>JAZKJV010007606.1:0-600000 GCA_037367405.1 Ottelia alismoides | reverse complement strand
TTCAGGACTCGTTACGGACACTACGAGTTTGTGGTGTTGTTGTTTGGGCTCACCGATGCCCTAGAAGCATTTATGGATATGATGAACAAGATCTTCCATCCATATTTGAACAAATTTATGGTGGTATTCATTGATGATGTGCTGATATATTCTCAGAATGAATGGGACAATGCGAATGATCTACGGATTGTCCTGGACACATTGCGAGAGTACAAATTGTATGCTAAGCTGAGCAAGTGTGTGTTCTGGTTATCCCAGGTCTCATTTTTTGGACATGTCATTTCTGAAGTAGGTATCACAGTTGATTATGTGAAGATTGAGGCAGTTATGTCTTGAGAGCAGACAAGACAATCACTCAAATTTGGAGCTTCTTTGGATTAGCGGGCTATTATAGATGCTTTGTCAGTGTATTTTCATGCATTGTTCTCCTCTGACACGATTGACATAAAAGGGAGTTCCTTTTATTTGGGATGATTCATGTGAGCAGGCCTTCAGGACATTGAAGGAGAGATTGACTACTGCACCCAATCTTGCTCTTCCTTCAGGCACCCAGGACTATGCAGTCTACACAGATGCATCTAGATAAGGTCTAGGAGCGGTATTGATGCAGAAAGTTCATGTGATTCCTTACACGCCACGAAAGTTGAGACCACATTAGCAGAATTTCCCCACCCATGACTTGGAGTTGGCGGCAATTGTCTTCGCCTTGAAGATCTAGCATCACTATCTTTATGGGGTGAATTTCGAGATTTTTACAGACTATAAGAGCTTGAAGTATATCTTTGATCAGAAGGAGCTGAACATGAGACATCACAGGTGGATTGAGCTACTGAAGGATTATGATTGCATGATCTCTTACCATCCCAGTAAGGGAAATGTCGTGGAAGATGTTCTTAGCAGGAGATCTCATGTTGAAGGTACGACGAACTGCTGATACACATGAGATATGCTCGCAGCTTTGACTGATTGGCATCCACGGGAGAGTGCATCCATATCTATTGGCGTGCCTCCACGATTCAGCAGTTCGTGGGATCACATAGTAGAAGATTAGATGTCAGATCCTTGGATTCGAGACAGATTCATGTGCGCCATCAAGGACGAGATTGATGACTTTGTTGTGGAAGAGCCTATTTTGTGGAAAGGTAGCTGGGTCATTGTACCCAACGACAAGCAGTTACACATAGACATTCTTGACGAGGCACACAATTCATGATTATCTATCCATCCTGGCAGCACTAAGATGTACCGTGATCTACACCAACACGTCATCAGATGTATGACATGTCAAATGGTCAAGGCTGAGCACAGGAGACCACCCAGATTATTGCAGTCTCTCCCCATTCCTGAGTGGAAAAAGGAGAGGATCTCTATGAATTTTGTCACAGGTTTGCCGAAGACACCAAGTGGTCACAATTCTATTTGGGTTGTTGTTAACAGGTTGACTAAGTCAGCCCATTTCATACCTATCAGCATGACCTACACACCATCCAAATTGGCCAAGTTATATGTGCGGAATATCATCAGACTTCACAATACACCACAAGAGATAGTGTCTGACAGAGAATCGAGGTTTACATCTTACTATTGACATCAGTTCATGTCAACACTACAGACAAAGCTGAAGAAGTTCCGCATACTATCCGTAGACTGATGGACATAGTGAGCGCACCATTCATATACTTGAGGATTTGCTATGCGTATGCACTTTGAAGTGGAAAGGGTCCTGGAAGGACCGTCTGCCTTTGGTTGAATTCATGTACAATAAAAACTATCATTCCAGTATCGACATGGCATCATTCGAAGCACTATACGGACGAAGATGCCTCACAACTCTTAGTTGGCGTGAGGTAGGCGATCATGATCTTTACTCCGTAGATCTCTTGGGGGAGATTGCGAGGACTGTTTCTCTTGTGTGGTAAAATCTTCTGATGACACAGAGCCACCAGAAGAGGTATGCAGACCGTCGGAGAAGAGATTTGGAGTTTCAGGTATCCAATCCTCTTCTCCTACTCCTTTTGCAAATATGATTTATTAATAATTCAACTTAATCTCTCATACTAATAAAAAAACTCATGTAATTACAGGTGGGAGATTGGGTATTCCTCCCTGTATCTCTCACGAAGGGAATTCAGAGATTCAGTGTTCGTGACAAGAAGGCGCCACAATATGTTGGACCGTTTGAGATTTTCGCTCGTGTGGGGAAGGTTGCCTGCTGAGTAGTTATTTCTCTACACCTCTCGGGCATCCATCACGTCTTTCATGTATCCAATTAGAGGAAGTATGTGCACGACCCTTGACATGTCATTAGCTACGAGAATCTTGACGTGGAGCCAGATTTGACATATGAGGAGAGGCCAAGCAAATACTTGCCAACACTGGGAAAAAGCTTCTTAGCAAAGAGATTCCCTTAGTTAAGGTGCTATGGCACTGACATGACGTCGAAGAAGCGACGTGGGAGACTGAAGCCGACATGCGAGCATCTTACCCGTAACTTTTCTCAGGTAACCATCAAAACACACATATCTAATATTATATATATTAAAAGAATATGGCTTGTTTTTCCTTTGAGGTTTTATTGGTTCAAAACCCTTTGAGATTTTTATGACAGGATGAATTCCAAACAAAACACATAATAACCATAACTCGAGTCTCGAGGATGAGACACCCTTAGAGATTTTTATATTTGTAACATTCGAATCCGATTAAATCCGAACCCGACCCGATTAGGGTGCGATTAATACAATAAAATTATCAATCAATATTAAATAACTTAAATCGATCAATTGATCGAAATTAAAAGTCGTTCAGTCGCAATCGACCAAAATTCGATCGCATCGTAATACATGCCACTGAAAAGCCGCATCATGAAATCAAAAATCACAAAACAAATTTATATTTTTATAAAATTCGATTCGACAAAATAAGACCAAGGGAATCGACCGTTCGTCAATTGAATATTGTTTGATATATTAAAGTCACAAAATTTAAGCCCAAACCAAAATCGTATCTCTATAACTTTAGGTATTCATATCCAATTTAAAGCATATGAATATTATACTCATTTTGATCGTCGACTCGAGATGGTCAAAACGAGATATTGCGCATCCAAATTGGAGACTCGAGGTGCGAGTACGATCAACATTTGTATGTCAAATAAAGAAGACAAACAAAAAATAAAAATTAAATCCCCCTCTTAGGTTCAAGATTTTTGAACTCATATTTGTAAAAAAAAGCTACAAGTTTTAATATGTCTTCCTATCTTTCCTTTGGTTTAAATAAATTCAAAGATCTTTTTTTAAAAGAAAACTATGGAAGATACCATTGACATCGCACTTCGCAACCCTGTGATAACAAAGAACCTTGGCCTAATTGTATAAATATGACCAACAACAAGTGGCGGTCTATGTAGTTCATTAATGTAGTGGACACTCATCATAAGAAATCTATCTTGAAGGAATCCGAGTTTAAACAAATAGAAAAGAATCTGTTTTTATAAAAGATTAACTGGAAGAGCAGTTATGTAAGCTTGGGAAAACATCACAAACAATATTTTTGAAGAATTTCCAGCAGTATCTCCTCTTTTGAACTATTACCTTTTGTCGTCCAAGTCATATTCATGATCCCCAAGAGACTAGTATTATTTGGTGGTTGTTGATAGATGTAGGAGAATCATATGGTTAAAATTATGAGATTTGATAATGTTCATAAATTTTCTAATGCTATTATATATACATATATTTATTTAATTTATTTATTCTGTCCGTTTTAAGGAGCTTTATACTATACATACGATCATAAAACTAAAAAACAGTAGCCCCCCCTTTTTAGAGAGATGGATAACAACAAAAAGGGGAAAGAATGGTGCATGCATGGCAGCAAAGGAGATGGTTGAGGAATATACACAACATCTATTGACGTCCTTTTGTTCCTTGCATTTTTGGTAGGAAAAAAGCCTGTGTCACAGTAGTAGATTGATGATTCCGAGCATACGCACATGTATCAGACGGTACAGTTGTAGTTTTGATTTAGTTTATGAGGTAAATGCTTTCTTTTCTCTTTTGTACATTTTTCGGATATATATACACATTGTCAGCTTATTTGTTACATGTTCTCTCTCTCTCTCTCTATATATATATGGAAATTAAGAAAATAGAAATTTGATGACACATCTTGTTGTTATGTGGTTGTTACATTAGATTTGAATGTTTAATGCACACGTGAAAAATTTCTCCTCAATTTCATGTTGGCTAAATGCGATCGCTTGTGAATGTTATATTGTGAAAGTGTAAACAGGTGTCTGGATTTGAGGGATTCACAATTTGGTATTAGAAAAATATAGTTCACATAAATCCTTTGACATGTTAAAACACTGAGATTTCCAAATCATTCAGTCATTGATCAATTTAAATCATTAATTATCTGAAATTAGGTCGATTGAATTATATAATAATAATCAAAATACTGATCATTATGGTATGTGTATATAACTGGTTCATGTGCAATTCATTGCAAACATCGAGTAACAGAAGTTTTAATTTATTAACAGGGGCCCATGATTCTGGCATTTCTGAAATTGGAGTATAATAATCATTAAAAGGGTATATATTCTGATATCATCATGGGCTGGCTATTGATACTGATTAAAAAAATTTATGAAAGGTGTATTTTTCCAACGCCTCCCACTTCCTAACTAAGGAGGCAACTGACGTTTTATGCAAATACCCCAACCACTTTAAAACCACTTGAGATTTATCTTTAATTATCTCAAAACAATGCAAAGCAAGCTTTTTCACCTATAACGACTTCAAATCTTTTTTTGCAATGCATTAATTGATAGCATCTTTATTTTGATTTCAAACTTCCTCCAAATGGATATGATTGACAACTAGGAAAAGTTCATATGATATGTATCTTAAATAAACAGTTTCAATTTATAAAGTATTAAAGTAAATAATACATCCTAGTGAAGTTTGATTTGCTGTAGATAACTAGCTTGGAGGTGACATATATGTGAATCAAATGTTATGGTCCGTAGTCCTATGCAACCAACATGGAACATCCACATCTGTACTTAGAGGAAGTATATTACGACTTGATGGGGGAACAATTACATTCTTCTTTTCGTCAGGTAATCAAATTCTGTCCAAGAGATATTCTATATATATACTTATATATATATATATATATATATATAGGGCTTATCCAGAGAGCACAGGGCTCATTTGAGTTTTGGTGAGCACCAAACGTGGGCGCGCCACGTGTATTTCTATTTGAATGGTTGCCTATTTCGAAAGAGCACGGTTTTGGAAGGATATTAATATGTTTGAGCATTTATATTTCCAATTATACCGAATCCTTAAAAAAAAGAAGACTGTTTTAGAAAGATAAATTCAAATTATTAATTTCGTACCGAAGAAATAGTCATTGTATATTTGATTAGTAATGTATATATTGTACTCAAGTAATTATGTGTTACGAGATCAGTAATACTGAAACATTTGTCAGTATTTTATATATGTAATATTACATTGTACAGAGATCAGTAATTGATTCATGTTACTCAAGTAACATATTCAGTTCTCAAGTAATTATTGTTGTCAGATCAGTAATGAAGTAGGAAAACTACTAATGTCCATACAATGATTACTGATTACAAATGTTCATTTTACTGAACTCATTTTGATTGTTACTAATGTTATATTTACTAAATCCTTTGAGTGTTACTGACGCACCTCTTATTTACTTGTATAATCTTTTTAGTCAATTATAATGTATATGAAAATTACTGATCATTTATTATGATTTTACTAATTTCATAACAACTACTTACTTGTCCAGTTATATATATTACTGAATTTTAAACCATATAATAAAATGAACGTAAATTACCGATCGTTGTTTGGGTAGTACTAATCTCGCGATAAGCATTTACTGGACTATTGTATATATATTACTGATTCCATTTATTTGTTTGTTGTTACTTAACTTTATATCATTTTGACTGAATCTTATTTGAAGACAACATTCTGAATATAATTGATTCAGTAAGAATGATAGGAGAACAAGTAACACTTAACAAAATGCATGTAACATGGGCAAATGGCATAAGTAACTTGGTATATATGAAAATACATGTATGTAAGTAACTTTCACGTTTGTCTCAGTAACTTTCAGGTTTGTCTCAGTAACTTTCACATTTGTCTCAGTAAAAATATACATATGTCTCATGATTCAAATCCAATTGCAGGTCATTCATCGTTGTTTCTTCTGATATGATGCTCCCACGATCCAATGTTTCATTTTTTATTTTTTTTATCCACGAATGATGTTGTGAGTTGTAAAACATCAGAAGTATTCCAACATCTGACATACCTGAAATAAAAATGAATTAGTAAACCAGTAGTTGAAGTTGTAAGAACTAAAGAGGGAGCAGTAACAATTATGTAGGTAATAGTAAATTAAAATATCATCTCAGTAAACAATGTAATAACATTAGTAACTCAGTATATTTTCAAAGTAAAGGCATGAAAAGTAACAGTTGTGTTAACGATGGTAAGATAAAATATCTTATAAGTAAACTAAGTAAATACATTAGTAATTCAGTATAAAAGATTTAGTAAGAATGACAAACTAACAAGTAATACGCAGTAGATACATAAGTAACTAGCGATTGATAATGAACCAGTAAGAATAATATATAGAAAAGTAATTCATGCCATGTTGTCAGTAACTTTGACGAATGCATTAAGTAACTTAATAAAATTGAACATGATCCTTCTGAAGAAGAGTTTTCATGATACAAATCCAATTGCAAATCATCCATCGTCGATCCTTCTCATATGATATTCTGACGATCAAAATCCAATAAAGAATCATTGTTTACCATTGCTTCTGAGATATCATGATTCAAATACAATCGTAAATAATCCATCACGTTAAAAACTGAAATCGAAAACTCAATATATTAGCAATGAAATTAAAACTTGAACAACAATTTTTTTTCTGTGAGATCGATCGATCGCAGAGCTCCAGAATATATGACAGATCGTTCAAATGAAGTTGCCATACAATATGTTACCAAAAGAATGCTATTACTAAATATGGAAATCATTAATTTATAAAATTAATCGATGCTAAAAACGTGGGATTGGAAGTTAATATCGGATTGAAAGTTAAGATCGGACGGTCAAAAAGATGGGCGCATGGAAACTCAAATGGGCCCTGTGCGCATTGGATAATTATCCTATATATATATATATATATATATATATATATATATATGGCTTATGCAATGCGCACAGGGCTCATTAGCGTTTCAATGAGCACTCATTTTAGGCCATACATGTGTATTAACAATAACTATATTTCTAATTATAGGCTACGACATATTTAAAAAAATCTTATATTTCCTATTATACAACGTCCTTAAAAATTGGAAGACGGTTTTGGAAAGAAACAATTCAAATAAATGATTCCACGCGGATGATTAAGGATCCAAACGCTATGATAGTAATAAATATAATTCGGTCAAGTAAATGCGTATTGTGAGATCAGTAATATCAAAAAAATGATCAGTAATTTACATCCAAATAGTTACATTGTACAGAATCTAGTAATATGTATAAAATGGTCAGGTAAATGTGTGTTGTACGATCAGTAATAACATAACAAATGGTTAGTAATACCATTGTCTATGTAATGTGCATTGCATTGACAAATAGTTACTTTCTTACTTGAGCAATGCCCATGACTTACTGACCATTACTTTGTTATTACTGATCTCATAGTAGCTATTACTTGAGAATCGTACACATATTACTGAACATGTGATATAAGACAAGCACTTACTGACCGTTGTTTGGATATTACTGACTTCATAACAATCACTTACTTCTCCATTGTGTATATATTACTGAATTATGCACCATGTAATAAAATGAATGTAAATTACTGACCGTTGTTTGGATATTACAGATCTCACAACAACCATTTACGTGAGTATTGTGTCGAAATTACTGAATTCTATTCAAAGTAGTAATACATATAGAAATTACTGACCAGTTGTTATGGTTTTACTGACATCATAACAAGCACTTACTTGTCCATTGTGTATATATTACTGAATTCTGCACCATGTAATACAATGAATGTAAATTACTGACCGTTGTTTTGGATATTACTGATCTCGCAACAACCATTTACTTGACTATTATATATATATATATATTACTGACATGAGCATTTGGATCTTGATTTTCTGTAAGAAATCATCGATTCGATTGTTTTCTTTCCAAAACGATCTTTCTATTTTTTAGGACGAGATATAATTGGAATAACAATTATTGTTAAATCGCTTGGCATATTAATCTCATTCCAAAAACAACATCCTTCGAAATAAGTAACCACTCAATTGGTAATACACATGTATGTCCAATAAATGGTGCACACCGAAACGCTAATGAGCCCTATGCGCATTGGATAAAAATCCTATATATATATAATATATAATATATATATATATATATATATATATATATATATATATATTCCATCCTCTATTTCCTCATACGCATTTTACACAGTCTAATATTAAGACAAAATTATTATTTTTATTACCTATCACCCATTATAACCCATAAAATCAACATAACCAGTAAGTTTGTGTTGCTAAAAGCACAATCATTCAAAATTCTCTGTAGATATATTCCCCTTGTTTATGTAATAGACATGTTTCCTCGTATGCGTTTGTATAGGTTTGAACGAAAGAATAAACAGATATAAATGGTGAGATTTCTGCCATTCGTATCATGGTGAAAACATTCAAAATGACCTTAACACATCCACAGACCGAATTCACCCGAGCAACTAAATCGGGAGAGAAAGGAATGTTCTCCAACAATACGACTTTTAGTTATATTGCAGATGATAACCCACATACAGTGGTCATAAATCAGAAACAAATATGGTTTTCTGTCATAATTTACCAACCAATCTCAAGATTCTCAATGACCATTTTTTTAGAGGAAACTCGATAGAAATTGAAAACAGAAGACCATTTAGAAACATAATTTGTTCTCTTTAAACCTCGCCCAAACTAACTGTCCCAAAGATCTCAATCGATTCCCTCCAGTCCAAATAAAGGTGCATTCTATTTATTAGAGAATATGCAGGTTCTTCATAAACCAGTCATTAAAAACTGATGCCCCAGAATAAGGTTGTAATTAATCAACATACATGTCAGCGGAGAGGGATTCAGATTTACATAAGAACGTGATGGCAACAAAGATAGGATAGGATTGTACCTTTGATCCTTCATAATTGAAGGATCAAATTGCATGCAAAGAGAGAGGGTGGAATTGGAGATGTAGCAGCAACAAGAGGGCTGGAATTGGGGTTCTCGAGGGGAGTTTTAAACTTTCACGCCCACGGACCCGGTTACCCGTTTACACAGCATTCACGGTATTATATTCATTACAGATCACATTCGACAATATGATCTCTAAATAAAAAAGAAAATAACATATACATATGGGTCACCACCTAATATATTAACTGGTTATGATATATATATATATATATATATATATATATATATATATATATATATATAGAGGGCTTATCCAGAGAGCACAGGGCTCATTTGAGTTTTGGTGAGCACCAAACGTGGGCGCGCCACGTGTATTTCTATTTGAATGGTTGCCTATTTCGAAAGAGCACGGTTTTGGAAGGATATTAATATGTTTGAGCATTTATATTTCCAATTATACCGAGTCCTTAAAAAAAGGAAGACTGTTTTAGAAAGATAAATTCAAATTATTAATTTCGTACCGAAGAAATAGTCATTGTATATTTGATTAGTAATGTATATATTGTACTCAAGTAATTATGTGTTACGAGATCAGTAATACTGAAACATTTGTCAGTATTTTATATATGTAATATTACATTGTACAGAGATCAGTAATTGATTCATGTTACTCAAGTAACATATTCAGTTCTCAAGTAATTATTGTTGTCAGATCAGTAATGAAGTAGGAAAACTACTAATGTCCATACAATGATTACTGATTACAAATGTTCATTTTACTGAACTCATTTTGATTGTTACTAATGTTATATTTACTAAATCCTTTGAGTGTTACTGACGCACCTCTTATTTACTTGTATAATCTTTTTAGTCAATTATAATGTATATGAAAATTACTGATCATTTATTATGATTTTACTAATTTCATAACAACTACTTACTTGTCCAGTTATATATATTACTGAATTTTAAACCATATAATAAAATGAACGTAAATTACCGATCGTTGTTTGGGTATTACTAATCTCGCGATAAGCATTTACTGGACTATTGTATATATATATTACTGATTCCATTTATTTGTTTGTTGTTACTTAACTTTATATCATTTTGACTGAATCTGATTTGAAGACAACATTCTGAATATAATTGATTCAGTAAGAATAATAGGAGAACAAGTAACACTTAACAAAATGCATGTAACATGGGCAAATGGCATAAGTAACTTGGTATATATGAAAATACATGTATGTAAGTAACTTTCACGTTTGTCTCAGTAACTTTCAGGTTTGTCTCAGTAACTTTCACATTTGTCTCAGTAAAAATATACATATGTCTCATGATTCAAATCCAATTGCAGGTCATTCATCGTTGTTTCTTCTGATATGATGCTCTCACGATCCAATGTTTCATTTTTTATTTTTTTTATCCACGAATGATGTTGTGAGTTGTAAAACATCAGAAGTATTCCAGCATCTGACATACCTGAAATAAAAATGAATTAGTAAACCAGTAGTTGAAGTTGTAAGAACTAAAGAGGGAGCAGTAACAATTATGTAGGTAATAGTAAATTAAAATATCATCTCAGTAAACAATGTAATAACATTAGTAACTCAGTATATTTTCAAAGTAAAGGCATGAAAAGTAACAGTTGTGTTAACGATGGTAAGATAAAATATCTTATAAGTAAACTAAGTAAATACATTAGTAATTCAGTATAAAAGATTTAGTGAGAATGACAAACTAACAAGTAATACGCAGTAGATACATAAGTAACTAGCGATTGATAATGAACCAGTAAGAATAATATATAGAAAAGTAATTCATGCCATGTTGTCAGTAACTTTGACGAATGCATTAAGTAACTTAATAAAATTGAACATGATCCTTCTGAAGAAGAGTTTTCATGATACAAATCCAATTGCAAATCATCCATCGTCGATCCTTCTCATATGATATTCTGACGATCAAAATCCAATAAAGAATCATTGTTTACCATTGCTTCTGAGATATCATGATTCAAATACAATCGCAAATAATCCATCACGTTAAAAACTGAAATCGAAACCTCAATATATTAGCAATGAAATTAAAACTTGAACAACAATTTTTTTTCTGTGAGATTGATCGATCGCAGTGCTCCAGAATATATGACAGATCGTTCAAATGAAGTTGCCATACAATATGTTACCAAAAGAATGCTATTACTAAATATGGAAATCATTAATTTATAAAATTAATCGATGCTAAAAACGTGGGATTGGAAGTTAATATCGGATTGAAAGTTAAGATCGGACGGTCAAAAAGATGGGCGCATGGAAACTCAAATGGGCCCCGTGCGCATTGGATAATTATCCTATATATAGAGGGCTTATCCAGAGAGCACAGGGCTCATTTGAGTTTTGGTGAGCACCAAACGTGGGTGCGCCACGTGTATTTCTATTTGAATGGTTGCCTATTTCGAAAGAGCACGGTTTTGGAAGGATATTAATATGTTTGAGCATTTATATTTCCAATTATACCGAGTCCTTAAAAAAAGGAAGACTGTTTTAGAAAGATAAATTCAAATTATTAATTTCATACCGAAGAAATAGTCATTGTATATTTGATTAGTAATGTATATATTGTACTCAAGTAATTATGTGTTACGAGATCAGTAATACTGAAACATTTGTCAGTATTTTATATCTGTAATATTACATTGTACAGAGATCAGTAATTGATTCATGTTACTCAAGTAACATATTCAGTTCTCAAGTAATTATTGTTGTCAGATCAGTAATGAAGTAGGAAAACTACTAATGTCCATACAATGATTACTGATTACAAATGTTCATTTTACTGAACTCATTTTGATTGTTACTAATGTTATATTTACTAAATCCTTTGAGTGTTACTGACGCACCTCTTATTTACTTGTATAATCTTTTTAGTCAATTATAATGTATATGAAAATTACTGATCATTTATTATGATTTTACTAATTTCATAACAACTACTTACTTGTCCAGTTATATATATTACTGAATTTTAAACCATATAATAAAATGAACGTAAATTACCGATCGTTGTTTGGGTATTACTAATCTCGCGATAAGCATTTACTGGACTATTGTATATATATTACTGATTCCATTTATTTGTTTGTTGTTACTTAACTTTATATCATTTTGACTGAATCTGATTTGAAGACAACATTCTGAATATAATTGATTCAGTAAGAATGATAGGAGAACAAGTAACACAACAAAATGCATGTAACATGGGCAAATGGCATAAGTAACTTGGTATATATGAAAATACATGTATGTAAGTAACTTTCACGTTTGTCTCAGTAACTTTCAGGTTTGTCTCAGTAACTTTCACATTTGTCTCAGTAAAAATATACATATGTCTCATGATTCAAATCCAATTGCAGGTCATTCATCGTTGTTTCTTCTGATATGATGCTCTCACGATCCAATGTTTCATTTTTTATTTTTTTATCCACGAATGATGTTGTGAGTTGTAAAACATCAGAAGTATTCCAGCATCTGACATACCTGAAATAAAAATGAATTAGTAAACCAGTAGTTGAAGTTGTAAGAACTAAAGAGGGAGCAGTAACAATTATGTAGGTAATAGTAAATTAAAATATCATCTCAGTAAACAATGTAATAACATTAGTAACTCAGTATATTTTCAAAGTAAAGGCATGAAAAGTAACAGTTGTGTTAACGATGGTAAGATAAAATATCTTATAAGTAAACTAAGTAAATACATTAGTAATTCAGTATAAAAGATTTAGTAAGAATGACAAACTAACAAGTAATACGCAGTAGATACATAAGTAACTAGCGATTGATAATGAACCAGTAAGAATAATATATAGAAAAGTAATTCATGCCATGTTGTCAGTAACTTTGACGAATGCATTAAGTAACTTAATAAAATTGAACATGATCCTTCTGAAGAAGAGTTTTCATGATACAAATCCAATTGCAAATCATCCATCGTCGATCCTTCTCATATGATATTCTGACGATCAAAATCCAATAAAGAATCATTGTTTACCATTGCTTCTGAGATATCATGATTCAAATACAATCGCAAATAATCCATCACGTTAAAAACTAAAATCGAAACCTCAATATATTAGCAATGAAATTAAAACTTGAACAACAATTTTTTTTCTGTGAGATCGATCGATCGCAGAGCTCCAGAATATATGACAGATCGTTCAAATGAAGTTGCCATACAATATGTTACCAAAAGAATGCTATTACTAAATATGGAAATCATTAATTTATAAAATTAATCGATGCTAAAAACGTGGGATTGGAAGTTAATATCGGATTGAAAGTTAAGATCGGACGGTCAAAAAGATGGGCGCATGAAACTCAAATGGGCCCTGTGCGCATTGGATAATTATCCTATATATATATATATATATATATGAGAGAGAGAGAGAGAGAGAGAGAGAGAGAGAGTTACAGGGTGATGAGAAATCATGTGGCATACAAATAGAGTAGTTTGAAAATCTTTTATCACACAAGCATATGTAACATTTTAATAATCAATGTCATTCTACTTGCTTTCTTTTGGACACTTAGTTGCTTGTTATTATTTTTATATGCTGGAATGTACACAACAACCCTTGACGTCCATTTATTCTTTATATCTTTGGAAGGAAAAAACCTGCGAGCAGTAGTAGAATGATGATCCCGAGCTATGCACATATACTAGAGGATACAATTATAGTTTTTGTTCAGTTTATGAGGCAATGCTTTCTTTTCTCTTCTGTACATTTTTGGGATATATGTACACACGGTCTACTTAGTTTGTTACATGTTGTGTGTATATATATATAGAAATTAATAAAATAAAAATTTGGTGACACATCTTGTTGTTGTTTTGGAGTTGTTACATTAGATGTGAATGTCAAATGCAAACGCAAAAAATTTCCCCTCAATTCCATGTTGGCTAATGCGATCACTTGTGAATGTTATATTGCGAATGTCGTGTAAACAGGTGCCCGGATCCGAGGTGATTCACATGCAATGGACAAATATCAGTCTTCATCAACCTTGTATGCATAAAAATAAAATCTGATGTTAAGATTAGCATAACAGAATCATATACATCCGTCTTTTTCTTCTTATATGTATTCAAGTTGTAAATATCTCTAACTATGCATCCAACTCGTTCAAAGGATCATTATATTTATCCAAAAAACTATGTGTTTTGTTGTAGGGATGTTTACTTTTGACACCATAGATAGCAAATTCTTTGTAGCATTTGTAATGTTCCTATTATATCGTATTTCCTTTTACTTGGAGATACAACTTTATGATTATGTTCCTCAACAAAGGATGCAACTTCCTACTATTTTTATAATGGATTTAACTTCACAATCATCTTCGTGTTACATCCACATCAAGTTATTCCACATTTTCTTCCCTCGTTGTCAATTCCTTAGCTCTCTTGATTTCGTGTCAATCATAATCAAGCTTGATGTTGCCTCAGTAATTTTTCTTTTTCTTTTTTCTTTTTACACATAATTTCCTTCCTTCCAACAAATATACTTCTTGAATGTAAGGTTCCTAACTTTGATTTGCGTATCAAATGTGTACTTTGTGCTATTCCTTCTAATATTGCATCCCACTTCTGTAGCATACTTCTCATAAAATAGTTTATAGTCATTCAGGCAACCAAACAAAAGTCCTTCACGATGAATAAATTTTTGGATTGACGATTGAAATTGATACATCATCATTCAAAATATCCTCAAAACATTCATCTGAATCTACAGTAATTGATAATAAACTACTTTTCATTTAAAAGCAATATCGAAACCATGTAGATGCAAACTCAGTATATTACAAATAAATGCAAACTCTATATATGGTTTCAATACTAAAATTACAAGTTTCTGTAAGAGTATTCAAGATTTAGTGAAGTATGTGATGTTTCAAGTAAATACGAACCCTAAAGTCACCTGCATTAATCTTCAGTAAGTTATAATATAACTTTAGTAAATTATAAAAAGTTACAAGAAAAATGCAAACTTTAAAATTCCATCAGTAATAAATATTCAATCTTAAGTCAGTTATATTAAAACTTTAGTAACTTGTATGAAATTAGTAAGTGATATCACAACTTTAGTAACTTCTATGAATTTATCGGTAAATACGGACTATGTACATTACGCCAGCAATTCTTAAACTAGATTTAGTATTTAGCAATAATTCCTCAATAATTTTTGATACAATTTCTGTAACCTTTTGAATTTTTTAAGACGTTTTAAAATTAAATCATTAATTTTATTTTACATATAATCAATAATTTTTGATAAGATCCGAGTAAAGTTTATCTATATTCAAGTAACAATCGTAATATTAACAATAACAATGAAGTTTGATTAAGAAATTTCATATCAAAATTCTTAAAAGATAATTCGTGCATGATCCTTCTAAGATAATATTATCCTGATCCAAGTCCAATCGCAAATCACACATCATCATTCCTTCTAAGATAGTCTTCTCATGATCCAATTCCAATCGTAAACCATCCATCATCATTCCTCCTGAGCTAATCTTCTCATTATCCAGATCCAATTGCAAATCATCCATCACATACTCCTTGCTCTCATAGTATGTGCTAATGAGCTTGCACAACATTGTATGCCCACTAAGTTTCAAATACTAAAGTTCTAGCATGAACACAATCCAACTATAATAATCAATCAATGCCTATGATGAAATGAATCCATTGTCTCTCGATGGATGGGTTACATAACACCAAATGACTTGAAATTTTCATAGAATATTCATTTTATAGTATAAATCAAGATACATGGATTTGGTTTACATTTTAATAAAAGAATATCATTTTTAAAGATGGGAACACACAACTGTGTGTAGTCATGGGCGCATTTTTCATTTTCTCATATATATAATATTAATCAAATGTACAAGGAGTTTTTCTTCTACATGGAATTAAGGATTTGATTTTTCTTTCAAAAATCATATTTCTTTTTTTAAGGACACAAAATAATTGAAATATATAAGCTGCAAGCATGTTAACATCCTTCCAAAACCATCATCCTTCGAAAAAGGCGACTGAAGAATATGTGATTCCTCACTCTAAAAGTAGAAAATAGAGCTCTGTTCCCAAGTAATTCATTGCATTTATTCATCTATATTGCATTTTTATCATTAATGCATATGTAAATAATATCCATGTTTTAGCATGCATATTGCATAAATAAGAAGCCAAAATTCTCTTGTACATTATCACATGTATATTACAACAATTCCCCTATTTTTAATTATTTTCCACTAACTCAAAATAAAATAAAATCAACTTTATTGTGTATATATTGCTAACATTAATCAAAGAAAAATACCAAAAAATACTAACATGTATATTTGCTCGATAAAATCCAAACCTTAGTTTCGAGATAAAAAATCGTAAATGTAAATATATCTCATTAAGTCTCCTATAAACCACTACTCACTTTGAATTAATGTGAATTCAATTATCTACAAAATATGATCAAATTCAAAAGAATCAGAGTTCGTATGTAAAACTTGGATTTTGGGACCTCATTGTATATTGTACATATTGACTATTTTGACTCTATTATTTCATGCACCAAAATAATACTTATTTATTTATTTTTCATTAATTTTCTTTGATTTTCCAAACAAAAATTGAAGCAAAAATCAAAGAAAATAAATCACCTTGAGTATGTACATAGAGTCTATATATATATCCCTCTTACTCTTTTTCTTTATTTTCTTAAAATAAAATAAAAAATTAGATTAATTTGTAAAAAATTATTTTATATTTATATGATTTTATTTTGATTTTTAAATTATTTAAAAATGAAAAAAAATACAAAATACAGTATTTTATATCTACAGAGTGCCACAAAAAATAATTTTTGTACAGGTGATTTCTTTTGAATTTAGTTCTTTCACAAAAGTTGTAGTTTCATTGAGAGGAACAACATTCATGAAGACCACCTTTTGATTTGATGTTGTTTGCAATTTCTTTTTATTTTATTTTAATTCAATTACTGATTTTTTTAGAAGTGACACGTGGCAGCTCCTAGAGCAACCATGTGTCTCCCCTTTTTATGTTATTTTATTTATTACTATTTTGTTTAATCAGTTATTATTTTCTTTTATTATTTTTTTTACAATTATTATTAGTTTTATTTAATTTTGCCGTCACGTGGCAGCTCCATAGCATGCCACGTGGCCCACACCTTTCTTCCCCTTTCTCCCACCATGACCACGCCAGCCGCTCCACCTGATCTCTCTGCCTTGCCGCACCCTCCGTGCGACCCAACGGTCGCTCACTACTTCTACATCGCCACCTTGTGCGACGACCACGATTTCTAACCGCCATCCCCGCCTTTCCCTCTCCATCTCACCACCTCCTCGCCTTCGCCCCACCACACCCCCCATCAGCTAACTGTAAGAGAACTCCATTGAAAGCTCCGAGCTCCCAAAGAACCTTGGTAGGTGATAGCTACCCAAGGTCGGTTGACGCGACAACAAGCTAGGGCTTTACTCCAATGAGATATGTGGTGTTTCATCTACGTAGCAACAAGCTTCAAGCTCCACTGTCGAGCTTCGAGGTGTTTAGTTTATCACACTTCTAGAGGCAAGAAGCAAAATGGGCTCTTTGCGTTCGCTCAAACTCCGACAAATCCCATGTAGATATTCTTTTCTCCTTCTTCTTCCCATTTCTTCTCGAGTATACTTTCTTCGCACTTCGTAAATCACCTATGCTCCTGTATCCCTTCACTATCCCCGATCTACACCCATCACGTCATTCTTTCTCATGTCGTATCGCCCACACAACCTCCACCCATCCACCTTCACGCTCCGCCTCTCACCTCCATCAGCCCTAGAGATGGTTACCCTCGTCATCTATTGCTTCCTCTACCCTCCATGCCTCGAGTGTCACTCAATAGTTGCTTCACCCCTTCGCTTCGACTGCAGTAGCCTCCGCCTCAACCGACTATCCTCGACTCTCGACTGTCACACCACCCTCAGCCACAACCTCCACATCAAGAATTCCGATGCCTCGCTCGTCTTATCGACCCTTGAGCTTGTGTCGCATGAGGTCCGAGAGCCATCAATGCCATTGGAGAAACAAAGTCCCTTAGGCTTCCTTCCTCATCAGTGCCACATTCGTGCCTTCGACGAGCAACAACAGTTGCGCTTCTCCATCTTTGCTCACCATCGATCGCGTGCTCCGGTCAAGTCTGCCCCTCGCCATCAACCCTCTTCATTATCTTCATCGTCGCGATCGGCGTACCACCCGCCCCATTGTGACCCAATCAGGCGAGCTTCTCAGCCACTGCACCTCCATCACTCATCGATCGCCCTCCGTCGGTGCACCGCTCGCACGATCGACCACCACCACCTCCGAAGCAGCCCGAGCCTTGGGCCTCCAACTTTGGGTCAGCTGAAGTGTAGGCTCGAGCCACGTGGAGCTTCGGGGCTCAGTTTCTCAGCCTTCGCTCCAAGTCACGCTCGAGCCTTCAAGCGTACATGCCCTTTTGGAGGGTAAATCACACCAACACCCCGAGCTTTCAGGAAATCACGGCAACGCCAACGACCTCGCCAATCGAGATCAGGAAAGTGATGCACGCCCCCTCTAGTCAAAATGCATGAACAAATTTTGGTAATTATGGTTTAGTCCTCGCTTAAGTTTTTTTAATTATTTCAATTTATTTTCTGTAATTGCATTCATACCCCTATATTTGAATTATTATTTGAACCATCATTTGTGGACATATTTTAATTTTGAAAATTACACTTTATAGATCCATTAATTCTTTATCATTGTATTGGTGTAATTTTAGTTGCATTACTCGATTTATTAATATTTACTATGGAGAAAATTGCTATATTTTATGCTATTTTCTTTGAAATTTTGTAATAAATCAATAATTATTCAAAAAATCCCAAAAATTCATATTAGAGAAAATTAATTGTGTTCTAATTTGTGCCCAAAAATTGGTCCATTTATATGTATGGTTAGCATAAAATAAATGGTTTTGTGATTCAAGTAATTGATTTTTAATTGATTGTACACATGGTTTTTTAAGGAAATAAAAGTTTTCTAGATACCCATCATATAGTACTATCTAGGATAATTTTATTTTTGAAAAATAATTAGGTTTAGTATTTATTAAAATTAATTTACTTAAAATCACATAGTTTGCATTTTTAATTCATAATAAATTCGTGGTGCATCCAAAAGTTCCAAAAACATCACAGTAGCTTAATTTCATCATTTTTAACAATATGTCGAAGTTTTAGGATTTTCGACATCATTTGTTTGAAATTTATATTTTAACCCCTAAACTTAGCCAAAATTGCATTGTCATCGTTAATTGCATAAAAAATTATAAACAATTGCTTCTATAAAATCCTAGTATCAGGATCATTCAAAGATTGACCTAAGGAGACAATATCTCCCTGAGTTTGACCTTGGTCTTGCCCGAGTAAAGAATAGATTTGACCGCTCACTTTTAATTTAATTTAAGAGGTCTTTTTGATTAATCCGTGATTGCCCGCCTACAACAAGCATATCATTATTAATTATTAAAATTAGCGATGGGTAAATTCAAGGTTTATCTAGAACCTATCAATTACAAATAATCGTTGATGGCATATTTTTGGTGCTGACCAAGACTCTAATGGGCACATGTCCTATTGGATAAGCCTCCTATGTGTGTGTATGTATATATATACTCTTATTTTTCTTATTTCTCGAGGTATTTTATGTAAACACTTGGGGTATTTAGTCACTATATCACACCATGTTCTCGTTCAAATTTCGACTCCTTTCGAGACTCCTACCCCATTTATCAAGCCTCTCAAATTTTAAAGGTCTCAAAACTGTTGAAATCAACCTATTTTATATGGATATGTTAGGAATGTATGTTTCATATGATATTTGAATGATAACATTCTATTATGTAGTTGACTAAATACCCAAGAGTTATCATATTATACCTTTTAGAAATAAAAAAATAATGGTGATTGCCCTCCATCTCTCAATTACCCTTGTGCTCTAGCATATTAAGCCCAAATAGTATGGCTTTGTTTTTTTGTCTTATTTTAATCTCTCCATTTTATATCGTCTGTAGGGGCACGAGTAACCGATCAAAGAAAGAGAAGAACGTCGAGCTCTTCCCCTAAAGGAGTTTTCGAATGACATCTAACCCGGTGGTTGCGTCCATCTTTAACACATTGTGCGTGATGGTATATTGCAGTCATTGAAGTGATCTCAAGCAGAGAAGCTTCTTCCTCTATATCGAGCTCTACCCCCTCCCTTGCCATCATTAACGTTGCTTGCCCTCTAGTAGCAACTACATCTCTACCACACTCCTCCCTTCTACATCTCTTCGACTCTAAGCTACCAACTACGAAAAATCGAGAATCTCCACCTTGTCACTAACTTGATCTTTATCAACCTTGCATAATTCAGATCATTCATCATCGTCGGAGTAGCTAAGGGACCATTTTCATAGTAAATAGATCACTGATGCATGCGAGAAACAACCACATGAGCAAGCATCACAACTGGGAATTCCCTCTCTTCTCTATATATTCAACATCACCACATTTGAGCCACATCATCCATCTATCAGCCTCAACTTTTGCATACCATCACCGATAGCGGGTGATGACTTTGATCGTCATGGTGGGACTAACCGAATTATGCTTCGCACCAATCTTCATGAAAGTGTGGGTGACAAACAAGCATATTTGACTCTCTCGTAGACCATTTAGAGGAGTAGCGCATCGTCACATAGTGCTTATGGATTAGTGACAGCATCCCCGAGCCGTGAAAACCACATGTTGCCTTCATCGCTACCACTATAGGAGGTGCATAATCTTAGATGAAAATTTATAGTCATCCCAGTTCCTGATCTTTAGGTTTAGCTACTATGGTTTTTAATATTGTTGCAACTTTGCTTTATGTTCTATTAGTTCCAAAAGCCCTTTGAGCTAGTGAGCTTTCTATTCATTTTTATTTTATTATAATTTAGTCTTTTTGGATTAAGATTACCTTAGAAATTACTAAAATTTGTGTAATTCCAAAAGCCGCTTGGGCTAATTGCCTGTTTATTACATATGCTTAACTTTAATTACCAAAAAATACAACTATACTTCTTTTGACATGCTTTTCTTAATGGATTTTTATAACTTGTGCCATTCTTAGCTTCTGCAATATTAGTTATGCTCTTCCCTTTTTTGTAATATCAGTTGTGCTCCTGATTTCTTGTAAAATTCATAGTTTTGCCCTTTTGTAATATCAATTGTTCCCTACTTTACCTCAACGGAAGGGCATGACCGTGAATTTTGTAAGAAGGGAAGTGAACAACTGATATTACATAAAGGGAGGGGCGCAACTGATATTGTATAAGTTAAGAAGAGTATGAGTGATAAAACCCCTTTCTTAATTTCTTATTTGTTTATCTTTTTCATGTTTGAAATATTTTGCTAAACAATCCATGAAGTAGGACTTGTTGATATTGTTTTTTATAATTGGTATGGTGATGCGACTTGGTTAGTTTTAGAGCCTTACACCCATTATAGTATCTTGAACAATACAATAGAAGAAATACAATCATTTAAGGCTTTCTTCTGTGGTTTCATACCGCTCCTTCGGGAGTAATGCCCACATAAAAATACAAATGTTCTTATTTTTCTTCGTTGATAATCTATTCGTTTCAATGTTTTTATTACTCAGATGATATCAGAGAAAGTAGTTCTTGGATTTGTTTATAGCTTTTGTGATTTCTTTGTGGTGTCATATTATGTTTTATTCTCAAAATATGTGTTGCAAATTGTTTTTAGCTTATCAATTTTATTCGAATATCTTGCAAGATTGACTAGTGTTGGTGCATGATATGGGCACGATGAGCATGCACCATGATAAGGACATTGCTTTGGTTTTCACATCATGAAAAGTAAAAGGGTGTGGTTGTTATAGATAGTCACAACGATTTCTATCGGGTGCAACACCAAAGAAAGAAGAGGCAACATGGTTCCCAACCCTACACCGTGGAGAAAAAAAAGCAACGGTGGCCGCAAAGCAACACTACATGAATATACACCGTACATCAATATTGGTGATGCCATTTATCTATAAAGATATATAAGGAGAATGATAAATCGATGATTTATCATCATATGCGTCATTTATTATCCATCTTGCTTAAGCTTTTCAATAAAATATAACCCTAATTAGCTGACACTAAGAATTAACCTTATGTATATAATGAATACTAATTAATGTACACAAATAATCCTATTAATGTGCCTTTAGTTTTGTATTTTATTAAATATTAAAATCACTTAAAAATTATATTAATATTGCAAATATTTGTTTTGACAGTAAATACAAATTTAAAATAGAAAAAATATCAAAACAAATTAAAACAAGTATTTTTAATTCCTTAAAAATACAAACAAAAATATATCTCTGTATAAATGACTTATTTTGAATTTATGTTAAACATGAAACTTGTAGATCTCAAAAAGATTTACAACATTCATATTCAATACTATTTCATTTAAGACCTATAGATATTATTTTTTATTCATCTTATTTCTCTTTTCTATTTGGGCCACGTGGATCCCTCTAGTTGAGCCACGTAGCCCGACCCTTTGTCCTCTTCCGGTCATTACCCTAACTCCCCTCATCCACGCTAGCTCCCTAACCCTTCCCTTTACCCCACGTCTTGCGACGAGGGAGTGGTTGAACCACTCCCCATTTCTTCATATCCACTGTCAACGACCAATTGGTCGATGTCCACCTTCATGAGAGTTAGCCCCTAGCATTCCTCTCTTCCTCTTAATAGGGGGAGGCAGAATTGAGTCACGATCATGGAGTTTAACTTCGATGAGACCCATGGCTAGGTTAGCCATGCCATGGCCTTAATATGGTCGTCTAAGATTCCTCCGGTGGTTGAGGAGGTTAAGAGAAGATCAGAGGCTCACTCTGAGCCTCAACCCAAAACAAATCCTCCATTGCCGACCTTCTCCAAGTTCAAGGTATTTATTCATATTTTTTGTTTATTTTTCTCGTATTTTTTCAGCCATATACAGAGCACCTCTCCCTTATCCGACTGGCTTCCAACCTTCATCTAGGGTCAATGATCCTCGCAGGAGGTCCCAACCACCTTCCACCTTTCTCCACTCCCCAAAACACTTCACTCCCTTTGTCTCTGTTCATGGAGATGAACCCAAATTAGAACCTCCACCTTCTTCACCCTACAACTCTTCATCTCGCTCACTCTTTGCATGCACACACATGTATGCTTCAATTGTGCCCCTTACCTTCATGCAGATCTTCATTTCCTCAATAGCTGGAGCTTTTGGACCATCTTTATTCTAGAACACGAGCTTCGTAGGATCACCATGGAATCCCTAATGAGAACATCTTCGACTCTTCACCATAAGTCAAGCACCTTCGCCTTCCATTTACGGAAATATAGTTCTTCATGCATGAATCTTTATGATACAACTAGGAATCAAAATTTAAGTTGTCTATTACTGGTTGGGGGTTAATTGCTGAAGGTATATCCTCCACAACCGGAGGTACTATGTCCTCTATAGACTCTAGGGTGTCTCCATGCTGCTATTGTGCTCATGTTGAGCTCCTCCTCTCGGTCCCCTGGGTGGATATCCTCATTTTTTGCTGAAGGGGATACGAAATGTGATGCCTCTCCTCCTTGTCCTTCGAAGTCTACTCAGATTGAGCTCTAGAGGAAACCCTATCAATGTCCCTTAACCAATCAGGTATGTCCATGGTCCTTCCACTCCTGAGTGATATATTATTAACATCATCACACGAAAGAATCCCATGCTCAGACCTAATGGAGTTTGAGTAGTATATCATTAAAACTGTTGTTGTGACTACAATATGTTGAGGTTGTTGGGGTTAGCCTGAACATGGACATGAATGGAGGTAGAAGGGGTTGACTACTCATCTTACCAACGAGATAGGTGGTTGATATCCACCTGCATGTCCTGAATCTCGTTCCGTTAGGAACGAGGATCCTCGAGAATCTGGCATTGAAAGTCTGTGGGGCCTGACGAAGAGGGATGATGTTGCGATGAAGAATACCATGAGGACTACCCTTGATAATGGTGTTGTTGCTGCTGTGGATGTGGTGATGCTTGTAAGGCGGGCCCTGTTGGCCCACATGGTACGTCTATTGATGACCATATTGTCGTTGTTGCCTCTGCTGCTAGGGATGGTAAGATTCAGGGCTAGGCTATGGAGGAAGAGGTGTTGGGGTGAATGTGATGTTGTAGAAGATCGAGGGACGCTGGTAAGACTGATAATCCCCCGTACTTCCCTACCTAGCTGGGTCTTGTGTGTACCATACACCATTCACATCCCACACCTAGGGAGTCTCTTCCTGAGCTGTCTCGGCTGATGGTGGTTGCTGCTGGCAAGATTGGTTGCAAGACTGGCCCTCTACCCAAGGTTGAGGTTGCCCTGGCATCGATTGCTCATGTACTTGATGTATACAAATAATAGGAGCAGCAGATGCCGTCATTGCCGGTATCTTTATCTTAGATACCTTCTCAGTTAACTCCTCTATCTTCTTCGAAGGCTTAGAAAGACTACTAATAATCGCACTCATACTATTTTCGATTCAATCAACTACTGTCAACTTGTTTGCAATGATTCCCATGGTGGGAATCAAGTTCTTCGGATAGATTGACTACAACCTTCCTTCCCCCTCTAGATAAGAGCGAAATAGGGAACTCTGGATATGCCTTGCTAGCGGTCTGTGAATGGATTGTCTCATCTATCTTCTCGAATACCTTCCAGGCGGTATCTGCTCCCAATAATGTATTGCAGCCTCCACAGACAACACTCACCAAACTCTACACCTCAGGGTTGAGACCGTGGAAAAGATATTGGACCAAAACGGTATCTTCCATAAAGGACATGAACACTTCTATAATATGTACTTGAATCTTTCCCAAGTATGACATAATGACTCATTGGGTAGTTGGGAAAAACTCATGATGCATGTCCTCATTTGATTCGTTCTGCTCAAAGGGTACAACTTCTTTAAGAACAAGTCCTTGAACTGGTTGTAGGTGGTACCTACGACCTATGTTTTTTAAACAATAGTATACCATTCCCCCACCCCAAGGCAAATGGTAGGGTTGTGAAACTAATACAATCTTGGCTAAACCTAGGATGCCTAAAGTTAGCACAAATAAGCTCAAAGTCCCCCAAGAATGCATAAGATTCCTCATTGTCATTCCCATTAAATTGCAACAGCAAATTTAGGAACTACAGCTTCAACTCATACTCAACTTCTGGCTCCACGTGAATTAGAAATTTTGCACTCTATACTGTCTCGGATTGTAGGCCGCATCCATGGTTGTGTCAACCCCTACATTCAATTGTCCTATCTGAGCTCTAAATAAGGCATTTTGTTGCTTAGATGTAGTGATTCTAGCAAGTTATCGTATGCAAGGGGTCCTTTCGTTGCTCCTCATCATCATTCTGTCTCTTTGGAGGCATCTTGAATGAATCTTCTTTCAAACCTTCATCAGCAAATGGGTTCGAATTAGAAGAGTCTGTTGAACTCAAATCAACCTCACCGAAGCAAATGTCTTCCTCGGTTAGTAGGGACAAGAGGAAGGGATTGGTCGATATGTGACCATCCCCCAAGTGAGTGACAATTCGTGAAGGTCGTAAAGGTTTGACCAAATTATATTTTCACTTTTAATTGGTGGTAATACAATATTTTAATCTGTTACACATGTGATGTCACCTTACGCCTAGCAGTGCTCCTATATGCTCTCAATCAATGAGGTGATCTTCCCAGGATGCCATGTTCAATATCACACTTCAAAGGAGACACACATGCTTACACAACCGAAACATACACTACGATCGAAGGCAAACTCATGCAGTTCCCATGTGATAGTTGGACCTAGAGACTTAGGGGGCAAGTCCAGAGATTTGGGCTCTAACATTAATGTGTGCATCCTCACTCTCTTTGTCTAGGGGTAAGTACCTACGTACAATGAGAGATTTATACACCTGTAAGACAAGTGTTCATTTTATTCCAAGTTGTTTTGGTCGACTTGATCAATTCAATCCTAATTTTAGAGTTATGGTTATCACTTGAAATTAATGTGAGCACACAATCACACCTATCGTTAAGTCCCTTTTTCCTTTTAAACTTAGACTATAAAATAGAGGGAGGAATAAAAAAACAGACTACAGTCATGAGAAGTATGATATAAGCTCAGAAAGAGTTATACTTACAGTGATGCCCAACGCTCTCCATGTATTATGCAAGAAAGAATTTATAAGTCTACAGTAGTTGCATGCAAGTCGATGAAAACCGCACCTAAACATGATACTATTAGTAAGGAAGAAGTCAATTTCATTTTGAGCCAATTCTACATGTTTATTTGCATCTAATTTAACAAATCTTTAATGATGATATGAAGTTTTTTTTATGAAATGTGGCCTAAATTATGAAGAGCACAAACAAGTTTGAATTTACACTAATATGTGCCTATCCTAATTTCGCTACTAAAGTCGAGAAACACTCTCGACACAATCGCAACAAATAAAAAATAATTAAAAGTGTCCAGTCTCTTTAACAACTACGAGCTCTTAGACAAGAGTCGATGTAAATGTGCAATTATCTAAATTATTACAATAATACTTACAAAATAATTACACTAACAAAATGAAATTAACTATTTATCTAATTAGATTAATTTCTCTCTAATGCATTTGAGTTAACCCCTTCAGCTCAAGCACCAAGCTCGAACTCCACGTCACTCCTCGTCAAGCTGCTTCGCGGCTCTGGTCAAAACAACATATGGACAGATAGTCTCAAGATAGATATAGCTATCCAGATAAATAATTAATCAACTCAAGACAAAGACAACAACAAACACAAAACGAGCTTAACTTAAATAACTCTAAGTTCACTTATTCATCTAAATTAAGCCAAATTAAATAATCTAATCAAGTCATGTCCTCGACAACGGTGCCATCAGATGAATATGCAATCAGCTATGATAATATTGGCTCATTATAGTACGATCAATTACGAGTCTATCAGAGATAGAGTGAGAATCTCCGTAAGGAGTGGCTCGGTCGAATTACTCCTGGATAAGTCTAGGGTCAAACACGGGGACACTACCTCTTAGGTTATCTAATTGGGTACTAAGATAGATAATGTGGTATTCTAAGAGGCTACCTTAATCAAGATACGAAGAAATGCATGAAATGGATGCATGATTTTATGATTTTCTGATGCACTTAACAAACGTGCTACAAAATGATACAGATGCAATTACTTCACAAACACACAAGCATACTAACAATCACAATTAAGCTCATGATTTCATGATCTATAAGTAATATTTATCCATTATCCAAAGTTTCAAAGATATCAGGAATGATCTAGCATTTATTAGCATAGGTCATCAACGCATCATTTAGTTCAATCACTTTTCATCTCAAATCCATCTAGTCACCTTAATTCACAATTAATTAGGAAATAATCATCACAAGGTATAGCAAAAAGGTACTGATTGTATAATTTAATTAATAACCAAAACATGGTGTCAATTGATGCATTAGGTCAGATAATCATGCACTTATGAGGTATTTAATCAAGTTTAAAAAACCTAGACATCTCTAAATTTCAATTCAATGAACACAAGCCACATCAGGGATTTAACTGCATCGCATGATCAATTTCATTAAATTTGAATTTAAGGTTTACAAATTATTAATCATGCAAGGCAAGGAATTGATTGCAGAAAAATTTAATAAAACTTAGCCAAATAGCCCAAAATATGAGCCTAAATACAATTACAAAGTCCTCTGGGTAAGGAGTGTAAATTTCCATACATGGGGATATAAATGCAAATCGACGGAGCTTATCTGCAAATTATCCAGGCAGTGCATGCTTTGCATGAGCTAGACCTAAATGCAAATCGTAAAAGTTTGGGCCCAAGCGTTGTGATTTTCTCAAGCACATGAGGTGGCTCACATGGGGGCTAAGCTCGAGTGGCTTGGCTTGATCGAGCTACGTGACATGCTCAGATGCTTCATACGTTGGTTCGATGCTAGATCCTAAGGAGTGAAGCATTGCCTTATATCGGGAGCTTGAATATAGTCCAAGCCCGATCCTAACGAGTGAAGCATTGCCTCAGATCTAGAGTTGAATATAATTTGGGTCATTATATCAGATAGGGGTGATCTGATCCAAAGGCAACGACTCTTCATTTTTCCCCTTCCTCCGTGTACAACGGAGGCTCAACGGAGCTTCGGTGGGATGTTGATCCCTCCTCCTTGCACCAACGCATTCGATGAAGGTATGAGAAGCTGCTTGAGACCCTCACGAAGATGGTGAAAGTGTGTCCAAGGGATGAGGAGAACCAGAATCTCCTAGCAAGGGAGGCTCGTCAGGAAGAAGCTCGAGATCGAGGCTTCATCGAAATTCCGATCAATCAAAGTAGAGCTACCTCATGCAGTGGTTAGCACAGACAAGCGACATAATACAAATCTTCTTGGATCTAAATGGAGCGATCTAGAGGCTTTGTGAGTGTGAAGGAATTAGAGCCTGATGGGTTACTTCCCTTGCAATGGCAGTGATGGATCGAGGTGGGCAAAGTTACAGGGAAGTAGAGGGAGGAAGATGACGATAGTGCGAAAATAGTCAAAGACCGGCTAAGGTCGAGTTATGCTCAGATGGTGAGGAGAGTTAGTATGTACGCTACGAAAAATAGGAGAAAGATGGAGAAAGGAAAGAAGAACATTACCTAGAGAAGAAGGTGGATGATGGAGGAGGTACTATGGAGGCAGAGATTGGCCACTGAGGTGGAGGCTCCTCAGTTGTCACTCGACACCGGAGCTGGTCATCGAGCTCGAGCAGCTCTAGTGAAGGGCTGCAACAATGTGGTTTCACCTTGGATCGCACCGACGATAATTGCTCGATCTTTGCTCAAAATCTTGCACCCACTCTATCATTGGAGGACGAGGTGTGCTTGGAGCTATCATGCGTGAAGTCGGATGGCGTGTGCGGGTGGTGAAATATGGGTATTTCAAGACAAAAGGGATTGGTTGCATATGAGCGGACAAATAGCTTCAAGCGCTCCCCTAAGACTAGCGGTTGGGTGAGAATGTGGGAAAGGTGGCACGCAAAGAAGAGGATATAGATTGATCTACAACATGGTATGGTTGTGTGGGTGAGGGGATGACAACCTACGTGGAGGAAATGTTGTGATTGTGGGTGGTTGGTGTATTTGAATGCAGGGGAGTGTTTGGGCTGGAGGTACAATATGGAGCTCAGTTATTGGATCAAGTGATCCAACAGCTGCTGGGGAATAGCTAATGAAGGGGTTTGATGCCTTCTGATCATCTGATCAGAGAGCTGAGAGCGAGGATGGGGGTGATAGGAGTGGCGAGCCATATTGACAACACTGGAGGTGCCACGTGGTCCAATGAGAAAAAAATAAAAGATAAAATAAAGATAATACAAATAAAATGTATACATACCTCAACTTAAAAATTATTCAACATGAAAGTTGTATATATTTTTGAGGTTTACAACTTTCACGTAGAACTCAAAATGAAATAAAACAGATGCACAAGATAAGAATTTTTTGTAAGTATTTTTAAGTAACTAAAATTACTTAATTTTATCTTTTGTGATTTTTCTTTTTTGATTTATAAATCTATATGAAATATTTATGTATAGTATTAAACTAAAAATTAAGGTATTTTTTATAACAAGAAAATACAATAAATAACATAGTGTTACTTGTTTACACAAAATTCGGATTAATTATTTACAAGGTATCAAGTGTTAACATTAGTGAATTGATATGAATATTACTGAGTGGTCTAAGTAAGAGGGGTAATAATCATGTAATATGATGATAAAATATGGATTTATCAATAGTATGATCTCACATATATTATCTCCAAGTATCCGGACATCTTCTCACAAGTCCTAATTGGATTAGAACTTGTATAAATGATATCAATGTTATGATAATAATTGTTATTATCAATGATAAATGTATATCCAGGGTTTGCGGGTATGATCCACATCGTATGTTTTTTATTATTATGTTGATTCATAATATATATATATATATGAATATGATTTACATATATTATTCTAAGGTATACTTATGAATATGATTCACATTGGAAATTAAATGTAATTTGGATTTACATTTTTTGGGATTCATGAAAAAGATTCGTACTTTATGAGGTAGCTTTCATAAAATACTAAATTTTGAATGTAATAATTAAATAATGATAATGGAATGATAATTAAGAGGTTGCAACCAAAAATAGGACAAGACCATGGAGTCACAATGTGATTAGAAGGCTCCTAATTCTTTGGTTATCTGTTATTTTTTTAGATGAGAATTGAAAGGATAAATAGGAGCATATTTCTTGAAGGCAAATGATCTATACTTACTTTAGGATCATCCTCCATGATCTCACAAGTGCGGACATACCTAATAGGAGTAGGACTCTTAGGGATGTCCCCTCAAGTATAAAAGAGAGGGCATAGCCTCTCTCTCTTGAGAGCATGATTCATTCCACCAATTCCATTACCTTGAGAGAAGAGTCTTAAGAGTTTATAACTCTCTTGTACACACCCACCCTCATCTTCTATCATACCCTACACGTCTATCAGGTTACCTTCTTCTTCTCTACCTTGGTGTGCACCTTCGTGAGACAATAACACCTTCTTCTCCATGCTTCTCATACATGGAGGAGAGATCGATTTCATGCAACAAAATCAGGATCTTGAGATCATCCAATAGCAACCTTGTGCAGACAACTTCAAGAAGAAGTTGATATCAAAGTTCGTAGGAAGTTACTTGACTCATCATCGCGTCCGCGAGAGGAGAGCCCTCATATCGGACTTCATTTAGGAGGTCTCTTCTTTTAGAGACTCATGCTTCAAGAGGTAACACTGATCTCTTTGTAATATTCATGAGAATATAAGAAACTATGTTTGGAAATTTTTGCCTTCAGTTTATATTTTTATGCATAATTATATTTTAACACCTTTCAATTGGTATCAGATCCTACTTTTAAAGAATTTTGATTGCATCCAAGTCTGATGAAAAATTTATCATATTATTCCGATAATCGAGTACATTATTTTGTGATTATTTTGATGTTTCGAATGACTCGAAAACGTACGATGTTTTTGTTGTTTTCCCCTATTTAGAACATATTTTTATTGGATATATATGATATCTAGAAGGTTTGCACTCATGCCAATTAGACACTTCAATACTATGTGGCGTTCGGAGAAAATTCAAATATTGAAAATGATTGTAGACTCTGATTTTGATCAAAGACGTATCTAAAATATTTGCTATTATTATTTTATTTATATAACATAATAAAATACTGACTAATAAGTCATTAATCAAGTCTCCAATCAGGGTGAAAAAGTTTCACGTGATTCTGATCGTGTGGCCTCGAGAAATTGGATTTCTCCATAGGCTGAGTTGGAAGAGGACTCGATTGTTATAATAATTTGTTTCTCTTATTTTGGAACTCAAAATAGATGAAAATACATATGATATATTAACATTAGGAGTTGGACGTAATATTTTGGAAATATTTTGGGTCACAACGAATTCTAAGTCCAAGTTATATAATGCTTTCTAATTTCAAGCTCGATGGTCATGACTTGCAAATTTGGAATATGAAGTCATTCTTTGTTTATTTGGATATATGCAATAAATCAGAAAGCTTGTTTATTTATATTTTCTTTATTTGTGCACTTGTTTGGTTGTGAATCAATTAGAAATTATGAATCAACTAGATCGATTTCATTGATTATCTAGTTAATATATTGGAAATTTATGGAAATAAAAAATGTTTCGAATTCCTAAATTTTCTGAGTGGTTGTTATATAGTATAATACAAATTTAGTACAATTGTAGAAATTTTGTTATCCAAAATTGAAATAGTGAGTTGACTAGGCTTGGATATGCTGATTGGTTACTTAATTGGCACCATGCACCGCTTGATAGTGGAAGCGCTCTCTGTCAGCATAGTCTGCATGACCTAACAGGATCCATTTCAAGGAATGGTGGCATAAGAAGTCATTGAATACTTCTAACAACTAAATTTGGAATAAAAAATTTGCTAGTGAGGGTGTACTATATAATAATATCAATTACATAAATTAAATTTCTTGGATTCCTTGATTGTGGTTGTTTTTAATAGGATTAAAACTAAGATAATAATCAAGAACATTTACTTAATAGATCTCATATTGGATTTATCGTGAGAATATGATTTGAAATGGTTAATCATCAATTCAAACAAGATATGGACAAGTCATATGATGTCATCCATGGTCTTCCGTTATTGCGCAGAACTCCATCGTCATGGGTTGTATTTGCTGACACGTTCATGCATAGTCATGACTTTGGAATACAAATTCACATGCATGGATCAAATTCTCCGTTTGTCGAAAGAGATGGTCCATATGCATAGTGACCTCAATATTGTTCCCCATATTATTGAGGGGATGGATTGCACATAGTGTAATTTTTAACTCGCTCATTAACTATTGGTTTAATTGACAACATGCTAATTCCATATATATGGGGTCATTGAAGATCGAACTGGGAATGTAAGTTAGAATTGCAAAGTGGAAAGAGTTCCCGCTTCTTTCATTTTAGTTGCATTTTCTCATATTACTGAGGTGCAATGAAAGTAGAAAGGAGACTCGGATCTTGTAATGAAGCCATAGGGTTAGCCTACCTCATGCTTTGAAAGCTTGTAAGGGAAAGACTTTTAAAGTACAAAAAATACGAGAACATATTGATTTAAATTATTTAAAATATTTAATCACCTTAATCAAGAATAATTAAAATACATAATACAAGTTTTGAATATTCTTTGCAAAAAATGGGGTATAATAAAAATTTTAACAAATGAATATCTTTTATTTAAAAAATTTAGAACTTAAATAAATAAATAAATATATATATATATTAAGATTTTATTCCTCACACTTGTACCTACACAGAGGATTTATTGTACATCATGCTTATAGATTAGGAGAACTCTCAACTTTGGGTCGCAATCATTCTTTGTTATTAGGGTCAAAAATTTAAAGCACTTGAAATGCCCATGTCAATGATATACATGCTATACTGCGCGTAGAATCTCTATGCCTAAACTGAATCTGACCAGCACCCCACTTGCATGATTGCTTGTATTTAGAGATGAGTAAACATTTGACCTAAGGGTTAGGATTAGAGTGCCTTAACTGAAACCCAATCTTATGAAACTCGAGAATGAGATTATACTTTGAATCAACTCATGAGGCATGAGTGTCAACAACTGGCCACTATGGGGATAAGGATCCTTCTACTATCTTTACTTAACCTAGATGCCAATGTATGTTAAAAATTTTTTAGAATAATGTCAACCAACTTGATAAGAGGTGAAGAGTTAGCCAGATCCACTTCATTACTACCAATAACTCTAGAAAAAGCTGAAAACTCAAGAAAATTCCCACAAAAAACTTGATAATAACTAGCAAGCGATCCCAATCTTTTCTAGAGTCCACTTAGACCAAGAGGAAGTGGGTCATAATTTGCCTCGTCCTACTGCTATTAAGACACCAAATAAGAATCATGGGAGCACGAAAAAAGGGTCATGCATCATAAATGCTACAAGTCTGGGAGTAGAAGGTATATTAGATACTCAGAAAAGACATCTCGGTGCACCCTAGAAAACAAGTGAATATGGTTCAAAATCCTTGAAGGTCATATTGATCCACACCAAAAATAAAGAAAGTGTGTGTATGTTTGCCCCCCGAGCGAATCCCTTGCCCAATGAAAGGAGAGAAAAATAAGATACATAATATTCATTCCATAAGTGGCGTTTCGTGATAACATCTTTTTTAAGTATGACAACTAAAGAGACAGAAGATTAAGTTGAGGCTTGGTACCTGAACTAGAGTTGAGGATTAAACCTCTAAGTTAGCCTCTTAGAGTCTGTCCTTGGGTGAAACACCAGTTGTATACTTGTGCAAAAATCCACATCGATTCCACGCTAGATATGACCACTACGAGTTCATGGTCATGTTGTTTGGACCTAGGAATGCATCTGTTATGTCTATGGATTTGATGGACATAATATTTCCCACATGCATAATGTAGTTTGTGGTAATGTCCATTGATGATGTATGGCTCTACTCTCATAAGGAGATGGGGCATAATCAATATCTTCCATTTCACTTAACACTCTATCAGTTGTGTGTGACTATGCGAAGTAAAGCAAGGGTGATTTTTGGCTTCTCTGATGTAGCATTTTTTAGCCATGTAAATAGGGTTAGATATGGCAGTTAACCACCAAAATAGAAGCATTTTTCAAGGCCTCGTGGTTACTATAGACATATAATTACGATTTTTCCCAGCTAGCCAATACCCTATCAATGCAAGTGAGTGCACCCTCTGATTGAAGCGATAACTAGCCCTATAGAAATTGATCCTTCACTGACTTGTACCGTGGATGTAGTCCTGATAAGAAATGATACACTTGCCATTCTACGTGTTCTCCTATCTGTTTGTCATAACAAGCATGTTGTAAGATAAGAAGCTCCTCAAACATCCTGGTTAGCAGTCGATAGTACTCGATCAAGGATGTATCTCCTTGATCTGAAAACCAAATCCGTGTATACATATATGAGATTTTGTACTTGGTTGTATTCTGGGAGTAAGTGTTCTCTAGGCTCTCCCAAATTGCCTTTGCAGTTTCCTTGTAAAGAAGATTCGAGGCTATATTCGGATCGACGTTTGTGTTCATCCAAGTAATCGCATGGCAGTTGTCGACGTACCATGTATCATAGTCCTTTTCTGTCTCCTTAGGCGGATCCTTAGTAATGACATAGTTCTTTCGCTGACCACCAATAAAAACCTTGAAGGATCGAGACCATAGTACATAGTTCTTGGGACCCTTGAGTTTGATAGAAGTGCCCTGGACCATCACAGAGGAAGTCGGGTACATGGGCTTGGGTTCAACAGATGCCATGGTTGCCGCAAAGGTCAAGAAAAAGTGACCTAGATAGTAGTTGTAGTCTTAAGTATCATGTAGACCTAGCAGTACATCAAACGGAAGTCCGGCAGGTAGTACAGCTCAAGGGGAGGTACTGGGCCGTGTGAGGGTGGGTCCGCTGGAGGCACGAGGCTGCTGATGGTAGCGGTGCGTGAGGGTGAGACTGCTGAAGATGATGCGGGGTCGGTGGGGCAGCAAGGGGCGGTGTTGGGCTACGAGGGTGGGCATTGCGGGGCCCCGAGGATGGGTAGCGTGTGGCTGCTAGGGCGGTGCTGGGACACATGGAGAGGGCGTCGCAAGGCCACTGAAGGCAGCATGGGTCCGCGTGGGGAAGCAACACAAGGCAACGGGAGGAGGGCGGCACGAGGCTTGTGGTGGTGGTAGGATTTAGTCAGAACATCGGTCTAGGACTGGTGTTCTGATACCATGTGGAAAATAATGAAAAGATGAAAGAGAATGATCTATTCAAAAGGTCTAGAGGTCCTTATATAGGACAAAACCCTAGAGAGCTCGGAGGAGAAAATACATAAATGCCCCTAAGAATATTCTTCTATAGAATATTCCTAGCACATATACTATTCCTAGCACATAAAATATTCTCCTAACAAATATACTCCTAGCACAGAATATTCTCCTAACAGTTTGTATAATTGATTCCTACGACAATCAATACTATTTTGTGGCCTCCACTAGTTGTAAACATTAATAATGTGATGTGGTTTGAACCACATTTCCAAATGGGAATCTGTAAAAGTTAATCAAAGGTATGAGAGAGGAGGTGTAGAAGAAGCTAGTTGGATTGCGTATCACTTCCATCTCTGAAGCTACTGATGTAGCAGAGACGTTTGATGATATCCGAGAGAGATGCTTTGGGAGCTCATCTGGAGCGGCACCAATGCCACAATGGTCATTTGGACCGATACATCGACCATTTCCAACAACAGATGTTGGCTAGATGGTTTTGGCCTACAGGTTCAGCCTTTTTAGGCAGTGCTCGCTTGTGTCTAGCGACTACTCTAGGAGCAACACTTCTCGGACGTGGTATGGGTTCAGCATGACCATCTGGAGACAGTGAGTAGACATACCCTTAGTAGGACCGACTTGGAGCACATGCATGACTACCACGCCTACCCCATCTGTGAGATGATACATGTGCAGTGAAAGAGGACATTACCCTCAGTGCCCATAGGCTTCTGAAGAGCCTTGACTGCAGCGACATACACAACATACTGGGATTCTCTGTGGTAGGAACTCTAACTTCAGGAGGCTTCCAAGATAGACATAGAGCATGGAAGATTCCAGTACTTCACCAGCCAGGTAGGGTCAACTACACGTAGTGACCGAGGAGCATGCATGATCTGCAACTACTGTGGTGAAAGGTATGGTCTCAGTCTTGGGCCGACCTTTCTATGTTTTATTTGATTCAAGAGCTACTTATTATTTCATTGCTTTGAGGCTATGATCGGTTCGCTAAGTACGTGATAATTTGCACTAGTTGTAATACGGGTACTCTGCGAATCAATCAGAGTCGAGAAAAGATCTCCATGAAGAGTGTCTCGGCTTGAATTTATATCCCGGGCAAGTCCGGGGTCAAACACAGGTAGGCAAGGAACAACTTTGGATTAATTCAGAATAATTAGGTCTAGGTTCCCAAATGGTATTTTTTGTATTTTTTATGCAAAAATAAATGACAATGCAAATGCGGGTAGATCAAGTTAATAAGAAAGCCTATAACTTAGTTAAATTAATTTTAAAAGAAATAAGTCCAATTTAGCTAAATTATATTTTTCCTAAAAACCTAATCCAATGATGCATGCAAAACACATTTTTTGTAATTTTATGGATTAACATGCACCAATGAAAAATACACACTTTTTATGGGTTTTTTTTGAAGTTTTCACTCAAACAAAATGCAAAAATTATGAAACTTTTATTGGATTATAACCATGATTAATGAGACTATAGTATTTTTTTGGAATTTCCTGACGAAAATGAATTTTTTTATGGATTTTTTAAATAAAAATAGAGTGATAGTGAGTAATTAATTTCTAATAAATCCACAATGTCAAATCATCCAGAGAGCTAATTATCTCAAAAAGGTATTTATATGAGGAATCCAAGAGAGTTGGAATTTTGCAAAAATGATATCTGTAGATTTAAATAAAAATCTATTACAAAAACCACTCTACAATTTATGTAAGGTCACAAGATAACTCCATTTAATATTATTTTTGGATAGTAATTAAATTACATTTTAAAGCATCATTTTTTATTTTTGTTGAATTTTTGAAGCAAATGAGAGTGAATTATGAATTTAAGACCACAGATTGGGTAAAATATCCAGAATTTCACTTGTTTAAATTAATTCACAATACCTCACAAAAATCCAAATAAAGAACTAAATGGTAGATAATTAGTTGATCAACATCATGATATTTTTCATTAAAAAATGATGCAAAAACTATGTCCAAATTAATATACAAACACATGGTTATCCTTGCAAAATAGAAATTAACTTTGACAAGAAAAAAACATGCACATGGACTAGTTTGTAATTACGTAAACTTAACTGGACACACATGCAATTTTTACAAAAATAAAAAAGAGAGAAAAAGACGACCTTCATTGCAAGTAGGGCTCGATGGAGAGAAAGGAACGGCGGGGTGGCACCGCCTGCGAGAGAGCGCGCGGCCACACGCGACGGAGACAGGTGGCGCGCAGCGGCTGCAGGTGGTCGGACATGCCGGGGGGGGGGGGGGGGTGAAGGGCTGGAACTAGAGTTGACGGAGGGGTCACAGCGAGGAGGGTCCTGCGCACGTGAGGCGGACGACCGCGCGGGGGCCTGACGACACACCTACTGCTGGTGGTGGTCGTGGCAGCACCAGCGGAGGAGGAGCTGCGGTCGCACGCGGTTGCGGATGAATAAGGTCGCCGACGGTGGGAAAGAAGGGGTGGCGGCCAGGACGCTATTGTTTTTTTAATTTTTTTTAAAACCGCTAATTTGAGATGTGAATTTTTTAAATTTAAAATTTTAATTTTTTTAAATTTTCTTAGACAGGAAATGAACAAATGCAAATATGATGGAATGATGAAAGTGGTGATAATGGTAATATAATGAAGTAGAACAAATGGAGTAAGGGAGGCGAATGTGATGTGATAAAAAATGCAAAAAATATAAACGATATCGAACTATAAAAAGGAAAATTACCTACAATAGAAGCGGTCTCCTATGATGTGCTCACGAGAAGCACAGTTTTCGCTCAAATAGTCGGCGAGCGATGAGCTCGAGCATCATGCGATGCGGCTGCCATGTTGGCCAAGAAGCCAATGGATCTCACCAGAGAGAGTGTTGTCGTCGCTCGACTGTGGTTGCTTCGATGCCACCGATTCAACTCGGAGAACTAGGCTCTCCTCGTATAAAGATGGACCAAGTATAAAATGAGGAAGATGGGTTGTAAATAAAGAAAAAAAGAGAAGTTATGAAAGTGGTGGAGGAGAGGTTAATAAAATGGTGGAGTTGAATTAAAGTTAGAAAAAATGACGGAATCTTGGAGTTGAATGGGTGGTTATTGTATAGAATGGAAATTAAATAAAAAATAAATAGTAGCCTACTTTAAATACGAGAACAAAATAAAGAAGAAAATAAAATGGAAGATTTACAAAAGTAGGTCCATAAAAACACTATGTACATGGAATTTTTTTTACTTTTGTAGTTTAATTTTTTTTTGTATTTTCAATAAAAGATATATAAATATGAAAATAATATAAAATACTAAAAATGAAATAAAACACAAAAATTATTTTCTTGGATTTTAGTAATTAGGAAAAGTAAATAAAAAATGTGAAAAGAAATATATATACAATATATACAATGTACACCGACGTCCCAAAACTCAAATTTTGCAAAAGAGCTTCGATTTTAATGAAATTATTTTCATTTGATAGATAATTTACTAACTTAGACTTTAAAAGTGAGTTTTGTGAATTTAGAGTTCATGTGGAGCGAGAACTTGACCGGGAAGTTGGACTTTACGGTCTTTTCTCTTTAGGATCTAGGATTATTTATTTAAGGTGGAATTTATTTTATATTTTTGTATTTTTATATACATTTTTATGAACATGTCAAAGAAAGAATTAGACAAAAAGGAGTTGAAATGAAATTATTAAAAATACATCAAGTTTTTGGCTATTTACAAGTGAAAAACTCCTTTATTTTGCGGTTGTTTATTGTTAATTTATTTTGTACAATATAATATGCAATAATTAGTATATTTTATTTAGAAGATTCATTTTGTTAATTTATGGACTTTATGGACATTTATTTGATATTTTACTTGGGGATTTTGCTAGGATCAGTAGATTGAGATGATGAATCGCAGAATCATCATCCCCCTATACTTAAACATTGCTAGTCCTCGGGAAAATAAAGAATAAATAAGTTGGATTAACCCTGACTGTGCATGTGAATACAAGACTTGATCCATTTAAGAATTTTCGATTTTAGAGATGCTAAAGTTCTAAGCTGAACCATGCTCTAGTCAAAAGGCATCCAATTTCCCTAATCATCAGAGTCTCTCTATATACATATATAATAGAGATATGACTTAAGTGTGGACCGCAATTACAAGAGTAGAGTCGCAACGTCACCCAAGGTTCCAGTCCAAGAGACTCTCCTAAGAACCTGATCCTCAACACTAGGGAATAAATGATTTCTTGCATCCAATCCACCATCTCTTTAGTCGTCAGACTTAATAGTGTAGATGGATGGCCAGTTGATGGAGGGCATAGGATTGTGTCATTTCTTCTCTCCCTCTCAATGGAACAAGGATCCTCTCAAGTGCCTTATTAACTCAACACATGTATTTTTTATTGCTGATCAGTGTGTCCATCAAGAGAAGTTGGAGTCGTCTGCACTTGTTTTCCTGGGAGTACACCGGTGTGTGCCTTTTTTGAGTATCTAATATACCTTCTACACCCAGACTTCTAGCATTTACGATACCGAGCCCTTTTTTGGTGCAAGCCCGACTCCTGGTCCTAAATAGCGGTGGTCCAAGTGGACACTTTGAAATGGTTGGGAGTGATTGCCTTTGGTGAAAGCTCGTTGATATTTGACTTTGTATGGTGAGAGCTTTCTTTCAACATTGATGTTTCTTTTCATTGATTTTGGCTAACTCCATTGCTTTTACCAAGAGTTGTTGCACACTGATCAACATATTTTTATATTTTATCACACCATGGCACTTAGGTAAATGTCAAGAGATTAGTACAAGAACCATGTTCTCATACTGGCTAAAAATGCTGACACTCAGGTTTCATGAAGCCTTCAATGATTTTATCCCATCCTCAAGCATCACTAAATCAGGTCCAAACTCAAATCCCTCATCCCAGTTCCTCAAGTGAAATTTCAACTCATCTCATCATAACTCTAGTCATATATGTGAGGTGCTGATCATGTTCTTAAGGTAGAGATTAAGCATGCAATATAGCACACAAATCTTTCAAATTAGGGAAATATGAATAATAAAGTCAAAGACCCTAATGACTAAGGCTGGTTAACTCAAAATCTCAAGACCTCATAAACCAAGTGTTCATGAACATCACAAGTCTTGTGTGAATGTGTAAGTGTCAGGGATTAAACCAACTTATTAGTTTTTTTAAACCATTTTTTTTATTTTTTTAAACCAATTTTACCCACGTTGTAATTATTTTATAATATATACAAAAATTACATGAAAGTACGAACTATGGATAAAGTATATATGTAATATATACACATCCCCCTATACTTAGCATGCGTTATGTCCTCAGAGCACAAGAAGTGAGAAAAAGACATAGCTCGTGCTAAGCGTAGTAGAGATAAAATAACAAAAAAGTATACAAGTCGATCTGCCCCCCTATACTTAGGCTCTGGTCAGCTTAAGTGTAGAAGAAGAGCAAAAATGGGGCAGACGAGGTTAAGAGGAGAAATGGATGAGTATATACATATGGCGGGCATCGGTCACCCCTATACTTAACCTCTAGTCAGCCTAATTATAGGACATGAGTAAGTGTGAGAACCGATGTGATCTGGAGAATATATAGAGAAGGGAGAATCAAACAAGAGGAATGAATCTTCTAAGTTGTTGAATATTGATGCTGCATCTTCATGAAGAATAATACGATGTATCTGCTCTTTGCTCACTCTACATGAAGTTGATGACCTCGACTTGGACTATCTGCTCTTTAGAATCTACAAAATGCTTCAACAGTTGTCCATTCACCACATGAGATTGTGCACCATCTGTAAGATCTGCTATCTCTACACTTCCATTCCAGTGCACTTCCTTAACAATAAAAGGACCCGTCCATTTAGATTTGAGCTTCCCATGGAACATCTTCAAGCTGGCATTAAACAATCACACCTTTTGTCTAGAGACAAAGTCTTTGCACCTAATGTGTTGATCATGCCATCTCTTCACTTTGTCCTTATAAATCAAACTGTTGTCATATGCCCTATTTTGGATTTCCATGAGCACGTTCAAGTTCAAGTCTTGACAAAGCTTCCCTAGGTGACAACTCCAATTAATCTTTGTAATTGCCCATTTGGATTTGTGAATCATCTCTGTGGGCAAATGGCATGGCTTGCCATAGATCATTCTAAATGGTGAAGTACCCAATGGTGTCTTGTAGGTTGTCCTATAGGCCCACATAACTTGGTCCAAGAGCTGGGAGTTGTTCTTCCTATCGGGATGAATCAACTTCTGCAAAATACTCTTCACCTCTCTGTTCGAAACATCTGCCATGCCATTGGACTGTGGGTGAAAAGGACTAGTAACTCTGTTTTCAAATCCATAGTCCTTAGCTAAAGATCTCACATCTCGATTCACAAAGTGGCTTCCCCCATCAGATATCAAAACTTTTGGCACCCCAAACCTAGCAACAATATGATCTCTCACGAACTTACAGACAGTCTTGCTGTCTGCGGTTGAGGTTGGGATAACCTCCACCCACCTAGATAAATAGTCAACCGCCAACAAGATGTACTCATGTCCTTGGCTATTGGGAAAGAGACCCATAAAATCTATGCCCCATGCATTAAAAACATCACTAATAATCACCGGATGCATGGGCATCTCATCTCTCTGTCCAATTGTCCCTCCCATCCTTTGACAAACCAGGCACGACCGTACAAAATCAATAGCATCTCGAAACAAGGTCGGCCAATACAATCCACATTGAAGTACCTTGTGAGCAGTTCTCTTCCCCGAATGATGTCCTCCAGCCTCAAGTGAATGACGATATGTGAGGACACTCCGGTACTCCTCCAGAGGAATACACCTCCTCCAAACACAATCTGGTCCTTCGAAGAAAAGGAAAGGATCGTCCCAGTGGTATCTCCTCGAATCTAACTTCAGTCAGTCAATGTTGCTCCAAGTCCAACCATGGGGAACCTGCTTGGAGACAAGACAGTTCACCATGTTGGCATACCATGGGAGTGCGTCAATAAAGAAAATTGACTCATCTGGAAAAGTCTCTCTAATCTGCTCATAATCAGGAGAATCCTTCAGTTCAATCCGAGAAAGATGATCGGCCACAACATTCTTCACTCCAGGTTTATCTTTTATCTCCAAATCAAACTCATGGAGGAGTAAAATCCACCTAAGAAGATGCGCCTTCGCGTCCTTCTTTTCCATTAAATATCGAATGGTTGTGTGATCAGTGTAGATTGTCATCTTAGAGCACAAAATATACGACCTGAACTTCTCAAGGGCCCATACTACATCAAGCATTTCCTTTTCAGTCACTGTGTAATTTTTCTGTGTAGGGTCTAACACTTTGCTTGTGTAGTGGATCGCAAAAGGGATCACCTCTCGTCTTTGTCCTAACACAGCTCCTATAGCGAAATCTAAAGCGTCAGTCATGATCTCAAAGGGGAGAGACCAGTTAGGAGCGAGTAGGATAGGCGAGGCACAAATCTTAATCTTCTAGAGCTCAAAGGCCTCCAAACACCTATGATCTACAACGAACTCTGTGTCTTTTCCTAAGAGCTCGGTCAGTGGGCGGGCGATCTTTGAAAAATCCTGAATGAATCTTCTATAGAATCTAACATGCCCTAGGTATGACCGCACTGACTTCATGTTGGTAGGTGGATCGAGTTTCTTGATCACGTCCACCTTGATAGGGTCAACCTCCATTCCCCTTTTGGAAATGACATGCCCCAACACGATACCCTAAGTCACCATAAAGTGACTCTTCTCCCAGGAGAATACCAGGTTCACCTTTCTACACCTCTTGAGGACTCGGTCCAAGTGCGCTAAACATGTATCAAAGGAATCACCATGGACCGAGAAGTCATCCATGGACACTTCTAGGAAATCTCCCACCATCTCGGCAAATATGGCGATCATGCGCCGCTAAAAAGTGCTCGGGGCGTTGCAAAGCCCGAATGGCATGCGCCTGAAATCACAAGTGTCGAATGGACACGTGAATGTGGTCTTTTCCTTGTCCTCAGGGGCTATGGCCACCAGGTTGTAGCCTGAGTACCCGTCAAGAAAACAGAAGAACTCTTTCCCTGCGAGTCTCTCTAAAATCTGATCAATAAAAGGCAAGGGAAAGTGATCTTTCTTGGTCGCAGCATTCAGGCGTCTGTAGTCGACACAGACATGCCATGACGTGGGTACTCGTGTCGCGATCTCTACCCCCTCTTCATTGGTGACCATTTGAATTCCTGACTTCTTCGAGACAACATGAAGTAGGGACACTAAAAAGGCCTCGGCTGCCTGTTGAAGCGAGAGATCGAGGGTCGTACGGTTTCACAAGGCGAAACCGCAGTCGATGCGGTGACCGCTTAAAAATCCCGATTCAAACAACAATTAACCCACGACTATCAAGTAAAGCAGTGAAAGTGTGTGGAGTTAAAATTTGTTATAACTCTACAACAAGATGTGCATAGTGCAAGTATGTGTAGAGGTCGAACACAGGGAGTAGACAGGTAGAACGGGGCAATAAGCACAAAATGTGTGTGAAGGTGATCAAGAGTCTACTAATGCTATTTTTTGTGGGTTTTTAATTTTGTATTTTTTATTTAATTTTTAATTTTATAATTTTTGTATTTTGATTTTTAATTTACTAATTTTTTATTTTCTTTTTATATTTTATATTTTTTTATATTTTCTTTTTTAATATTGGAAAATATGTACTATGTAATAAAAGGGAGAAAGAGATTTTTTTAAAAATAGATAAAAATGTCCAAAAATTAGAAAATAAAGTCTTTTTGGTCTTTTTATACTTTTTTACTGTTTTTGTGATTTTTGGGAATTTTTAAGAATGTTTTTGGTATTTTTAAAGGGTAAAATAAAGAAAACAGTGAATAAAATACAAGGCTGAAACTTAAAATGGAGAAATAAAATGGAAAACAGTAGCAAAAATTCTCCAATTTAATTTTCTCTTAAAGACAATGAAAAAAAGACAATTTAGAGACAAAGTTTATATTTTTGAGATTTTTGTAGAATTTTTAATATTTTTATAAAGGTTTTTGGGGTTTTGTGATTTTTATGAGTTTTCTTTTGTAATTTAAATGATTTTTGGCTGGGAGTTAAAACAAACTAAAGTAGACAAAATATATTTTTTTGGGATTTTTCTGGAGTGTTTTTATATTTTTATGGATTTTATGAGCTAGACAGTGCACAAAATGGATGTTTTTTATTTTTAATAAATATTAAAAATGCAATAATATGAAAAATAAAAATAGGCCGTTAAATTACTATGTAACGGGACGCTACTGTGATTTTTGGGGATTTTTTTGGGTTTTTAGAAATGCATGCAAAAAATGCTAGAAACATAAGGAAAATACATGCTTGCAGGGGAAATTGTGGGAATATTCAAAAACGCGAGGGCCTGCGTGCAATATGTTCACAAAATAATTAACTGATTAACGGAGTTTAAGGGCCAATGACAAAACACTAAAGCGCCAGGGATATCCCTGCAAAAACATCACGCACCACGTGCAAAGCACGCGCCTGGCGGGGACGTCCCAATAATTACCAAAAGCCCGCGGGGCCAAAATGCAAAATACACAACTGAAAACAACTGCAGAAGAATGTTTGAAGAGTCTTGATTAAATACAAAAAGGATTGGGCGGATGTTACAAAATACCCAGAATAAGGGGCGGCCACGGACGATCCAGATTAGATTGTGAATTGGCAATCGGACGTCTGGAGTGGCACGAGATTCGACGGATGCTGTATTCCTTGAAGAACAGGGCTAAATCGACGGTTTTGGGCGGTGCAGCAAGAACACGCCAAGAACAGGCCGCCAACGACCTGGACTCGCCAAGATCTTGATGCCCCGAGCTGTGAATCCCCTTCCGATGGCCCTGCACGGTTCATGGAAGCTTCCTTGGAGGGATGGCTGCTTCAAAAAGGCGGGTGGACCGCCAGCACGCCGCCGCGACGTTGATGAACGAGGATGGCTCCAGGAAGGTTGGGCGTCACAAAAATCGAACCCAGAGAGAGTCCTTGAGGTCCTGGGACCTGCAATGAAGCGCAAAGCCCGACAGTAAACGGTTCCCAGGTCCCTTGAGGGGCGGAATAAACGTGGATCGTGCGGGAGGAGGTTTGCCGGAGCAAAACTCCGGCGAACTTCAAATGGGCTGATCTAAGAAAATTCAAGCGGGTAAATGGAAAAAAAATAAAATAGATAAGCTGTGGAAGGTTAAACACGATTAAAAGCAACAAAAACGAATAAAACACAAGCTTGAACGGCTGGACACCGTGAACGGGGACCTCAACGGCCGAGCATGGTCGGAGGTGATGGAAACGCCACCCGACGTCGCCGCAGCCTTCTGGAGGAAGCTGGAGGAGAGCTGTCACCTCTCCAGTCCAGAGCTCGGCCAAAAGAGGGCTTAGGCTGGTCAAAAATGGGTTCAAAGATCAAAGGGGGTATGGGGGTTAGGTTTTGAACTGTCGTGAGGGGGCGATAAAAACGAGGCATATCTCGCGAATCAACGTCCCGAAGGTCGAAAAAAACACATGGGCGTGAATCATGGTTCATAGGTGATCAAAAGTCATGAAGACATCGACCTCATTTGGTGAAAGACGAGGCCGGGAAAAAGCCAAGAAGATGGGACAAAACCCATTTCTGATAGACTTCAGACCTCGGTCAGAGAGTTGACCAAGGTCAACCAAGGGAGAGATCTGGTTGGTCCACGTGGACCAACCAGAAAAAAAACCTTGGAAAAAAAGTATCTAAATTCACTTAAAAATAGGAAATGAATTAATTAAATTTTTGTTATAAAATAAAAATTGTTTATTTTTTTATAAATTATTTTTTTAGCGATTTTTATTTATTTTTACGGGGTGTATAATTACAAGTTACCATTTATACCTCTTATAGGTATCTAAATATATATATTTTAGTATTTTATTTTTATTTTGTACATTTAATTTTATTTATTTTGTTTATTATTTTATATACTTATAAAGTATTTTTATACACTTAAATATATTTTTATTTTATTTTTTTGATTTGTTTTGTATATTTATTAAAATATAAATATGTATTGTATAGGTAAGGGTATAGGTAGTATACCTATGTATCACATGTGTAAGTATTTTATTTTGAGTTTTATTTAGGTTTTTATTCCAATTTTAATGTACATAAATATTATAAATAATATTTACAAGATTATAAAAATATAAAAATATAAAAATAATGAATAAATAAAAAATTGAATATTTTAATCTGTACAAGTATACAATATGGGTCCAAAACTCAACTTTCAAACCGTAACCCCGCCAAATGCGAAACCACCTCCATTAAATACATTATTTTATTCTATATACAATTAAAGGTGAGTTTGATGCATTTGGTGTTTTCATTTGTGAGATATGGGTTTGGGAATCCGGGATTCAGGATTTTTATTCAGACCATAACTTTTTATCTGTGTATTATTTTTCAGTGAATTCAATTTTGCATTTTTCTTTATTTAATATCTACAACTTTCATGTACAAAGTTTCTTTATTTGATGTATAAAAAGTGGAATAAAAAATAGGTCGCAAAATGAATAAAGAATGAATGAAATACAAGGGTATTTTTGGCCCTTATCTCCCCCTACTTTATTCCTTGTCGACCTAGTCATCGAGATGCCTAGGTCTCAGGGTTTCGGGTCATAAAATATTTACAATATTTTATTCTTTTTCTTTTCTTTTCTTTATTCTATAATTTTGGCTTTAAAAACCGCATTTTATACAATATTTATACACATATGCATGAATGCTAAAATGCATGAATTAGCTCTATTTACACGCATTTACTAGGGTTTTTAAGGCCAAAATGATAGAATAAAGATGATGAAACATAGATTCATCATCCCCCTGTACTTGCCTTTGCTAGTCCGTAGCAAACACTTATGCAATAAGTGTAGAAAGAAAAACTAAGAAAAAAAAGTCGAAGGTGGAGTAAGTGTAATTATCAAACTTGTCTTCACAAAATCAAAGTTTGGAGCTTAAGTCGGACCTTTGGAATTTTAGTGCGGGCGGAACCTTAGTGATAACCGAATTTGAAATCCAACAGTCCTTGAGAATCCCAAAACTCTGCTCAAGTCTCCTGAATAGCCAGGTCAGAAATACTTCAACTCATACGCAAACTCTTACGACTATGAATCTGACTCGTACAGTGTAAGTGATGGTGGCTCTCCCCAACTAGAATGACAAAGAAACTGACTTCTCCAGTACGAAAACCCAATGATTCCCCAATCCAACAACTCCTTCCTCGAGGAGCGGGGTATTCCCTTCTAAGTTCAAGTGGCAACCAGCTCAAGAGGAGGGGGTGAAGAGAGGAATGGACGGTAGCCAGTGTAGCTACCTATCCTGGGATGCAAGACCAGTGTAGTCAAGTCATCCTGCTGCAGGCTCACATATTTGACTTTGATGCTCAAGCTTGCTTATTTTCTATACAACATATTCACATACTTTGCAGGCTTTTTATTTTTGTACATGCCTGAACTTTTTTTTTGAATACTATATACAACAACATTTACATAAGGAGTTTTTCCTCTTGAGCCAGTAGACTATCCCTCTTTTGAAGCTTTATCGCAACCCACAGCCTCCTGTCTTTAGACTTCCTGATCATTGGACGGGTTGGGGTGCACTTCCCTCCCTAGAGGAGGACAAATGTTTCCACTTGTGTGCGTCTCATACCGGCAAATCCAGTCCCCTCACCACTCCAACTGAGTTGAGCCATGTGAAAGGTGCAGGTGTCCAAGTTAGGTCATTACCAATAAGAGTCGTGCGTGTGCTCCGAAATACTCTACTTAGGCAGTCAAGAATCCATTGAACCAAGTCCCGTGATCCTCAAAGAATTAAGTCAACTAGACCTGAAGTAACTCAAACTCAGTTCCTATAAGGTTCCTGTTATTAGGTAGATTTAAGGTCCAATCAAGCTCCAATCTCCGGATTTTACTTAGACTCGTTCAACTATCAAACTCAATCCGAAAAATGCGAATGCTATGCAAATGATATGCAAGATGCAGGAAATATTTTTGTGATGCAATTTTCAAAGATTTTGAACTTTTTATGGATTTTTGAAAAGATGATGATTATGCATATGCAGATGCATTTTTTTTGTATTTTTCAAAAAGATTTTTCAAATGTTTTTTGGATTTTACTTTTGCAAATGTTTTTGGGATTTTTGAAAACAAAAAGTTTTGGCTGAAAACTAGGTTAAAATATGTACACGGAAGTGCTTCTTATATTTACAAGAAGTGGATTTTAAGAATTTACAAGGGTAAGTGGTCACTTTTATACATATATACATAAAGAATTTTAGGTGTGATGTATGTATTCCTCAAACTTATTTGACACAAGCTTTTCACACAATTTTTGAAAACTATAGTCAAAAATAATTTTTACAAACATTTTTGCAAACATGTACACACATTTGAAAATCCTTTTGCAAAGGTTTTTCAAACAGTATAGATAGATTTTTCAAATATTTTTGCAACCATTTTTCAAACCATTTGCAAATCATTTTCAAACATTTTATTTCACACAAAGAACAGAAATTTTACAAATCACACAATTTTACACAGGTTGAAAACATGTAACAAAATATTTTCAAAATAGCTTTCAATAGATGTTCACAAGGATTTCAAACTATTTTTCAAACATTTTGCAAAAAATATTTTCACCTGATTTATTAATCAGTAAATACAAAAAGAATTTGAGGAATAAAACACCTTTTTATTAAGGATTTTTAATGAATTTTAAAGAATTATTAGCCATATTATTAGTAAAATACGAAAGTACGAGTTATGGCTAAAGTATATACGCAGTATATACGACCCCCCTATACTTAGCTTGAGCTATGTCCTCATAGATCAGAGAGAAAAGAGAAGACATAACTCATACTGAGTATAAGAAAAACTAAAGAATAAATGAACGAAGAAACAAATGTACGAATGAGAAGTTGACCGTCCCCCCTATACTTAGGATCAAATAATCCTAAGTATAACAGACTGTACACAAAGCAGGGAGGGTCAAGGGTGGGAATGAACAGATCGTACTCAGATTGTCTCCCCCTATACTTAGGGTAAGATATCCCTAAGTATAGATAAGAAGAGGAGACAATGGAGAGGATCAAAGAATAGAGAAAACTCAGGGTGCACAGCCCCTATACTTAGGACAAAGTACGTCCTAAGTATAGAAGACTGACAAAAAGGGGCGACACCTTTTTCAGTAGATAAAGAAAATAGAAAAGGAAAAGAAGAAAAGAAGAAAAGAAGAAAAAGAAATCAAAAGATAGATGAAGAGATCGTGAGGATGTACACACCACTCCCCCTATACTTAGGGTAAAAGAAGCCCTAAGTATAGGCAACGACAGGAGTGATGACACGGAACGACGAAGAACACTCGGCTCGTCCACCCCCCCATACTTAGGACAAAGTACGTCCTAAGTAAGGCAAACACGAGAATGGGTGGACGAGCAAAACAAGAGAAGGTCGAAGATGAACAGAAGAGGATATACAGCAGAGGTGGATGTACACATGATCAAGAAGGTCGAAAGCGAACCTTCTTGCGGGACCGTTGAGGAATGTATCTGGTGTGATGCAGGTCGACATCGGGGTCCACAGTAGACGGAAGCCGATCAGGGTCGACAGAGTGAAGATCCTCAGGGGCCCTAGGGTGTGAAGGCACAGACGGATCAGTGAAAGAAGTGTGACTAGGTCCGACCTTGGGAGTCTCGCTAGTGTCAAAGTGAAATGTGACAAACTCATCACCATCGGAAATAGTGTACTCGGAGTCGTCCTGCGAGGTGTCGTCCAGGTCAAAATCAAAAGGCACGAAATCATCGGTGGAAGTAGTCGAACTCTGTTCGTCCTCTATAATCTCAACCGGATCATCTTTCTCATCAAAAGGCCCGAATTTTCGAAGAAAAGCAACTAAATCAAATTCGGCCTTTGGCTCATCAATATCTATGTGAACAGGAACAGACCCATCAGTGGAAGTAGTCAGAGCATGTCCGTCCTGTATGGTCTCTACATCTGCCCTCCGCTCAACGGTATTAATCGTGTAAATCCCGCGGATGTCATCAACACACCGCCAAGTCCCAGAAGAAGGAACGTCGAGGTCCATGCTTTCCGAGGTTTCCTCAACCGGGAGGAATTCTCGGGTCTCAGTGGAATCCAATAGACATCAAAATTCTCTGATAGTATCGTCAAGGTCATGGTCCTCGAGGTCAGCCAAGATAGGTGAAGTCGCATCAGGTGCTGGTCTCTGGTCGAAAGTGGAAGCGGTGATCGAAACTTCGCTCTCATCAGCAGGGCGAAAGCGAATCTCTCCTGATCCATAGTCAATAACGACCCTCGCAGAGGCGAGGAATGGTCGTCCTAGGATGATTGGAGAGTGCTCCCCTGCAGAGGTCTCCATGGGCAATACGACAAAGTCAACAATGTAGCTCATGCCCTGAATCGATATGACGACGTTTTCAAGGATACCCTTCGGCCTCTTTATTGATCCATCAGAAATTGTACAATCATCCTGGTCTTCTTGAGAGGCCCTAAGTGAAGAGATTGTACCAACGAGAAGGGTAGTATACTAATCGAAGCACCGCCGTCTAGGAGAGTGTGATCACATGTATGGTCAAAGATGGTGCAGCTAATGAATGGTGTGGCAGTGTTCTTCTTCCGAGGAATGGGACAATGAGTGATGGCGTGGGCAGTGGCCATGGTCAAAATATGTCGCTCAGATCTGCTCCTCCGCTTTCTCTTCTTGGGAAGAGGAGCAGATAAATCGGTCATGGCCTGCTGAAGTGGGGCACGAATGATCTCATGAATGGTGGCCACCACTTCGGGTTCAGTCAGCATTTTTTTGAATTTTTGGACCTCCTCTATACAAGGGAGAAGGTCGAAATAAGCATATACACGAGGCATGCCAAGAGCAGTCTGTACAGCGGCATCCTCGGGGTCAAAGGTGGGACAAGGTGTGAATGAATGTGTGGACAAAGGATCTGGCAAGTGGGCGCTCTCCTCATAGTATGGCTCGATCAAATGTCTCCCAATCTCTTTTAGTATTTTTTAAATTTTCTCATTTTTTTGTATTTTGGGTGATTGCAAGCTCTCATGATAATCCTCAAATGATTCCATATCCTCAAAGACTGGAGCGGCATTTTGGTTCTTATTTAAACTAGTAAGGTCGGCAATCCTCGAATTCATATGCTCCATCATCTGATTCAAGGTCTCAAGTGTGGATATCATGAAAGGTGACTCCAAAATCTCAGGATCGGGTGAATCGAATGTGGGCGGTGGGTGTGGACAAAAATCACATTCCGGATCAGGATACTCAAGGAAGAGCGGGTTGTCGAAATGTGTAGGCGATAGTGGTGGAAATGACTAGTGAAAGTCAAAGTATGGATAATGATATAGTGGGTTGGTCGGATATGTACAAAAGTCAGGAGCAAAGTCCTCCTGGAAAAAAGGAGGTGGACCGGCTGGAGTGAACGAGTGATCCGCAAAGTCCAGATAAAATACGCTCCAGTCGGCCATCTCAAAACAAAAGAAAATGATCGGGAGAGCTCGATGGTCAAGCCAAGAGAGGTGAGAAGAAAGGCGCAAGTGCACATCGGCGATCTAGGACACACACACAACAATCACAAACAAAAATAAAAATAAATCAAACCCTCAATTCACCTACTCAACTCGGTAGAGACCGCAAAGAGCGGTCTGTTTATCTTTTCTGTTTTAGAGTTAGGTGAGAAGTCCAAAATTTCACAAACACTTAGGAGGCTGAGAATGGGATTTGGGCACTAATCCTTAGCGTGTGCGTGAGCAATGTAAAACGAAGACAATGAGGGGATTACTTGCCCCAAGAGAAGATTTTCTTTTTGGTCGATTTTAGGGTCGAGTAATATTAGCAGTCCCAATTTTATTGGTTATGACTTTTTTGGATTTTTAGTTAGAAATGCACGAGCCTAACGAGGAGTCAATTTCACTTAGCACCTAGGTGATCAAAATCAGAGGAGAGTCGGAAAAGCAATGCAAGCGGCAAAAACGATGATGAATGCTAAAGCGTAAATGCTCACCTTGCCTCCAGCACTCTACATGCAAAGATGCTCAGCAGAATTGAAACCTATCTATATGCAAATGCAAAACCGATGAAATCGCCCTAAGTTTCAGAATTTGCTATTAGCGGGAAGAATCACAAGCTGACCACCAACCCTCAACCCTAGAGTCCGGTCTAGGCTCACCCCTCCTCTGCTCAACACACTTGAGTTTAGGAGAAAGCGCTTTGCGGGATGAGCTCGCGACGCGACGGATTGAAGGTAATGCTCAACTGTTTAAAATTTGACTAAGTCCAAACGAGACTATAGGTGCATGCAAAATATTAAGTGTTTGGTCTTAGTCTATCGCAAACAATCCTAGAACTAGGGGCTCAATCACACAAAATAAATAAAATAAAAAAACAAAACAAAATAAAAAGAATGCGAGAAAACACGAAAAAACCGCGATGAGCCCCCAAGTGAACAATCACTTGGAAATTAGGCTCAAGAGTCCAAGTCCGGGGGTACCTGTATTATTACAATAATAGGTTTCTCTCTCACTACAAATTACAAAAATAAATGCAGGAAATAAAATTCTACAACTAAAGGTGGAGCTTGGTCTTCAAAAATCTCTCCTCGTCTCCTCGGTGCTAAGCTGGCAGACGTCGGCTTCACGTGGGTGCGTAGGCGCCTAGGGTGGAGCGCCTCCCTCGATCTGCGGTACCTCGCACAAAGTCAAACAGGAGAGGGGGTTAGACAGCTCAACAGATATATCAAAAATAAAGAAAATAAAAATAGCAAAAATGAAAGCCGCAAAATAGACAATAAATCACAATCACAAACAAGACCCGAACTAAGCGATGTTGCTCCCCGGCAACGGCGCCATTTGTTGAAGCGAGAGATTGAGGGTTGTACGATTTCACAAGGCGAAACCGCAGTCGATGCGGTGACCGCTCAAAAATGCCGATTCAAACAACAATTAACCCACGACAATAAAGTAAAGCAGGGAAATTGTGTGGAGTTAAAATTTATTATAACTCTACAACAAGATGTGTATAGTGCAAGTATGTGTAGAGGTCGAACACAGGGAGCAGACAGGTAGAATGAGGCAATAAGCACAAAATGTGTGTGAAGGTGATCAAGAGTCTACTAATGCTATTTTTTATGGGTTTTTAATTTTGTATTTTTTAATTTAATTTTTAATTTTATAATTTTTGTATTTTGATTTTTAATTTACTGATTTTTATTTTCTTTTTATATTATATATTTTTTTATATTTTCTTTTTCAATATTGGAAAATATGTACTATGTAATAAAAGGGAGAAAGAGATATTTATAAAAATAGATAAAAATGTCCAAAAATTAGCAAATAAAGTCTTTTTGGTCTTTTTATACTTTTTTACTATTTTTGTGATTTTTGGGAATTTTTAAGAATGTTTTTAGTTTTTTTAAAGGGCAAAATAAAGAAAACAGTGAATAAAATGCAAGGCTGAAACTTAAAATGGAGAAATAAAATGGAAAACAGTAGCAAAAATTCTCCAATTTAATTTTCTCTTAAAGACAATAAAACAAAGAAAATTTAGAGACAAAGTTTATATTTTTGAGATTTTTGTATAACTTTTAATATTTTTATAAAGGTTTTTGGGGTTTTGTGATTTTTATGAGTTTTCTTTTGTAATTTTTAATGATTTTTGGCTGGGAGTTAAAACAAACTAAAGTAGACAAAATATATTTTTTTGGGATTTTTCTGGAGTGTGTTTATATTTTTTATGGATTTTATGAGCTAGACAGTGCACAAAATGGATGTTTTTGATTTTTAATAAATAATAAAAATGCAATAATATGAAAAATAAAAATAGGCCGTTAAACTACTATGCAACATGACACTACTGTGATTTTTGGGGATTTTTTCTTTGGGTTTTTAGAAATGCATGCAAAAAATGCTAGAAACATAAGGAAAATACATGCTTGCAGGGGCATTTGTGGTAATATTCAAAAACGTGAGGGCCTGCGTGCAATATGTTCACAAAATAATTAACTGATTAACAGAGTTTAAGGGCTAATGACAAAACACTAAAGCACTGGGGATATCCCTGCAAAAATACCATGCACCACGTGCAAAGCACGCGCCTGGCGGGGACGTCCCAATAATTACCAAAAGCCCGCGGGGCCAAAATACAAAATACACAACTAAAAACAACTGCAGAAGAATGTTTGAAGAGTCTTGATTAAATACAAAAAGGACTGGGCGGATGTTGCAAAATACCTAGAATAAGGGGCGGCCATAGACGATCCAGATTAGATTGTGAATTGGCAATCGGACGGCTGGAGTGGCACGAGATCCGACGGATGCTGTATTCCTTGAAGAACAGGGCTAAATCGACGGTTTTGAGCGGTGCAGCAAGAACACGCCAAGAACAGGCCGCCAACAACCTGGACTCGCCAAGATCTTGATGCCCCGAGCTGTGAATCCCTTTCCGATGGCCCCGCACGGTTCCTGGAAGCTTCCTTGGAGGGATGGCTGCTTCAAAAAGGCGGGTGGACCGCCAGCACGCCGCCGCGACGTCGATGAACGGGGATGGCTCCAGGAAGGTTGGGCATCACAAAAATCGAACCCAGAGAGAGTACTTGAGGTCCTGGGACCTGCAATGAAGCGCAAAGCCCGACAGTAAACGGTTCCCAGGTCCCTTGAGGGGCGGAATAAATGTGGATCGTGCGGGAGGAGGTTTGCCGGAGCAAAACTCCGGCGAACTTCAAATGGGATGATCTAAGCAAATTCAAGCGGGTAAATGGAAAGAAAAATAAAATAGATAAGCTGTGGAAGGTTAAACACGATTAAAAGCAACAAAAACGAACAAAACACAAGCTCGAACGGCTGGACACTGTGAACGGGGACCTCAACGGCCGAGCATGGTCGGAGGTGATGGAAACGCCACCTGACATCGCCGCGGCCTTCTGGAGGAAGCTGGAGGAGAGCTGTCACCTCTCCAGTCCAGAGCTCGGCCAAAAGAGGGCTTAGGTTGGTCAAAAATGGGTTCAAAGATCAAAGGGGGTATGGGGGTTAGGTTTTGAACTATGGCGAGGGGGCGATAAAAACGAGGCATATCTCGCGAATCAACGACCCGAAGGTCGAAAAAAACACATGGGCGTGAATCATGGTTCATAGGTGATCAAAAGTCGTGAAGACATCGACCTCAGATCGTAAAAGACGAGGCCGGGAAAAAGCCAAGAAGATGGGACAAAACCCATTTCTGACAGGCTTCAGACCTCGGTCAGAGAGTTGACCGAGGTCAACCAAGGGAGAGATCTGGTTGGTCCACATGGACCAACCAGGAAAAAAACCTTGGAAAAAGGTTTCTAAATTCACTTAAAAATAGGAAATGAATCAATTAAATTTTTGTTATAAAATAAAAAATGTTTATTTTTTATAAATTATTTTTTAGCGATTTTTATTTATTTTTACGGGGTGTATAATTACAAGTTACCATTTATACCTCTTATAGGTATCTATATCTATATATTTTAGTATTTTATTTTTATTTTGTACATTTAATTTTATTTATTTTGTTTATTATTTTATATACTTATAAAGTATTTTTATACACTTAAATATATTTTTATTTTATTTTTCTGATTTGTTTTGTATTTTTAATAAAATATAAATATGTATTGTATAGGTATGTGTATATGTAGTATACCTATGTATCACATGTGTAAGTATTTTATTTTGAGTTTTATTTAGGTTTTTATTCCAATTTTAATGTACATAATTATTATAAATAATATTTATAAGATTATAAAAATATAAAAATATAAAAATAATGAATAAATAATAAATTCAATATTTTAATCTGTACAATGGGGGTCCAAAACTCAACTTTCAAACCGTAGCCCCGCCAAATGCGAAACCATCGCCATTAAATAGATTATTTTATTCTATATACAATTAAAGTGAGTTTGATGCATTTGGAGTTTTCATTTGTGAGATACGGGTCTGGGAAGTTGGAATTTTGGATTTTTATTCAGACCAAGACTTTTTATCTGTGTATTATTTTTCAGTGAAATCAATTTTGTATTTTTCTTTATTTAATTATCTACAACTTTCGTGTACAAAGTTTCTTTATTTGATGTATAAAAAGTGGAACCAAAAATAGGTCCCAAAATGAATAAAGAATGAATGAAATACAAGGGTATTTTATTGGTATTTTTGGCCCTTATCTTCCCCTACTTTATTCCTTGTCGACCTAGTCATCGAGATGCCTAGGTCTCGGGGTTTCGGGTCATAAAATATTTACAATATTTTATTCTTTTTCTTTTCTTTATTCTATAATTTTGGCTTTAAAAACCGCATTTTATACAATATTTACACACATATGCATGAATGCTAAAATGCATGAATTAGCTCTATTTACACACATTTACTAGGGTTTTTAAGGCCAAAATGATAGAATAAAGATGATGAAACGTAGATTCATCACTACCCTTGTTAATTCAACCAGATTAATGATTGCATTATGTTTGTTGTTCGTTGCAGTCGGGTAATCGAGAACTTGTCAAAAACCACTCAGATTTAATTTTCGATTAAACACAAGCGGCGGATTTATTTTACTTGGACAAGCCCAAGGACGAACTCAGGGAGGCAGCTGTCTCCTTAGGTAAATTTTAAGTTAATTTTGAGGTCATATTTTCAGAAGAATCATTTTTTGGTCTTTTCGTATTTTTTATGCAATTAAGGGAAACACAATGCAATTTCAAGCCGAATTTTAAGTTAAATCACAAATGTTTATCAAATGAAGTCCAAAATTAATGAAACTTTGATAAAAGATGATATGCGATGAAACTAAGCTACTGTTATTTTTTTGGAATTTTTAGTCTCTAATTGAATTAAAAATGAATTTAATAAGGATGTCGGGTAGTTTTTGCAAGATTGATTTTAATAAATACCAAAGCACATTATTTTTATATATAAAAATTATCCTAGATGTATCTATGTGCGAAGAATCCAGGAAAATTAATAAACCTAAAAAATGATGTAATTGGTCCTATTAAAAATCTATTTGGCAAAAGACTAATGAATTTATTCAGGCCTCAGATGCGTACAAATGCTATGGTTTTTAGCACAGTATCTTACAACTTAAACTAGAACTAATTTGATTTTATGGTGATTTTTGGAGCAACAAATAATTTAATAATGAATAAAAGGCACACAATGGGCAAACTATGTGAAATTCCACAATGATAATAATATTAAATTCTATGAAGCTCACAAAAATATGGCACGTGTCACAAAGATAAAGGACAAGTTACTCTACAACATGCAATTTTTGGAATTCAAAAATAATAACAAATGGATGCCTAAATATGCGTGCAAACACAGGGACTGAAGTGCAAAACAGAAATTAAAATTGCTTTAATTAAAATATGCATAAAGGGACTAAAGTGCAAATACCTATAATACTGGAGGTATGCGTGCAAAATTTCCACGAGGATACATGTTCCTCACGTGAGTGCTTGGTAGGGACTGATTTGCAATTCATGAAACTTGCACGGGTCTCTGTGAAATTTACCCAGTCCGCACGTGACGGACACGTGAGGAGCTAGGCTCAGGAGGCGTAGGAGGCTCGGACATCGGCTCGGAGTCTCTGGAGGTTCGGGCTTGCTTCGGGTGCTGTTTCGAGTGCTCCGAGCCTAGGGTTGGGGAAGAGGCTCGGAGGGTGCTACGTGGCGAGTACTGGACCGTTAGATCTGAAGAGATCCAACGGTTGCTGGAGTTTATTGCGTGGTGCGCCTAGGAATTGTCACATCAAGATATATCTAATGGTGGTGATGGCTTCTGGAGTGAGGCGACGTGGCGTGACTCTGGCTGTTGGATCAAGATGAATCCAACAGAGGTTGGAGCTGCTGGCGAGGGGCGACGTGGCTGTGTATGGATCGTTAGATGCTCATGATCCAACGGCGGCTGAAGCTCGAAGGCGAGAGCGACGTGTCGCGACAGGGACCGTTAGATCAAGATGATCCAACGGGGAATGTGTGTTGCCTCCTCCAGCCCGCCGCCTCCTGCGGCGAATTTGGCGGGGCTCCGGTGAAGGGGGTCTGGCTCCGCCGCCCTTCCCTGTGATCGGTGAATGTCGCTGGCGGCTCCGGGATTTCTGGAATCGATCGTGGAAGCATGCCGGAGCAACCGAAGATCTTGGATGAAGCCAGGGTGGTCTAGAAGCCGGGGTCGATGGAGCTCAAAGCAGCTCTGATGACGACTCTGATCAGTGAAGAGAAGTTTGCCTGCAGGGTTAGATCGTGCCAGAAAATAGGAGCTCATGCTCATGGGAGTGCGTGCGTGTGCGGTGATCCTGAGGGCGGGGCGAAAGCGGGCCGACGTGCTTCTCTGTCAGGAAGGCAGATCTTTGAACGGAGGAGGAGTTCGATGTGTCGTCGGAGCGATTGAATGGCGTGCGAAGATTAGAGCTTCAACGCGAATCTCGGTGGATAGTTGGTGGAGGTGGAATTGATCGGAGAAGGTGGGAAAAAGGCGAGAAAAATCAAAGGAAAGAAGAAGAAGCTCGGATAAGGAAATGGATGCAGCTACCTAGGGATGGAGGCTCGCGGAAGAGGCTCTGGTCATCGCTCGAGGGTCAGTAGCGGGCCCGAGCTCAAGCAGCTCGTCGAAGAAGCTGCGGCACAGCGTGGCTACTCCGTGGATTTCGCCGGAGGTGAAGACTCGTCGTCGCTCACTTTCACTCGCAATTGCTATCACTAATGGGTAGCTAGGAGCTCTAGGATACCTCTTTCTATGGCGGATGGGGTGGAAGTTTGCCGGAGATGGGGTATTTATAGGAAGGAGATGGAGGTGCAGGTGATGGAGAGGGTGGTGTGCGTGGAGTTTGTGGAGCGAAAGAGAGGATGTCATGGGGATCATGGGTGCTGGCGAGGATGGTGGAGGTCAGGGCTACATCGTGGGGGTGTCGATGGGCGGAGATGGTGGTTGTAGTGGTGCCAAAAATAGAAAGGGGGAGAACGCGATGCGAGGTGGGTGACGTGAGCGAGGAAGACGGTCGGAGGTGGAAGACGATGTTATGGCTGTTGGATCTCGCGATCCAGCAACCAGAAGATGAACGTGAGGGAAGGGTCATGATTAGATACTGGCGGTGTGATCGGAGGGCGCTGGGCGTGACGCGTGGCAGGCGTAGGCACGGGTGCGGGAGAACGGTGGAGATGGAATCAGGAATGGGGATCAAAGGGTCGTCGATTGAGCGGGAATGAACGACATAGATGGAATCATCGGGGTAATGATCAGGTGGTCGAGGAAGGTGCTACATGGCGCACTGAGATGGAGGCGCTGGCGAACGACCTAGATGCGATCTAGGTCTCGATCATAAGGCTGCAAGGTGATGCGATGTGAACAGCCGAGATCTGGATGAAGGAGGCGCCATCAGACGATGGAGAAAGAGGGGTGCGTGGCGCGTCATGAGTAGGGCCGCGTGGCGCAACCAGAGGGCACCACGTGGCCCAATATGAATGGCTGAAGAAGAATGTGAAATAAGAGGGAGAAAATGGCTGAATTTGGAAAAACTCAAAACATGAAAGTTGAGATCTACAAGTTTCATGTTGACCAAAAACGGAAATGAGGTCGAATAAAGTGATAAAATACAATGGTACAAATATACATACATTTAGTACAAAATGGGGGCCCAAATCCCAGGTTTTGCATACGAGATCCGATTCAAATGAAATTGGTCTCATTTTGAAGGTCTCTGAATATATGTTATTTTAAAAGTGAGTAGACCTAGATCGAAGGCTGTATGAGAGAGATGTATGCATTCTAAGGTCCATGGTCTCAAGCTTGGATCGGGGTTTTATTGGTCAATTTTACAGGTTAGCATTTTTTTGGTATTTTTCTGGTATTATTGTTAGTAATATATACAATATAGAGTGAATTTTATGGGATTTAGGGTTAGTGTAAAATATATACCGATAGATGATTTTTACAGATGAATTTGGCTTCTTATTTCATGTAGATGTGGATGCTAAAATGCGGATGTTATCAATGCATGCATGAATGCTAATTATGCAATAATGGTGTAAATATGCAGCTAATTGCTCAGGAACAAGGCTATATTTTCAATTTAAGAGTGATGAATCACTAATTCATCAGACACTCACTTGGAGTCAGAAATAGGGTATATAAACACTGCTTTGCACCATTTCTCAATCTCATTCTTCACTACTTCCCGTAGATTGGGGTTGAGTCTCCTTTGGAACTCACGGGTTGGTCTCAGTCTCCTTTGGAACTCACGGGTTGGTCTCACATTATTCTCAGTAAAAATGTGGTGTGAGAAGAGAGCAGGGTTAATCCCCACGAGGTCCGACACTATCCAGCCTATTGCCTTGTGGTTCCTCTCTAAGACCTCTAATAACCTAGACTCTTGTTCTAAAGTCAATTCTGAGCTAATGATAACAGGATATCTCTCTTTGGGTCCCGCAAGAAAGGCGTACTTGAGTGTAGGAGGTAGTGATTTCAGTTCTGGCAATGTGGTATCATCAAGCAAATCTCTAGTTCTGTGCTGCATGAAGGTGGGCTAAGCTGCGTAGTACTCGCCACCAACTCAGAAGTATCGGGAGTCGGATCGTCAAAGAATCGTGGTAATTCGGCCAAAGCCACGTCCGACTCATCATCTATGTCCCATGACCGTTCTGAAGGGATGGAGATGAGAGATCCAAATGGATCTCTATGTCATCACGGGAATAGGTAGATGCATCTCTAACAAGATCAGGCAAAACCTGGCAAATTGCATCATCCACTATGTCCTTTCCAGATGAAAAGGTCTTGCTCTGTCCTGAAGGAACCTGTCTCCAAATTCCAATGGTGATAATCATTCTACAATCTGCCTCTAAAGATGAGTACTCTGTGCTACTCTCTGAATCGGGTTGCTGACTTGGTTTGCTTCATCTCAAGGTTCACTTCTCCGCCTTGAGAATGGAACTTCATCATTCCCGTACCACAGTCAAAACCTATGCCTACGGTCCTAAGGAAGGGCCGCCCGAGAATGATCTGAGATTCTCTCCAATGATTGGGGGTCTCCATGTCCAAGATTGTGAAGTCAACCTGATAGTTCTGCCCCTCAATCGAGATAACGATGTTCTTCACTTCTCCCTTTGGTCTCTTCACTGAACGATCTGCGAATTGGAGTAAAGCTCTGGATTTGCGAAGCGGTCCCAACTCAAATTTCTGATATAAGGCTAAGGTAAGTAAGTTGATTGAAGAACTAATATCCAAGAGTGTGTGTGCAAACGCGATGTCGTCAATACGACTCTCCAGATAGTGAGCACCCTTGTCTCTCTTTTTCCTTGGCAATGTCTGATTCTTGAGACAATATGTTGTGGCTACTGACAAGACGTGTGTCTTTTCCTTTTGGTTCTCTTTCTTCCTGCTAACCTAGTGGGTGTGCATATCATCTTAAGGTATTTCTGGAATGCAGGATGGTTAGCCACATACTCATGAAATGGCACCTTTACAATGATATTTTATTTACAAAATCGTGCCATATCAAGGTCATCTTTCTGAATCTGTTTCATGCGCTTTCCTGTCGTAAGAGCACAGGGGAAAGGTATTGAATCTAGGTAAATAGAAGATGAAGAATCTGAATCATGAACTGAGAGATCATTCTTGGCATTAACGTAAACAAAGTTCTTCATACAAGAATCTTTTTGATGTAACATGGAATCAAAATCTAGATTATCTACTATAGGTTGTGGAATAGAAGCTGAAGTGGTATCCGCCACAACTAGAGATGCAAGGTCCTCCATAGACTCGGAATTATATCCATGTTGTTGATGTTGCACATGTGCTCTACTTCTCCTCTCGGCTCCCTGAGTAGAAATCCTCTAATGGTGCTGATGGGGCTCCAGAATATGCTGCCTCTCCTCCTTGTCCTCTGAAGACTCCTCAGTTAAAGCTCCAGAGATGCCCCTCATCGTGTCCCTCATCCGATCAGGTACGATCACAATCCTTCCACTCCTGAGTGACATGTAATTAGCCTCGCCACACGAAAGAATCTCACGTTTAGATTTAGGAGATGCTGAATAGTATACCGGACCAAAGTTCTGCTAAGAAATAGATTGGTTCAAACTATTGGGGTTAGCCTAAACTTGGGCTGGGATCGAGGTAGAGGGTGCAGTATGCTCGTCTTGCCATCTGGACAAGCAGTTGACATCCACCTATAAGTCGTGAATTTTGTTCGTATAGGAATAGATCTCATCGAGTATCTGCTGCTGTATGTCCATTGGACCAGAGGAAGAAGGAAGGGGATAAGACTGGGAAGAAGAATGGGAAGACTGGCCATGCTGGCCAGGGTACTGCCTCTGCTTTTGATGGTGTTGGGGTGTCTGCTGAAATTGTGGGCCTTACTGGCCTGCATGGTAATGGCTCTGTCGGCCATACTGCTGGTACTGCTGATGCTGCTGGGGTGGCTGGAATTCAGGGCTCTACTATGAAGGAGCTGGTGCGGAGGTGAATGCGGTGTTGTGAAAGGTAGGGGGATGCTGGTAGGTCTGTCGGTCCCCCGTACTTCCCTGCCTGGTAGGGTCCTGAGTATACCATACTCCATTCATCTTCCAAACTGGTGGAGGCTCCTCCTGAACTGTCTCTGCTAATGGAGGTGGCTGCTGGAAAGAGTGGGCATAGGACTAGTCCTGCTCCCATGGTTGGGGTTGCCCTGACACCAATTGCTCCTGAACATGGTAAACTCGGTATACGAGAGTGGCGGGTGCAGTCGTGGCAGGTATCCTTATCTTAGATACCTTATCAGTCAACTCCTCCATTTGTTTTGGAATTTTGGAGATGCTCCGGTCCAATTCATCAATCCTCTCGACTATAGTAAGCTTGTCCGCAAGGAGTCCCATGCTAAGGATCACGTTGGAGAGAGATCGACTAGAGCCGACTATCCCCCTCTACATGAGAGTGAAATGGGAGACGATGTATAGGCCCTGTTGGCCATCTGTGAGCGGCTGGTTTTAGCCATCTGCTCAAATACCTTCAAAAATGGTATCTGATCCGCGTGATGTATAGCAGCCTACACAGGCAGCACTCACTAAACCCTGCATCTCATGGTTGAGACCAGTGAAGAACGTCTGGACCAAGATGTTGTCATCTAGTCCATGACAGGTACACTTCTGCAGGATGTCCTTTAATCTTTCCCATGCATCACATAAGGCTTCATGGGGTAACTGGGAAAAGCTCGTAATGCGCGTCCTCTCATGTTAGTCCTACTCATAGGGTAGAACTTCTTCAGAAACAGGTCCTTGAACTGGGCATAAATGGTGACTGTAACTCCAAGATTTTTCACCCAATAGTCGGTTATGCCACCCAAGGCAAATGGAAGGGCTGTGAGCCTAATATAATCCTGGCTAACATTAGGATGTCTAAGGTTAGCGCAGACGAGCTCGAAGGCCCTTATAAATTCATATGGTTCCTCGGAAGCATTCCCATCAAAGTGTGGCAGCAGGTTCAGAAATCGCAGCTTAAATTCAAAATCAACTGTGGGTTCGGTCGGACTCAAGTAGTTTCGAATTCTGTATTATCTGGGGTTGTATGCTGCATCAATTGGTGGTTCGACCCCAACATTGAGCTGTTCTAACTGAGCTCTGAGTAATGCACGTTGCTGCTCAGATGCAGCTAATCTGGCCAGTACCATTCTCATCGGGTCCTCGAGGTGTTCTTCTTCCTCTTCTTTCTTCTTTGGAGGTATTTTACTTGAATCTTCTCTAGGTCCTGAATCACCAATGTGATCATGATTAGAAGAGGATTTAGGCATGAAGATATTCTTCATGAAGATGCAACATCAAGATTCAACAACTTAGAAGATTCATTCCTCTTGTACATTCTCCCTTCTCTATATATTCTTCAAATCACATCGGTTCTCACACTTACTCTTGTCCTATACTTAGGCTGACCAGAGCCTAAGTATAGGGGGGATCAATGCCCGACATATGTATATATTCATCCATTTCTCCTCTTAACCTCGTCCGCTACATTTCCGCTCTTCTTCTACACTTAGGCTGACCAGAGCCTAAGTATAGGGGGCAGATTGACTTCTATACCTTTTTGTTATTTTAGCTCTCCTACACTTAGCACGAGCTATGTCTTTTTCTCGCTTCTTGTGCTCTGAGGACATAGGATATGCTAAGTATAGGGGTGTGTGCATATATTACATATATACTTTACCTATAGCTCATATTTTCATGTAATTTATATATATATATTATAAAGTAATTATGAGGTGGGTAAAATTGGTTTAAAAATAAAAAAAATCAAAAAAATCAAAATCACAGAAAAAACTAACTAATAAGTTGGTTTAATCCCTGACACTTACACATTCATACAAGACTTGTGATGTTCATGAACATTTGGTTTATGAGGTCTTGAGATTTTGAGTTAACCATCCTTAGTCATTAGGGTCTTTGACTTAATTATTCACATTTCTCTAGTTGAAAGATTTGTGTGTTATATTGCATGCTTAGTCTCTACCTTAAGAATATGATCAACACCTCACATACATGACTGCAGTTATGATGAGATGAGTTGAAATTTCACTTGAGGAACTGGGATGAGGGATTTGAGTTTGGACCTAATTTAATGATGCTCGAGGATGAGATAAAATCATTGAAGGCTTCATGAAACCTGAGTGTCAGCAATTTAGCCAGTATGAGAACATGGTTCTTGTACTAATCTCTTAACAATTACCTAAGTGCCAGGATGTGAGAAAATATAAAAATATGTTGATCAGTGTGTGCCAACTCTTGGTAAAAGCAATGGAGCTAGCCAAAAGCAACGAAAAGAAACATCAATGTTGAAAGAAAGCTCACACCATACAAAGTCAAATATCAACGAGCTTCCACCAAAGGCGAGCGCTCCCAACCATTTCAAAGTGTCCACTTGGACCTCCGCTATTTAGGACCAGGAGTCGGGCTTGCACCAAGAAAGGGCTATGCGTCGTAAATGCTACAAGTCTGGGTGTAGAAGGTATATTAGATACTCAAAAAAGACACACCCCGATGTACTCTCAGGAAAACAAGTGCAGACGAATCCAACTTCTCTTGACGAACACACTGATCAGCAACAAAAAAATACATGTGTTGAGTTAATAAGGCACTCGAGAGGATCCTTGTTCCAATGAGAGGGAGAGAAGAAATGACACAATCCTATGCCCTCCATCAATTGGTCGTCCATCAACACTTTTAAGTTTAATTACTAAGGAGACGGTGGATTGGATGCACGAAATGATTTATTCCCTAGTGTTGGGTGACGTTGCGACTCTACTCTTGTAACTGCAGTCCACACTTAAATCATATCTCCATTATATATGTATACAGAGAGACTCTGATATTAGGGAAATTGGATACCTTTTGACTAGAGCTTGGTTCAACTTAGAATTTTAGGATCTCTAAAATCGAGAGTTCTTGAACAGATCAAGTCTTGTATTCACATGCACAGTCAGGCGTTAATCCAACTTATTCATTCTTTATTTTCTCGAGGACTAGCAAAGTTTAAGTATAGGGGAGTGATGAATCTGTAATTCATCATCTCAATCTACTGATCTTAGCAAAATCCACAAGTAAAATATCAAATAAATGTCCATAAAATCCATAGATTAACAAAAAGACTCTTGTAAATAAAATACACTAATTATTGTATATTATATTGTATAAAATAAATTAACAATAAAAAGCCGCAAAATAAAGGAGTTTTCACAAGTAAATAGCCCAAAACTTCATGTATTTTTAATAAATTCATTTCAACTCCTTTTTGTCTAATTTTTTTCTGATTTTTTTACCAAAAATGTATATAAAAATACAAAAATATAAAATAAATTTCACCTCAAATAAATACTCCAAGATCCTAAAGATAAAAAGTTGTAAAGTCCAACTTCCCGGCCAAATTCCCGCTCCGTATGAACTCCAAATTCACCAAACTCACTTTAGATTTAAGTTAGAAAATTATCTATTTAATGAAAGTGGTTTCATAAAAATCGGAGCTCGTTTGCAAAATTTGGGTTTTGGGACCTAGGTATACATTGTATATAATGTACATGTTCTTATTTTCTTATTTTTTACTTACTTTTCTTATTTGCAAAAAAAATCCAAAAAATCAGTTTTGTGTTTTATTTTATTTCTAGTATTTTATTTTATTTTAGTTTGTAAATATTTTTTTATTAAAAATACAAAAAAATTAAAATTAGAAAAGTAAAAAAATGTACATAGTATTTTTTTATGGACCTACTTTCATAAATATTCCACTGTATTTTCTTATTTATCTTATTCTCTTATTTAAAGTTGGCTACTATTTTTTTATTTAATTTCCATTCTCTACAATAATCACCCATTCAACTCCATCATTCCACTATTTTTTCTCTTCTAATTCAACTCCACCATTTTATTAACCTCCCCTTCACCACTATTATAACTTCTATTTTTTCTCTTTATATACATTCCATCCTCCTTATTTTGCACTTGATCCATCTTTATGCGAGGAGAGCCTAGTTTCCAAAGTTGAATCGGTGACAGTGAAGCAACCACGGTCGAGCGACGATAGCCCTCTCTCCAGTGAAATCCGTTAGCTTCTTGGACAACATCGTAGCCGCATTTACGCGTTGTTCGAGCTCATCGCTCGCCGGCGATTCGAGCGAAGACTGTGCTTCTCGTGAGCACATCATTGGCAATCGATTTTATTATAGGTAATTTCTCTTTTTATAGTTCGATATCGTTTATATTTTTTTCATTTTTTATCACATCATATTCGCCTCCCCTACTACATTTGTTCTACTTCATCATATTACCATTATCACCACTTTCATCATTCCATCATATTTTCATTTGTTCATTTCCTGTCTAAGAAATTTTTTTAAAAAATAAATTTTAAATTAAAAAAATCACATCTCAAAGCAGCATTTTTTTTAAAAAAATAATAATATAGTAGCGGCCTGGCTTCCACCTCCATGCCGCCACCTCTTCTTTCCCACCACCGGCAGCCTTCTTCCTCCACCGCGTGCGACCGTGGCTTCTCCTCCATCTCCAAATACTGTCAGCGCTGCCGCGGCCAATACCAGCAGTAGTGTGTTGCAGGGTCCCCGCGTGGCTATCCGCCCCACGCATGCAGGTGGAGGAAGAAGGTCGTCGACGGTGGAAAAGATGGGGTAGCGGCCTGGAGGTGGAGGCCAGGCCGCTACTATTTTTTATTTTTTTTAAACTTCTGCTTTGAGATGTGAATTTTTTAATTTAAAATTTTTATTTTATTTTAAAATTTCTTAGACAAGAAATGAACAAATACAAATATGATGGAATGATGAAAGTGGTGATAATGGTAATATGATGAAGTAGAACAAATGGAGTAGGGGAGGCGAATGTGATATGATAAAAAAATAAGAAAAAATATAAATGATATCGAACTATAAAAAGAGAAATTACCTACAATAAAAGCGACCGCCTATGATGTGCTCACGAGAAGCATGATCTTCGCTCGAATCACCGGCGAGCGATGAGCTCGAGCAGCGCGTGGATGCGGCTGCGATGCTGGCCAAGAGTCAACAGATCTCACCGGAGAGAGGGATGTCATCGCTCGATCATGGTTGTGTCGCTGTCACCGATTTAACTCTGAGAACTAGGCTCTCCTCGCATAAAGATGGTTAAATGCAAAATGAGGAGGATGGGATGTATATAAAGAAAAAAATGAGAAGTTATGAAAGTGGTGGAGGAGAGGTTAATAAAATGGTGGCGTTGAATTAAAGTTAGAAAAAATGGTGGAATGTTGGAGTTGAATGGGTGGTTATTGTAGAGAATATAAATTAAATAAAAATAAATAGTAGCCTACTTTAAATAAGAGAATAAAATAAAGAAGAAAATAAAATGGAAGATTTACAAAAGTAGGTCCATAAAAACACCATGTACATGGAATTATTTTACTTTTCTAGTTTAATTTTTTATATTTTCAATAATATATATATATATAAGATAACATACTAAAAATAAAATAAAACACAAAAATGATTTTTTTAGACTTTTTAGTAATTAGGAAAAGTAAATAAAAAATGAGAAAAGAAAAGTATATACAATATATACAGTGTACATCGAGGTCCCAAAACTCAAATTTTGCAAACGTGCTCCGATTTCAATGAAACCACTTTCATTGGATATATAATTTTCTAATTTAAAGTTTAAAAGTGAGTTTGGTGAATTTGGAGTTCATCGGAGCAAGAATTTGGCCGGGAAGTTAGACTTTACGGCCTTTTGTCTTTAGGATCTAGGAGTATTTATTTGAGGTAGAATTTATTTTATATTTTTGTAATTTTATATACATTTTAATGAATAAGTCATAGAAATAATTATCCAAAAAGGAGATGAAATGAAATTATTAAAAATACATCAAGTTTTGGGCTATTTAAAGGTGAAAAACTCCTTTTTTGGCTTTTTATTGTTAATTTATTTTGTACAATATAATATACAATAATTAGTGTATTATATTTACAAGAGTTATTTTGTTAATTTATGGGTTTTATGGACATTTATTTGATATTTTTATGGGGTATTTTGCTAAGATCAGTAGATTGAGATGATGAATCATAGATTCATCAGGCTACTAGTTTCATCAGGTAGAGTTATAGAGGCCTTATATCCTCCTTTCCACATTCGTGGACCAGGTGACCAGTTGTTCGTTATTTACCTGATAGTTAAACGTTTTCCAATGTTGATTGGCGGTTACGAGATGATCGCAGATGGTCTGTTACTATAGCTCGATGAGTATGACTTGATTTTGGGCATGCATTGGTTATCTGCTCATCATGCTCTTGATGATTGCTTTAAAAAGATAGTTGTCTTTAAGACTCTAGATTTACCAGAGTTCACTTTTGAGGGTATATTACATGACTCCAAAATAGAGTACATTTCAGTGTTGCGAGCTTAGAGACTTGTTGATCAAGTATGTAATTCATATCTAGCGTTTGTCAGAGAGACATCCGATCATGAGACGATGACATAGGACATCATAGTGGTATCGCACTACCTAGATATTTTTCCTGATGAGCTACCATATTACCTCCTGAGAGAGATCGAGTCAGAGATCACATTGCAACCAGACACACAATCGATCTCAATGGTACCTTACTGCATGGCACCAATAGAGTGAGATAGTTGAAGGTGCAATTGCAGGAGTTACTTGACTTGGGATTCGTAACATCGAGCACTTTACCTTAGGGTGCTCCAGTTCTATTTGTCAGGAAGAAGGATGGATCGATGAGACTATGCACTGATTATCAGCAGCTGAACAAGTGAACGATGAAAAACCGTTATCCTTTGCCACGCATTGATGATTTATTTGACCAGCTACAAGGATCTTCGATGTTTTCGAAGATCGATCTTCATTCTGGATATCATCAGTTGAGGATTCAAGAGTTAGATATTTCGAAGACAGCTTTCAGGACTCGTTATGGACACTACAAGTTTGTGGTGATGTTGTTTGGGCTCACCAATGCCCCCGCAGCATTTATGGATATGATGAACAAGATCTTCCGTCTATACTTGAACAAATTTATGATGGTATTCATTGATGATGTGATGATATATTCTCGGAATGAATGGATTATGGTGAATGATCTACATATTATCCTAGACACATTACGAGAGTACAAGTTGAATGCCAAGTTGAGCAAGTGCGAGTTATGGTTATCCTAGGTCTCTTTTTTTGGGCATGTCATTTCTGAAGCAGGTATCGCAGTTGATCCTGTGAGGATTGACGCAGTTATGTCGTGAGAGAAGCCCAAGACAATCACTCAGATTCGGAGCTTCTTTGAATTAGCGGGGCTGTTACAGACGCTTTGTCAGTAGATTTTCATGCACTGTTCTTCCTCTGACACGATTAATGTAAAAGGGAGTTCCTTTTATTTGGGATGATTCATGTGAGTAGGCCTTCAGGACATTGGAGGAGAGATTGTCTACTGCACCCATTCTTGCTGTTCCTTCAGGCACCCAGGACTATGCAGTCTACACATATGCATCTGGAGAAGGTCTAGGAGTAGTATTGATGCAGAAAGGTCATGTGATTCCTTATGTATCACGACAGTTGAGACCGCATGAGCGGAATTTCCCCACCCATGACTTGGAGTTGGCTGCAGTTGTCTTCGCCTTGAAGATCTGGTGCTACTATCTTTATGGGGTGAATTTCGAGATTTTCATAGACCATAAGAGGTTGAAGTATATCTTTGATCAGAAGGCGCTGAACATGAGACATCGCAGATGGCTTGAGCTACTGAAGGATTACGATTGCATGATCTCTTACCATCCCGGTAAGGGAAATGTGGTGGCAGATGCGCTTAGCAGAAGATCTCTTGTTGAAGGTACGATGAACTGGTTATACGCGTGGGATATGCTCGCAGCTTTGACTGATTGGCATCCTCGGGAGAGTGCATGCATATCTATTATCGTGCCTCCACGATTCAGCAGTTTGTGGGATCGCATAGTATAAGACCATATGTCAGATCCTAGGATTCGATACAGATTCATGCGCGCCGTCAAGGACGAGATTGATGACTTTGTTATGGCATAGTTTATTTTGTGGAAAACTAGCCAGGTCGTTGTACCCAACAACTAGCAGTTACACAGAGACATTCTTGTTGAGGCACACAGTTCACGATTATCTGTCCATCCTGGCAGCACCAAAATGTATTATGATCTGTGCCGACATTTCTGGTGGGACGGAATGAAGCGCAATGTGGCACATCACGCCATCATATGTACGACATCTCAAATGGTCAAGGCTGAGCACAGGAGACCAGCCAGATTATTCTAGTCTCTCCCCATTCTTGAGTGGAAATGGGAGATTATCTCTATGGATTTTGTCACAGGTTTGCCGAAGACACCAGGTGGTCAGGATTCTATTTGGGTTGTTGTTGATAGGTTGAGTAAGTCAGCCCATTTCATACCTATCAGCATGACCTACACACCATCAAAATTGGCCAGGTTATATGTACATAATATCATAAGACTTCACCGTACACCATGAGAGGTGGTGTCTGACAGAGACTCGAGGTTTACATCTCACTATTTGCATCAGTTCATGTCAGTACTACAAATAGAGTTGAAGATGAGTTCCGCCTACCATCCGCAAACTGACGGACATAGTGAGCGCACCATTCAGATGCTTGAGGATTTGCTATGCGCATGCACTTTGGAGTGCAAAGGGTCTTGGAAGGACCATCTACCTTTACTTGAATTCACATACAACAACAGCTATCATTCTAACATCGACATGGCATCATTCGAAGTACTAGACAGACGAAGATGCCTCACACCTCTTAGTTGGTGTGAGGTAGGCGATCATGCTCTTTACTCCGTAGATCTCTTGGCGGAGACTACGGGGACTGTTTATCTTGTGAGGCAAAAGCTTTTGACGGCATAAAGCTTCCAAAAGAGTTATGTATACAATCGGAGAAGAGAGTTGGAGTTTCAAGTATCCAATCCTCTTCTCTTACTCCTTTTATAAATATGACTTATTAATAATTCAACTTAATCTCTCAAACTAATAAAAAATTCCTATAATTATAGGTAGGAGATTGGGTATTCCTCCCTTTATCTCCCATGAAAGGAATTCACAGATTCGGTGTTCATGGAAAGCTGGCGTCACGATATATTGGACCATTTGAGATTCTCACTCATGTGGGGAAGGTCACCTGCCGAGTAGCTCTTCCTCCACACTTATCGAGCATCCACGACATCTTTCATATATCCAACTTGAAGAAGTATGTGCACAATCATCGATACGTCATCAGCTGCGAGAATCTTAACGTGGAGCCTGATTTGACATATGAGGAGAGGACAATGCAGATACTTGTCAACGCTGTGAAAAAGCTTCGCAGAAAAAGAGATTCCCATGGTTAAGGTGTTATGGCACCGACACAGCATCGAAGAAGCAGTGTGGGAGACCGAAGCCGACAAGCGGGCACGATACCTGCAACTTTTCCCAGGTAACCATCAAAACACGCCTATTTAATATTATATATATTAAAAGAATATGGCTTGTTTTTTCTTTGAGGTTTTTATGGGTTCAAAATCCTTTGAGGTTTTTATGGCAGGATGAAATCCAAACAAAACACATAGTAACCATAACTCGAGTCTTGAGGATGAGACTCCCTTTGAGGTTTTTATATTTGTAACATCTAAATCCGATTAAACCAGAACCCGACTCGATTAGAGTCCGATTAATCCAATAAAATTACCAATCAATATTAAGTAACCTAAATCGATCAATTGATCGAAATTAAAAGTCGTTCAATCGTAATCGATCAAAACTCGATCGCATCGTAATACGTGCCACTGAAAAGCTGCATCATGAAATCAGAAATTGTGAAACAAATCGAGACTATCATAAAATTCGATTCACAAAATAAGACAAATGGAATCGACTGTTCGTCAATCAGAGATCATATTTTATTTTCAAGTCATAAAATTTAAGCTCAAACCAAAATTGTATCTCGAGAATTTTAATTATTCATACACAATCTAAAGCGTGTGAATATTATACTTATTTTGATTGTCGTCCAGAGATGGTGAAATGAGATATTGCGCATCCAAATCGGAGACTCGAGGTACGAGTACAATCAACTTTTGTAAGTCAAATAAAAGAAGAGATAATAAAAAAGTAAAAATTAAATCCCTCTTTAGGTTCAAGATTTTTGAACTTCTATTTATGAAAAAGCTACAACTTTTACTATGTCCTTCTATTTTTCCTTTTGGTTTAAATAAATTCAGAGATCTTCTTTAAAAGAAAACTATGGAAGACACCAATGACATCACACTTTGCAACCCTGTAATAACAAAGAACCTTGGCCTAATTGTATAGATATGACCAACAACAAGTGGAGGTCCATGCAGTTCATAAATGTAGTCCATACTCATCATAAGATATCTATCTTGAATGAATCAGAGTTTAAACAAATAGAAAAGAATATGTCTTTATAAAAGATTAACCGGACAAACCAATATTTTTAAAGATTTTCCAGCATTATCTCATCTTTTGAACTATTACCTTTTGTTGTCCAAGTCATATTCATGATCCCCAAGAGAATAGTATTATTTGGTGGTGTTGATTGATGTAGGAGAATCGGATGGTTAAAATTATGAGATTTGATAACGTTCACAAATTTTCTAATGCTATTATATATATATATATATATATATAGGAGAAACTTCAAATGAGGCGGGGTCTCACCATATATACGGTGAGCCACCCTCAATTTAGGCATCTTTCTAATATATTTTACAATTCCTTGTTTCATACATATAATAATAAATATTAACACAACATGTGTAGTGAAATAAAATTATGAAAATATTATTATAATGGATGGAAATATTGATTTGAATTTAGATGCTATATTTTACAAAATTCATTTTTTTACAATGTGCAGTTTATATTTTACAAAACTGTTACAGAATTTTACTAAATTCGCAGTGGCTTTTACAATTTCAGAAAAGCCCCCACCTCATTTGAAAGGTCCCCTATATATATATAGTTATTTATTTTGTCCATTTTAAGGATCTTTATACTATACATCAGATCTTAAAACTATAGAAGAGTAGCCCCCCCTTTTTTAGAGAGCTGGATAACAATAAAAAGGGGGAAAGAATGGTGCATGCATGGTAGCAAAGGAGATGGTTGAGAAATATACGCAACATCTATTAACGTCCTTTTATTCCATTCATGTTTGGCAAGCAAAAAGCATGCGTTGCAATAGTAGATTGATGAACCCGAGCATACGCATGTATACCAGACGGTACCGTTGTAGTTTTGGTTTAGTTTATGAGGTAAATGCTTTCTTTTCTCTTTTGTACATTTTTCGGATATATGTACACATTGTCAGCTTATTTGTTACATGTTCTATATATATATATATATATATATGGAAATTTAATGACACATCTTGTTGTTCTGTGGTTGTTACACTAGATGTGAATGTTAAATGCGAACGCGAAATATTTCCCCTCAATTTCATGTTGGCTAAATGCGATCACTTGTTAATGTTATATTGTGAATGTCGTGTAAACGGGTGCCCGAATCTGAGGGATTGACAGTTTGGTATTAGAAAAATGTAGTTCACACAAATCCTTTGACCTGTTAAAGCATCGAGATTTCCAGATCATTCAGTCATTGATCAATTTAAACCATTAATTATCTGAAATTAGGTGGATTGAATTATACAATAATACATCAAAATACTGATCATTGGTATGTGTATATAACTGGTTCATGTGCAATGCATTGAAAACATCGAGCTATAGAAGTTTCAATTTATTAATAGGGGCCCATGATTCTGGCATTTATGAAATTGGAGTATAACAACCATTAAAAGGTATACATTCTGATATCATCATGGTCTGCCTACTGATACCGATAAAAAAAATTTATGAAAGGTGCATTTTTCCAACACCTCCCACTTTTTAACTAAGGAGGCAACTGATGTTTTATGCAAATATCCCAAACACTTTAACATTTATCTTTATTATCTCAAAACAATGCAAAGCAAACTTTTTCAACTATAACGAATTCGCAGCTTTTTTGCAATGCATTAATTGCTAGCATCTTTATTTTGGTTTCAAACTTCCCTCCAAATGATATGATTGACAACTAGGAAAAGTTCATATGAGGTATTTAAAGTATTAAAGTAAATAATACATCCTAGTGAAGTTTGATTTGCTGTAGATAACTAGCTTGGAGGTGACATGTAAATCAAATGTGATGGTCCGTAGTCCTATGCAGCCAACAGGGATCATCCACATCTGTACTTAGAGGAAGTATACTACGACTTGATGGGGGAACAATTACATTCTTCTTATCGTCGGGTAATCAAATTATGTTCAAGAGATATTCTATATAATATATATACTTATATATAGGGGGTCTTTCAAATAGGACTTGGTCCTTCCATCCTTAAGGAAGGACAACGATCGTAGCCGTTAGATTCAAATCTACCGGCATCATCAATTTATTCACCTAAAAAGGGCATTTTGATCATCAACTTTTGCATTAATTATTCACGTCAATTAATATTCTGAAATACTAAATTTAGCTAGTTTTATTTTTGGTATTTTTCACAATACCATATTTAAAAAATATCCAGTTTTGTGTTGGACGACATTATCTGGGGCATATGTTTGTATCCTCACACATGTTTTTGTAAAATTCAAGGTTCCTTTTCTAACGACTGTATGTTTTTTGTAGAATCCATTGTTCATTCAAAAAGTCATCAGTTATTTGTAAATTTTGCATGCTTCTTTGTATAATATAATTCATATTAGTAATTAATGTGTAGTTCTTTGTAAAGATTGTATGGTTCTTTGTATAATAAAATTTGTATAGTTCTTTGTAAAAATTGTGGTAGTCAATCACACTTAATTGATGTGAATATACAAACGAAATTTGTACAAAACAAATCTAAAATATATAATACACATCCAAAATGTGTAATGCATATCAATATATACAAGATTTATAAAAAAATATAATTTTAGTTCACAACCATTTGATTTGTAAAAATATATAACTAATATGTATAATACATATCAAAATTATATAATACACTTTAATATTGTATAGTACACATCAATATTGTATCAAACTACGAATCGTTCTTCATCCAGGACTGGTTGCAGCACCGTGTACACGCATTGCCATACGATATACGTGTTGTCGTCGTTGTTTGCATGATGGTCTTCCCGAAGAGACGCAACATCATTCCCTGACAACTACACGTGCCATCAACTTCTTCATTACCGAAGAGGCCACGCATGATGCTAAAAATCGCTTCAAGGAGCATTCGATCATCATCTTCATAGTCGACGGTGAAGATGGAGATGAAGGCAGCGGGGAGGTTGACGATACCTGTGATGATGGCGGAGACAAGATCTGTGATGTGCGCACGATGAAGACGAGCGATGGCTGAGAGACGAGCGAAGCCCGACGTCGTCCTCTTCCTCCCACAACGAAGACAAGTGATGACGGAGAGACGAGGAGAGCCAGACGTCATCCGGGTACCCGTTTACACATCATTCACGATATTATATTCGTTACAGATCACATTCGACAACATGATCGCTAAATAAAAAAGGAAATAACATACACATATGGGTCACCAACTAATATATATATATATATAGAGAGAGAGAGAGAGAGAGAGAGAAAGTAACGAGGTGACTGGAAATCATGTGGCATACAAATAAAGTAGTTTGAAAACCATTTATCATGCAAGTAGATGTAAAATTCTAATCATCAATTCCTTTCTACTTGCTTTCTTTTGGACATTTAGTTACTAGTTATTATTTTTTTATGCTCGAATGTATACAACACTCGTTGACATCCATTTTTTCTTTAGGAAAAATCCTGCGCCACAATAGTAGAATGATCCCGAGCATATGCACATATATTAGATGGTACAGTTATAGTTTTTGTTCAGTTTATGAGGTAATGCTTTCTTTTCTCTTCTGTACATTTTTGGGATATATGTACACACTGTCAACTTAGTTTGTTACATGTTGTATATATATATATAGAAATTAATAAAATGAAAAATTGGTAGCACGTCTTGTTGTTGTTCTGTGGTTGTTACATTAGATGTGAATGTCAAATGCAAACGCAAAAATTTCCCCTCAATTCCATGTTGGCTAAATGTGATGACTTGTGAATGTTATATTGTGAATGCCATGTAAACGGGTGTCCATATCCGAGAGGGTTCACATGCAACGGGTCAAACATCGGTCTTCATCAACCTTGTGTGCATAAAAATAAATCTGATGTTAAGCTTATCATAACAGAATCATATCCATCCATCTTTTTCTTCTTATCTCTATTTAAGTTGTAAATATTTCTAACTATGCATCCAATTCGTTCAAAGGATCATTCTATTTATAAAAAAAACTATGTGTTTTGTTGTAGGGATGTTTACTTTTGATACCGTAAAAAGCAAATTCTTTGTAGCATTTGTAAAGTTGTTATTATGTCTAAGTATTTCCTTTTACTTGGAGATACAACTTTATGATTATGTTCCTCAACAAAGGTTGCAACCTCCCACTGTTTTGATAATGGATTTAACTTCACAATCATCTTCGTGTTACATCCACATCTAGTTATTCCACATCTTCTTCCCTCATTATAAATTCCTTCTCTTTGATTCTGCGTCAACCACAATCAAGCTTGATGTTGCCTCAGTAGTTTTTCTTTTTCTTTTTTTATTTTTACACATAATTTCCTTCCTTCCAACAAATATACTTCTTGAATGTAAGGTTCCTAACTTTGGTTTGCCTATCAAATGTGTACATTGTGCTATTCCTTCTAATAGTGAATCCCACTTCTGTAGCATACTTCTCGGAAAATAGTTCACAGTCATTCAGGCAACCAAACCAAAGTCCTTCACGAGGAATAAATCTTCGGATTCACGATTGAAATTGGTACATCATCATTCAAAATATCCTCAAAAAAATTATCTGAATCTGCGACAATTGATAATAAACTATTTTTCATTTAAAAGTAATATCGAAACTCTTTAGATGTGAACTCAGTAGATTACAAATAAATGCAAACTCTATATATGGTTTCAATAATAAAAATACAAGTTTCAGTAAGAGATATTCTAGATTTAGTAAAGTATGTGATGTTTCAAGTAAATACGAACCCTAAAGATGCTTGCATTAATCTATATATATATATATATATATATATATATCAAAGTTTCAGTAAGTGATATCATAACTTTAGTAACTTATATAAAGTTACAAGTAAATGCGAACTTTAAGATTCCATCAGTAATAAATATTCAATCTTAGTAAGTGATATCACAACTTCAGTAACTTGTATGAAATTAGTAAGTGATATCACAACTTTATTAACTTCTATAAAATTATCTGTAAATGCGAATTATGTACATTACTTCAGTAATTCTTAAACTAGATTTAGTGTTTATCAATAATTCCTCAGTATTTTTTATACAAATTTCAGTAACCTTTCGAATTTTTAATTATATTTTAAAATTAAATCAATAATTCTATTTTACATATCATCAATAATTTTTTATAAGATCTAAGTAAAGTTTGATTATATTCAAGTAACAACCATAACATTAGAAGTAACAATGAAATTTGTTTAAGAAATTTTGTATCAAAATTCTCAAACGATAACTCGTGCATGATCCTTCTAAGATAGTCTTCTCCTGATCCAAGTCCAATTGCAAATTCTCATTATCCAATTCCAATCCTAAATCATCCATAATCATTCCTCCTGAGCTAATCTTCTCATGATCCAAATCCAATTGCAAATCATCCACCACATACTCCTTGCCCTCATAGTATGTGCTAATGAGCATGCACAACATTTTGTGCCTACTAAGTTTCAAATACTAAAGTTCTAGCATGAACACAATCCAACTATAATATTCAATCAATGGCTATGATGAAATGAATCCATTGTCGCTTGATGGATGGGTTACATACCTTCAAATGACTTGAAATTTTAATAGAATCTTCGTTTTATAGTATAAATCAAGATGCACTAATTTGATTTATATTTTAATTAAAATTATTCATTTTTAAAGATGGGAACACACAACTCTGTGTAGTCATGGGCACATTTTCATTTTCTCATATATATAATATTATTAATCAAATGTACAAGGAGTTTTTCTTCTGCATGAAATTAAGGATTCGATTTTTCTTTCAAAAACCGTATTACTTTTTCAAGGACTCAATATAATTGAAATATAAAAGTTGCAAGCATGTTAATATTATTCTAAAACCATCATCCTTCAAAATAGACGACTGAATAATATGTTATTCATAAGTTGAAAATATAGCTTTGTTCCCAAGTATTTCATTATATTTATTCATATATATTGCATTGTTATCATTAATTCCTATGTAAATAATATCCATGTTTTAGCATGCATATTGCATAAATAAGAAACCAAAATTCTCTTGTACATTATCACATGTATATTACAACAATTCCCCTATTTTAAATTATTTTTCACTAACTCAAAATAAAATAAATACCAAAAAGTACTAACGTATATATTTGCCCAATAAATCCTGTTAGAGTTATTATATTTACATTTACGTTTGTAACCCTTCATGTTCCATAAACCCCGTGACCCTTCGGGTTCTGTAACCCTTTGTGACCCTTTGAGTTTCATAACCCCCTGTGACCCTTCGAGTTCCATAACCCATGTACTCTCTAGGGTTTTCTCTATATATAAGAGACTCTAGCTCTATGGAATAAACATCTCATCCGTTCATCTTCTCAACATGGTATCAGAGCGACGATCCTAGACCGGAGTCTAATACCCTAAATCCGACGCCACCACCAGCCCTCTCTCCGTTGACAAGGAGAGAGGGCTGGACCTCCTGCGTCGCTCGTGGATTCGATGGTCTCGCGCAAAGCAGTCCCGAGTTCCAAGAAGCACCAGCTGCCACCTCTAGTGACACCTAAAGTGTCGTCCGAGGCTCCATCATCTCTTGCCACTCCTCCGACGGCATCGGCATTGCCTGGAGCCCAACAACCCATGCTTCACCACGACTTGTTTCTCGCAACTTCATGTTCCATACTCTTTATTCTATCAAGTAAGTAGAGATGATTCTTCAGGACGTCTACTGCCCTACCATGTCTGAGAAACCGACACTCCAGACTACTACTCAGATCATCAGTCTTCACCGAGCATCGACTTCTTCGTCAGGATGTATACTTTTTTTACGATCCGACTACTACTCCACGCTTACATCGATTCTTCTCTAGGCATGACAAAGATATGTTCCGGTGACCTGCATGCACGCCAGAGATACATTCCGGTGACCTGATATCGTAGCGACTCTACATGCATGGCAAAGATACGTTCGAGTTACCTGAAAGTCGCAGACCGTCCTCGAGCGAGGTCTTCTACCAGCAGCGGACATATGTTCTTATGATGCTTCATTTGAAGATCTGGTGTATCCTTTTTCTTTTTGTTACAAGCTACAGCTTTCTCAGCTCCAGCTTGAGGGGGAGTGTTAGAGTTATTATATTTACATTTATGTTTGTAACCCTTCAGGTTCCATAACCCCCTGTGACCCTTCTGGTTTCGTAACTCTCTGAGACCCTTTGAGTTCCATAACCCCATGTGACCCTTCGAGTTCCATAACCCTTGTACTCTCTAGGGTTTTCTCTCTATATAAGAGACTCTAGCTCTATGTAGTAACCATCTCATCCGTTCCTCTTCTCAACGAATCCGAAACTTAGTATCAAGATAAAAAGTCGTAAATGTAAATATCTCTCATTAAGTCTCCTATGAACCCTTACTCACTTTGAATTAATGTGCATTCAATTATCTACAAAATATTACCAAATTCAAAAGAATCGGAGTTTGTATGTGAAACTTGGATTTTGGGACCTCATTATATATTGTATATATTGACCATTTTGACCCTATTATTTCATGTACAAAAATAACACTTTTTTTTATTTTTAATTAATTTTCTTTAGTTTATGTATTAATAATATGTGTAAAAATCCAAATAAAAATTGAAGCAAAAATCAAAGGAAAATAAATCATCTTGATTATGTACATAGAGTCTATATATATGTCCCTCTTACTCTTTTTCTTTATTTTCTTAATTATTAAAAATAAAAATAGATTAATTTGTAAATAATTATTTTCTATTTATATGATTTTATTTTGATTTTAAATTATTTAAAAATGACAAAAAATTTAAAATACAAAAATAAGGTATTTTATAACTATAGAGTGACACAAAAAAATACTTTTTGTATAGATTATTTTATTTGAATTTGATTTTTCAGAAAAGTTGTAGATCTCATCGAGACGAACAACATTCATGAAGATCACCTTTTGATTTGACCTCGTTTGCAATTTTTATTTTTCTTTTAATCTATTTGCTAAATTTTCTGGAAGTGACACGTAGCACCTCTTGGAGCTAAGACGTGTCTCCCCATTTTATTTTATTTTATTTATTATTTTATTTAATTACTTATTATTTTCTTTTATTATTTTATTTATTATTATTATTAGTTTTATTTAATTTTGTCATCACGTGGCCACTCCATAGTACGCCACATGGCCCAAACCTTTCTTCCCCTTCCTCCCACCACGACCACGCCAGCCACTCCACCCGATCTCTTTGCCTTGCATCCCCGTCCACGCAACCCAATCATCACCCACTACCTTTACATCGCCATCTTGTGCGACGACCACGATCTCTAACCGCCATCCCCACCGTTCCCTCTCGATCTCACCTCCTCCTGCCTTCTTCTCTAACTACCCATAAAAGCATGTCGCCTCCCCACCACGCCCCTCTTCTGCTAACCGTGAGAGAACTCCATTGAAAGCTCTGAGCTCCCAAAGAACATAGGCAGGTGATAGCTACCCGAGGTTGGTTGATGCGACGACGATAAAGGCCTTTACTCTAGTGAGATATGTGGTGTTTCATCTGTGTAGCAACAATCTTCAAGCTCCACTGTTGAATTTCGAGGTGTTTAGTTCATCGCACCTATAGAGTCAAGAATCAGAGATGAGCCCTTTGTACTCCCTCAAACTCCGGCAATCCCCAGGTAGATATTTTTCTTTCCTTTTTCTTCCCATTTCTTCTCGAGTACACCTTCTTTGCACTTCATCAATCACCTCCGCTCATGTGTTCCTTCACTGTCCCCGATCTACACCCATCACTTCCTTCTCTCTCATGTTGTACTACCCACATAACCTCACCCATCCACCTTAACGCTCTGCCTCTCGCCTCCATCAGCCCCAACGATGGCTGCACACGTCATCGATTACTTCCTCTACTCTCCGTGCCTCGAGTGTTTCTCAATAGTTGCTTCACCCCTCCGCTTCGACTGTAGCAGCCTCCGCCTCAACCTGTTGGACATGCAAGCCCACGGCGAGCCATTATGCAATAAATGTTATTGTGAATATCATTCCCTGATCTGAAATGAAGAATAATCAATTTGCATAATAGGTCCCTGTAGAGATTTGAACTTGGCATCTCTCGGATCCAATATCATAAGATTCAGCTCGTCAAAAGGAAATCAACGGAATTTGTTCCGTGTGAATCGGACTTCATTTCGAATTGTTATGATTTTTGAAAGGAAGAGACGTAAGGAGGATTAAGATGTCATTAACCCATAATATCTGTCATTAAGACTGATTAAACATGATTAAAGAAAATAATGATGAATTGAAAACCGCTAATGATCATTAGCAAACACTAATCTATAGTTAGAAAAAGTTAAGTATAAGCCGTGAAAGTTAAATTGCGATTAGTGAAAGTTAATCACGATTAGTATTAATTAAGCGTCATTAGCGAATCTAGAATCCTCTGGAATGTTCTAACTTAAGCCCTAAGTTTCAGATAAGTTTTGACCAAAACCATGGGCCAAAACCATGGACTACTATCCGTGGTTAAGGTATAAACCATGGTTTTCTAACCATGGTTAGAGGTATTCTGGAGCCTATAAATACCCCCTACCCCTTCATTCTCTACGATTTCCACTACCACCACCACCCAAGGGATATGGTTGAGAGGTCGGGAGGAGGAGTGGGAGGCGGGGAAAGAGCGCTAGCGAAGCGCTGTCGGGAGAACGAGGAGGAGGAAGGTATGATCCTCTCTTAGTTTGCTTCGTAAGCTAGGCTTTCAATTCATCCTCTTTTCTTCCAAGTGTTGTTCTTGATTCATCTTTCTTTCTGATTTGTTTCCTGTTGTGGTTAGAGGAGAAATCTGTGTAACACCCTACTTAGGTGCGGGTGATTGTGCACGTCAGTGAACCCTGTGATTCATCACACATTCACTCACCTAAGACGCGTGGTGTCTACCGATTCTCCATCACTTGCAGTTTAATTATATTCTTTCAGTTTCGTTGTTGTTTTCCTCTCGATTGATGTTATAGAGGAAACTCTTTTCATTTTATTTTGAATTATATCCCGATATAAAGGGAAACTCTACCGAATTTTTCCGAGAAATATGTCCCGATATAAGGGGAAACTCTGTCGAAATTTTCCGAAAAATATGTCCCGATATAAGGGGAAACTCTGCCGAAAATTTCCGAGAAATATGTCCCGATATAAGGGAATCTCTGCCGAAATTTCAAGAGAAAATATGTTCTTAGCGTTCTTCGTGTTTTTCGTGTTCTCCGCGTTCTTCGTGTTCTTCGTTCTTTCTTCGCGTTCTTGACACGTTCTTAGCGTTTTTGATACAAAAATGAAATTCGATCATTTCAAAAGACTTAAATCATCCTTTCTGAAAATGAAACACAATAAAGCGCTGCATACGTGAGTGAGAGCTCGATTAGGTAACGAAATCCTTCCTTTTAATGTTGGGTTTTCATATGAGATCGTTGAAATTCCTGATTTTTTTTCTTCGCTACAAAGAACCCTAATTTGGCCATCTTTAAGAAGGTATGAAAAGTTGCTTTGTGATTCCCACTAAAATAAGGTCTAAGTATCGTATGGATGCAGTGGTTTGGAAAGTTAGGGATTGGAAGTTAAAAAGATCATAAGTTGGGTATTTAAATATATGAATTAATATATGTGTAAGTCTATACTCGGTAATTATGGTTATGCTAACCTAAGGCTTAACAGAGGAATTACATCATTGAAATTGTGTGTTTTGAGTTGAATCCTGAAAAGGGTCATGAGTCACGTTAAGGATGACTGGGAGTAGAACTACAGGTCAGGCATGCAACCTGTAGGTTTGTTGGAAGGAACCCGTATTGGCGTTTCCCTACCTAGGTGGTATGCGGTTGCCCTGTTATGATAAGTGCGCACGAAATGAATGATTTGCAACGCGTGGTACCGGGAGCCAATATATTCAGGTTGAACGACAGAAGATGTGGTCGTGCCATGTGGAGGCACGGGTGGTTCAATAGCGGGTCGGTCACGACAACATGTATTTAAAGCCACTACGTTATATGATTAAATGCTAGTCTGAGGTTTTAAGCAACCTAGTCCTCGAGGATGGTGTGCTCCTTTGTTTGCCAGGCTGAGGGTTAAGATCTTGATTAATAAAAGAAAAGGAAATTATCGGGGTAGTATTGGAGGATTGGTTGAGGCGACGTGCGGCGGCATAAGCTTACCAAGATCAACGTAATCTCCAATCCCGAAGTGTCCACAACTTCGGAGTCCTTATAGTGGTGAGGTAATTCCCTGTACTAATCCCTGACGTGGAATAGAAAGGAATAGGACTTAAATTAATGAGAAGGAATGAAACTTTTTGTGCTAACAAGTTTTGAAAAATTACCCATTTGTTTGCTTTTCTCTTCTTCGTTACTTAGCATTCGCTAATGTTTATCCTATGATTTATGGAAAACCCAACAGGTGTCGGTGAGCCATCGCAAGGACTTTAGTAATCCAGCCAGTTTACATAGTAGACATCCAACCAGCCACAGTAGCTTTGTAAAGTAGTTAGTATTCTTTCTGTATATTTCCTTCCAACTGATGTACGTGCAAACAGTTATAATGGGATAATGTATCATGTGAACTTTGTTTTGGGAATGGAAAAGTGTTGAAATACTTTCTTATGAGTATTTTATTTGCAGTCTATTTCTGAATGTTAGTTGTGATTGCTGAATAAATTATTGTTGAGTAACTAGATCTGAATATGGGAGGATATGACGGCCTAAGAATCGGAGTTGCGACAGATTGGTATCAGAGCCCGGTTACTCCAGTAATTTATTTAGTAATTAACAACTATGAGTGGTATTCATAAACTAAGGTTGTATTAAGATCCTTTGATCTTAATAATTGATTGCAATACCATTCACAAGTCATTGTCCCTTATGTACATCATTCTAAGACATATAGGACCTAACCTTTGGCCTTGACTTATCCCAGGATCATGGCAGACCAAGACGTGTCTAAGCAATTAGCGGCCATGATGATAATGTTGTAAGAAATCGGGCAAAAGCAGCAAGCATTGGAGGAGAGGCTCAATGCACAGGCTGAAAGACCTGAAGCATCCAGACCTGTGGATGCCAGGATTGAAGGTTCTTTCCATCTTTCTGAGGAAGAATCTAGTTACCATCCTTCAACTGAGTCTGCACCTACCCCGGTCAATGGAGCAATGGAGAAGGCCCTTCTTAGACACCAAATATTACTAGACAATTACCGAAAAAGAAAGATTCCTCGATTTAAAGGCATAGAGACACCTGCTGAGGCAGAACTATGGCTTGATGATGTCAGTGGGATGTTGAGAATAATACACGCACCGGCAGATCCTTGGGTGCACTTTGCTGATTACTCCTTAGTAGACTATGCAAGACGATGGTTGAGAGTCATTTCCAAGAAATTAATAGATCATGTTCCATGGGATGTTTTTAAAGAAAGGTTCCGAGCTCACATGCGTCCCTCCCATTGGGAAGAATTGAAGAGGAGGGAGTTAGCTTCTTTGACCCATGGATCCAAGAATGTACGAGATTATCATATTTACTTTACGGAGCTGCAACGTTACTCCCCAGCTTTAGAAGCTTCACCATAAGAGTGTCTTGCCAAATTTGTTAGCGATCTTCAGGGAGATTTAAGAGAGAAGCTTGCAGGTTTTAGAGCCACCATTGTAGATGAAGCCATGGACATCGCATCTCATATTGAGATGGAGAGGGATGAAAACCACCAAAGAAAAAGCTTTCACTTTACTGGTGGACCATCCAAACGTAAGGCGAATTATAACAAAAGAGACAGTCGTTATCATCTAGTCGGGTCTAATATAAGCTCGCCACAGACTTTGGGCCAGGAATTATATGGAAGAAGGGGTTTCTCTAGACCTCCACTATATCCTCGCGACTCAGCAGCAGGAGCTAGCACCTCTGTGGCTAGATCTTCAACTCAAATAGGAGCACGTGTGTGTTTTTACTGTCATCAGGAAGGCCACATCAAGAAAGATTGTCTGAAGTTGAGAGGTTCGGTGTTTAAACCAACTCCAATTAATAGTATAACATCCACCTCGAGCAATGGAGCAACACGCGGAGGAAGACATGGTAGAGGTCGTGGCTCACAAGGAGCATCTCCTACATAGAAACCACCACAAAGTGTTGCGGGTTCTAGCTTTTCAATTCCTAATGGCCAGCTCAATGCAATTACTGAGGAACAAGCCTACAACTCAGGCATGGTCATACGAGGTACTGTTACTATTCATGGCTTTTCAGTACATGCCTTATTTGATTCTGGTGCTTCACATTCAATTATTTCTCGATGGTTAGTACCCACTTTGGAAAGATACCAGTAGAAGTGCAACAGTCCTATTTGATCAAGGGATCAGAAGGACAAGTATTTATAATATGAGAAATCCTAGATAATTGTATAGTACTGATAGTGGAACATCAGTTACCTGTTTCACTACTAATAATAGAAATGGAGGACTTTGATCTTATCCTAGGGATGGATTAGCTAGAAAGGCATCATGCATGTCTTGACTATTTTCAGAAGACAGTAACGTTTCGCCTTCCTAACTCGATAGAGTTCCAGTTCATTGGAATGACATCCAATGATAATGTCGAATATATCTCTACTTTGAAGGCACAACAGTTGTTAGAGAAAGGGTGCCAAGGCTAATTAGCTTATGTATCCACTACATCAGGGTCAGACAGAATGATGGAAGATATACCTATAGTGTGCGAATTTCCTGATGTATTTCCAGAGGAACTACCTGGATCACCACCTGAGCAAGAGATTGAATTTGAAATCTCTCTCATACCTGATACTCAGCCTATCTCTATCCCTCCGTATAGGATGGTACCAGTTGATTTACAGAAGTTAAAGGTACAGTTGCAAGAACTGTTAAATAAATGATTCATTCATCCTAGTACTTCACCATGGGGTGCACCTGTCTTATTTATCAGTAAAAAGGATTGGTCAATGCGGTTGTGCATTGACTATAGACAACTAAACAAAAAGACCGTAAAGAACAAGTATCCTCTGCCAAGAATAGATGATCTCTTTGATCAGTTACATGGTTCAACTATATATTCCAAGATTGACTTAAGATATGGATACCATCAGTAGAAGATAAAATATGCGAATATCCCCAAGACAACCTTTCGAACTAGATACGGGCATTATGATTTCTTAGTTATGCCTTTTGGACTGACAAATGCCCCAGCAGCCTTTATGGATCTCATGAATAGAGTATTCAAGGAGTTCTTAGATCACTTTGTAGTAGTCTTTATTGATGATGTGTTGATTTACTCCAAGGATAAGTATCTGCATGAATATCATCTCAGGCAGGTACTTGGAACTCTAAGGAAGAACAAACTATATGCTAAATATAGCAAATGTGACTTCTGGCTATCTGAAGTATCTTTCTTAGGCCATGTTATTTCTGAGGAAGGTATATCAGTTGATCCTACAAAGGTTAGTGCAGTGATGAGTTGGGAACGCCCGAAGACTGTCACAGAAATACGAACTTTTTTGGGATTAGCTGTTATAGAAGATTTGTGAAGGACTTTTCACGAATAGCATTGCCAATGACTAGGTTAACCCATAAGGAAGTTCTATTCATATGGTCAAATCCATGCGAAACTAGTTTCCAAACACTGAAAGAATGCCTAACATCTGCACCCATCATTACTCTACCCTCCGGGAGTGAATGGTTACAGTGTACACTGATGCATCTTAAGAAGGACTTGGGGCGTTCTTATACAACATGGTAAGGTAGTTGCGTATGCACCGCGACAGCTCAGAACAAATGAGAAGAACTACTCAACACATGACCTTAAATTAGCTGTCGTTGTCTTCCCTTTAAAAATATGGAGACACTACCTATATGGTATTACTTTTTAAATATTCACCGATCATAAAAGCTTGAAATATCTGTTTGATCAAAAGGAGCTCAATATGAGATAGAGATGGTGGCTAGAATTCTTGAAAGATTATGATTTCACTATTTCCTACCACCCTGGTAAGGGGAACGTTGTAGTAGATGCCCTTAGCAGAAGAACTTATTCACTTGGGTTAGTGAGTGCTATCCACTTCTGGTGTTTACTATCAACGTTAAGTGAATGGAAACATTTGATAGTAGTGCTGATATTATAACTATTCCTAACCGATACAAACCAGAGATCTGGGATAAAATAAAGAAAGGACAGGAGGATGATCCAGTCCTTAAAGACTTGAGACAACAACTTGAGAAGAATGAGATAGAGGGATTCCAGATACAAGATGGGTTACTATATAACCATCACAGGGCTTGTGTACCAGACATACCTGAACTGAGGAAAGACATCTTACGTGAAGCTCAAGTTTCTAGATTATCTATTCATCCAGGAATTACGAAGATGTATAAGGATCTTCATTCATACTTTTGGTGATCAGGAATGAAGAAAGATGTGTTGAGTTTGTGAATTTTATGTTTCACTTGCCAACAGGTAAAATCTTCACACCAAAAGCCACCAGGATTGTTACAACCCCTCCCCATACCTGAGTGGAAATGGGAAAGCATTTCAATGGACTTCGTTACTGGCTTACCTCAGACGATTGGTGGTAAGGATAGTATATGGGTTATAATAGATCATCTAACCAAGGTGGCACACTTTATTCTAATAAGCCTATCTTTCACTCCAGACCAGCTTGCTGAGTTATATATTACACGTGTGTTCTGCCTCCATGGTATCCTAAAGGAAGTAGTTTCCGATCGAGATTCATGATTCACCTCACACTATTGGGAGAACTTTATGAAAGCCTTAGGCACACAACTATGCTTGAGCACAGCATATCATCCACAAACAGATGGTCAATCAGAACGTACTATTCGGACTTTAGAGGATATGTTACGAGCATGTGCCTTAGAATGGAAAGGATCATGGTTGAAACATTTGCCTCTTACAGAATACACATACAACAACAGTTACCATACACGTATTGGCATGGCACCATTTAAGCACTTCATAGACGTAGGTGTATTACTCCTTTGTGTTGGCAAGAGGTCGAAATAAAGAACCTTTATAATTCAGATAGACTCCAGGAGACACGGGAAGCTGTAGAGCTTGCTTGAAAAAGACTATTAACTGTCCAGAGTTGCCAGAAAAGCTATAGTGATACCAAGCAAAGAGACCTTGATTTTGAAGTAGGCAACTTTGTATTCCTCAAAATATCGCCTATGAAGGGAGTTCAGATGTTTGGCTTACGTGGAAAATTGGTACCCAGGTTCGTGGGTCCCTTTGAAGTCATTTAGCGGATTGGAAAAGTGGCATATAGACTTGCGCTTCCTCCACATCTTTCGGCAATACATGATGTTTTTCATGTATCAAATCTGAGAAAGTACATTAGGGATTCAGAGCATAATATAAGCTATGATGATTTACATGTTGAGCCAGACTTGACATACCAAGAGGTGCCTGTGCAAATACTTGACAAGGATATCAAGAAGTTGAGAAACAATGAGGTGCCTCTAGTTAAAGTGTTGTGACACAACCAAGAGTTTGAAGAAGCCACGTGGGAACCTGAGGTGGAAATGAGAGAAAAGTACCCATACTTATTTGAATGAGAACACTATGTACTGTATATATCTTTATTATAAATGAAATAACGTTCATTCCATTTAAGGTTGTTATGGTTTCAATCTTCTTTAAGGTTGATATGCATGCATCTCTAGTCTCGAGGACGAGACTTTGATTAATATAATTGTAAAGCCTTGAACTTGGCATCTCTCAGATCCAATATCATAAGATTTGGCTCGTCAAAAGGAAACCAACAGAATTTGTTTTGTGTGAATCGGACTTCGTTTCGAATTGTTATGATTTTCAGAAGAAAGAGAAGGAAGGAGGATTAAGATGTCATTAATCCATAATGACTGTCATTAAGATTAATTAAGCATGATTAAAGAAAATAATGGCAGATTGAAAACTGCTAATGATCATTAGCAAACACTAATCAATAGTTAGAAAAAGATAAGCATAAGCTGCAAAAGTTAAATTGCAATTAGTGAAAGTTAATCACGATTAGTATTAATTAAGTGTCATTAGCGAATCTAGAATCCTCTGGAATGTTCTAACTTAAGCCCTAAGTTTCGGATAAGTTTTGACCAAAATCATGGGCCAAAACCATGAGCCGCTAACTGCGATTAAGGGCTAAACCATGGTTTCTAACCATGGTTAGTGGTTTTCTGGAGCCTATAAAAACCCCGTACCCATTCATTCTCTACGATTTCCACTACCACCACCACCCAAGGGCTAAGGTTGAGAGGTCAGGAGGAGGAGTGGGAGGCGGGGAAAGAGCGCTAGCGAAGCGCTGCCAGGAGAACGAGGAGGAGGAAGGTATGATCCTCTCTTAGTTTACTTCGTAAGCTAGGCTTTCAATTCATCCTCTTTTCTTCCAAGTTTTGTTCTTGATTCATCTTTCTTTCCGATTTGTTTCTTGTTGTGGTTCGAGGAGAAATCTGTGTAACACCCTACTTAGGTGCGGGCGGCTGTGTACATCAGTGAACCCTGTGATTCGTCACACATTCACTAACCTAGGAGGCATAGTGTCTACCTATTCTCCATCGCTTGCAGTTTAATTATATTCTTTAAGTTTCGTTGTTGTTTTCCTCTCGATTTATGTTATAGAGGAAACTCTTTTCATTTTATTTTGAATTATATCCCGATATAAAGGGAAACTTTGCTGAATTTTTTCGAGAAATATGTATCGATATAAGGGGAACTCTGTCGAAATTTTCCGAGAAATATGTCCCGATATAGGGGGAAACTCTACCGAAAATTTTCGAGAAATATGACCTGATATATGGGGAAACTCTGCCGAAATTTCAAGAGAAAATATGTTCTTAATGTTCTTCGTGTTCTCCGTGTTCTTCGTTCGTTCTTCGTGTTCTTGACACATTCTTAGCGTTTTTTATACGAAAATGAAATTCGATCATTTCAGGAGCCTTAAATCATCCTTTCTAAAAACGAAACACGATAAAGCACTGCATACGCGAGTGAGAGCTCGATTAGCTAATGAAATCATTCCTTTTGTTGTTGGGTTTTCATATGAGTTCGTTGAAATTCCTGATTTAATTTTCTTCGCTACGAAGAATCCTAATTTGGCCATCTTTAAGAAGGTATGAAAAGTTGCTTTGTGATTCTGATGTATCTGTAATTCATTACTCTAAAAGTTGAAAATAGAGCTTTGTTCCCGAGTAATTAGATGCATATTTACACTTATATTGCATAATTACCATTCATGCATGCAAGCATAATATCTGCATTTTAGCATTCATATTTGCATAAAATAAGAAGCCAAATTCACTTATAAATATTCACCTGTATATTAGATATTTTACCTATTTGTATATATTTTATACTAACTCTAAATCCAATAAAACCAACTCCATAGTGTACATATTACTAACTTTAATTAAAGAAAAGTATCAAAAAAATATTAACTTGTAAAATTGACCAATAAAACCCCAATCCAAGTTTGAAGCTGTAAACCTTAAAATTGCATATCTCTCTCATACAGCCTACGAATGAGGTCTACTCACTTTTAAAGTAATATACATTCAAAGACCTTCGAAATAAGACCAATTTCATTAAAATCGAAGCTCGTATGCAAAACTTGGGTTCTGGGCCCCTTTTGTATATTGTACATATTGACCATTTTACCCTTTATTTTATCTTTTTATTTTCTTAATTATTAAAAATCCAAAAAAAAATTAGATTAAGTTTTAAATATTCTTCTCATATTTTCTCTATTTTTATTTTGATTTTTCTCTTATTGAAAAATGACAAAAAAATTACAAAAGATAAAATGCGGTGTCTTAAATCTATAACGTACCACCCAAAAATACATTTTTGTACAGATCACTTCCTTTGATTTTCGGCCCTTCATGAAAGTTGTAGATCTCATCGAGACGAGCAATTTCGTGTTGACCACTTTTTGATTTAATCCATTTTGTTATTTCTTTTTGATTTTTTTACATTTAATTTTTGAATTTTCTAGGAGCGACATGTGGCAGCTCCTGAAGCCGCCACATGTCACCCCTTTTTTATTTATTTTCGGATTTATTTTATTATTTTCGAATTTATTATTATTATTATTTTATTATTACTATTTTAATTATTTTAAGTAGCCTACTATTTTATTTTATTATTTTGTTTATTTAATCTCCCTTTTACCTCTTCTCCCCTTACTTTCCTTCCACTCCAAGCCACATCTTCTCCACTTCATCATTTTCTCCACTCTCTCCAAGTCTTCTGTAACTCCCTCATCCTCTTTATATTCTCATCTCCTCCTTCCTTCATCCCCATCCGCCATTCCGTGTTCCAACGAAAAGAGAGCGAGCTTGGAGTGTTCCCGTCGGTGACAGCGACCTAACATCATCCTTGAGCAACGACCTCTCCACGGTGAGATCCGAGGTGGTATTAACCACTTCGTCGCAGTCATCCTTTGCAGGAAGCTGCTCAAGCTTCGAAAGCCGCCATCTCCTTGAAGCGACGATCATCGGAGTCGAAGTTTATCTCCTCCCCCACAGGCGACAACATCCACCAATCATAGGTAAAATTCTCTATCTTTACTTCGTCATTTTTTTATCTAATATTTTTTTCTTTTTGTTGATCACCATTACTATCACCATATCATTTTGAAATCAACATCAAACCACACCACAACCATCATCATATCCCACCACAATACCACTATCATCATCATCATTCACCAATTTGTTTATTTCATTTTTACTACTGTTTGCTTGCTGTTTACAAAGAAAAAATACAACAAAAAATTTTGCAAAAAAAAATAAAAAAATAAGTTGCAGGTCACGGCCTGGACGCGTGCCTCCTCCCCACGGCCACCGGCTTCCGTCGCACGCGACGTGGCCCCATGCCTCCACGTGCGGCTGGGTGTCCTCCAACCAACCGCACGGCCTCCGCCTCGTCCCAGGTCGTCGACGACACCACCCTCCGCCCCGCGCCTCCAGACACGCGTCCAGCAACCCGCCAACGCTCGTGCCGCCCCTGCCGACTCCGTCCGCCGAGCCCTTGCATGCTGGCGCCGCCTTCCAGGCTGCGCAGCTCCCAGCGTGCCCCCCTCGCTCGTGCACGGTGCTCCACCACCCACTAGTCGGCCTCCGCCCCGCCGTGCGCCACCACCCCCTGTGCTCCAGGTCGCGCCACCCGCGGCGCGCTGCCCTCCCTCGCCACGCGACACCCGCCGCGCCGCCACCGGTCCCTCGCCCTCGCATGCTTCGCGCCGCTTCCCAACGCGACCGCGAGCCCGACCTCCGCCGGCCGCCTCCGAACACGCAGCGACCACCTCTAAGGACCCCCTCCCTCTTGTGCACGATTGGGTGTCGTGGGTGCCCTAAGGTCAATTTTATTTTTTTATTATACAATAAAAATTGCATAGTCTTTATTCTAAGTTATTGTTATTGCAAAAGTGTCCATGTTTGCATTTTAGGTTGTTTCTTTCAATTTCATTATTGCATTGATACCCCTGCATTGTCATATTAATTTGGATGGTATTTTCGCATCATTTTATTCGATGAAAAATAGCATGTTGTAGGGCAACTAAATCTTTATCTCTTGGATATTTATCTACATTTTTATGAGCATTAGATCTATTTAGTGCTCTAAAAATTATGAAAAAATTGTAGGTGATGCCTTAAAGTGTGCTTTAATTACTCTCCAAACTTCGTCCAATTAGGAGTTGTCATTTGCATAAAATAAATTCTAGAGTGATTTCTGTAGATGATTTTTAATTAACTCCACGAATCATATTTTTGAGAAATTTCAACTCTCTTAGATTCCTTATTGAAGTATCTATTTGAGATAAATCAATCTCTGGATAATTTAATTTTGTGGGTTTATTAGGAATTAAATACCCGCAATCGCTCTGTTTTCAGTAAAATATTCATAAAAAATCATAAAGTGTCAGAAAATTCCAAAAAAATTGGGTAGCTTCATTTCATCATGTTTATCTTCCAGTAATTTTTTCATAATTTTTGTATATAATTTGCATGAAAAATTGCATAAAAATCCCAAAAAAGTTTGCATTTTTCATGTGTGCATTTTAAATCCAAAAATTCCAAAAAAACCATTTTGTATTAGTCCTTGAATTACGTTTACAGGAAAAATATAATTTGGTCAATTTGGATTAATTTAATATTAAAATTAAATTTGGCTAAGTTGTTGATTTTCTTGTTAACGTAATCCATTCGCATTTGTGCATCGGCATTTTTACCACATAATAAATACCAAAAAAATCCCGCTTGGAAAACCGTAATCTAATCCATCTAACTTGATCCCGAGTTGTTCCTTTGCTTCCTTGAATCGACCCTGGGGCTTGCCCAGGCTAAACAAACATAAAACCACGCATTAAATTCATTCGACGATTAATAAATTTGTGCGGTTATTTTTGATCGACGCAGATCTATCCGACTGCAACGAAATAGTCAATCTGACAACACATAAAAGGGTAGGTCCGCGGCTCGTCAGATTCCCACTAAAATAAGGTCTAAGTATCGTATGTATGCAGTGGTTTGGAAAGTTAGGGATTGGAAGTTAAAAAGAGCATAAGTTGGGTATTTAAATATATGAATTAATATATGTGTAAGTCTATACTCGTTAATTATGGTTATGCTAATCTAAGGTTTAACAGAGGAATTACATCATGGGAATTGATGTGTTTTGAGTTGGATCCTGAAAAGGGTCGTGAGTCAAGTTAAGGATGATTGGGAGTAGAACTACATGTCGGGCATGCAACATGTAGGTTTGTCGGAAGGAACCCGTATTGGCATTTCCCTGCCTAGGTGGTACACGGTTGCCCTGTTATGATAAGTGCACACGAAATGAATGATTTGCAATACGTGGTACCAGGAGCCAATATATTCGGGTTGAACAACAGAGGATGTGGTTGTGCCATGTGGAGGCACTGGTGGTTCAATAGCGGCTGGGTCACGACAACATGTATTTAAAGCCGCTAGGTTATATGATTAAATGTTAGCCTGAGGTTGTAAGCAACTGAGTCCTCGAGGATGGTGTGTTCCTTTGTTTGCCAGGATGAGGGTTAAGACCCTGATTGATAAAAGAAAAGGAAATTGTCAGGGTAGTATTGGAGGATTGGTTGAGGCGACATGCGGTGGCATAAGCTTACCAAGATCAATGCAATCTCCAATCCCAAAGTGTCCACATCTTCGGAGTACTTATAGTGGTGAGGTAATTCCCTGGACTAATCCCTGACGTGGAATAGAAATGAATAGGACTTAAATTAATGAGAAGGAATGAAACTTTTTGTGCTAACAACTTTTGAAAAATTACCCATTTGTTTGCTTTTCTCTTCTTCGTTACTTAGCATTCGCTATTTTTTATCCTATGATTTATGGAAAACCCAACAGGTGTCGGTGAGCCATCGCAAGGACTTTAGTAATCCAGCCAGTTTACATAGTAGACATCCAGCCAGCCACAGTAGCTTTCCTTTGTAAGGTAGTTAGTATTCTTTCTGTGTATTTCCTTCCGGTTGATGTACATATAAACGGTTATAATGGGATAATATATCATGTGAACTTTGTTTTGTGAGTGGAAAAGTGTTGAAATACTTTCTTATGAGTATTTTATTTGCAGTCTATTTCTGAATGTTATTTGTGATTGGTGAATAAATTATTGTTGAGTAACCAGATCCGGATATGGGAGGATCTGACGACCCAAGAATCGGGGTTGCAACAGTCCCTTAGTACAATTAGGGTTATGTACCCTAGCCATCTTGATGATCATACAGCTGTTGATTCAATTATTGAATCATAGAGGCTGGTGCTTGGATGAATATCTAAAGAGTTAGATTGAGGACTCATCGAGCACCGTGAAATGATTATTAAGAGATGATCTCCAACCTGAGAAGGAGATGGCAATCCTTTCTGTAAAGGCTGATATCTAACCGACCTCTTGATGCAGGTCCTCTACATAGGAATAGAGATTCGAAGGTGTTAGATAAGTTAGGTCAAAGAGTTGACTTAACGAGATCAAGATAACCAAAGTCCTATGATGTATGCTGTCACGATATAGGCACGCATCCTCTGATCGGAGACAGATGTGTTACTATATGTATGAGTATGTACATTTGGCAGACCAATAGGTTGATGACCTAATCAAGGTCTATAGACCGTCGCGCTGGTGCGCATACAAGGGCATATGAGTAATACGATCTCTCAAAGGGATCATACAGGTTCATTTACTAAACTGAAATACATGAGCTCACTCATGAGATATTTGGAAGAGTCAAATTCCGTGTACGGTCGTCTCACTTTGGAAGCTTGACTGAATTTGTAGGTTTGATATATACTTTTAGAAAGTATATGATCAACACCTGGGTATGATATATGTTTTTGGAAAGTATAGAATCGATACCAACTCCCAATAGTCAAAGGAGAAACTTAATGATAAAAGTTTGAAGTAGACAGTGTAAAATTGATCTTATACTTTAGGTTTATTCTGAGTCTTCTAGTATGTAGGATGTATAGGTATTGGGAATACCTGAGGGTGATGTCATCATAAACGATTGTATAACCATGACGCTTCCATTCCTAGGGAGTGATGAAACGGGTCTGGATTTTAGTGACTCTTCTCAGTAGAGAAGTAATCTGATCTTAGTCCAAATGTTGGATATTGATCTGAATGTGATTCAGATGCAATGAGAAGATTAGATTTGCGGTCTTGATTTAATCAAGCATCTATGGGAGGCCCGAGATCTGGATTTGAGATGTGATCTCAATATCCAAGTCACTATACGTGGAACAATACAATCGTCATGTCCTTATCTCCAAGTATCCGTGGAGAAAGCACATTATCCTTGAAAGAGTTCAAGATAATTTCATTGTTGAAAAATGTATCCAAGCATTGAGTAAATTGATAATTAAATGTGATTTAATTATCATGATTAATAAGCCAGTATGGGTGTAATTACGAGCCGTTAGACAGCTACCCGTGTTACTTGAGGATGCAACCTTTCACGGCGTCGTCTAAACCACCCACTCTGCTAAGGGAAGTCGGACCATAAAACGGATATCCCAAACCCTCACTGAGAAGTAGCTAGTTATTTTTAAAAACAGTAGTCTGAATGAAAATTTTTAGTTTTTGGCTCTACCCTAAGTGTATGATCTGGTCCTTACAAACAATGAGTGTGTTTCTTTCCACCAGACACAAGGGTTAATATTATGTCAATTTTATTTACATTCGCATTGACAAGCAGTCTTGATTTTTAATTAAAGTTATCAACGAAGTGTTAAGTGAGCACAGAAATTAACGCCTAATGAGCAGTCCCAATTTTTTTAATTCCTAAGTTGTAAAACTGAGGAGGGAGAATCGAAAAAGCCAATGCAAGCGTAAATCAATGATGCATACTTAGGAAGAAGACTTATAGTGATTCCTCACGTTCTTCATGCTGGATGCAATACAAAGAATTTAAATTTACACTAAATGATATGCATAGAGGAAAAATGCCCTTGGCAGATAGTTCTATTAGCGGGAAGAATTGCTTTCAATTTGGCTAATGTTGAACAATCTACAATGCATATAATTAGTGAAAGTTGTGTGTCCTAAAATTTACGAGCACGAGCAAAAAAAATCTACTCTATCATATGTAATCTTAAATTCAACACCACTCAAGTCGGGTCCCAACCACATAAAAGGGGTTGAAACAGACCTGATACACCACAAAGAAGTCCAGTCCTGAATAATTACAAATTAGAGGGTTCAAAGAAAAACCTTATGAATAATGCAGAAAATTAAATCTAAACTAACTCTCTCTCTCTCACAATATTAAAATTCTGTTTTCATAATTGTAAATCTTTGAATTATATCCCAAAAATTGCTTCTGTAAATCTGTGAAGAGAGAAATTGCTGTTAGTATCATAAGTGAGAAAAAAGCAAAATGAAATGAAGAAGATAAAATGTAAAAGAATAAGAACATGACACAAAAATTATTGTCACGAAAATTAATTACAGAAAATAAATTAAAACCCTAAAAATACATCATTCCGGTAACGACGTCATTTGATGAACGCAAATTTCGACTCTTTAATATCGGGAAATTGTAGTATAGGAGGCAAAAAACGGTCGATCAAAAACCACAATCTTTGAATGTCGTGGAGTATTTTTACTTGGCAAGTCTACCATGGTCGAACACAGGGAACAATGATTTTTAGTTGTGTGGCCTTAAATTAATTTAAATAAATAATTAAATGCTAATTAACCTCTATGTTAGGGAACTAAAATAAGAAGCAACGATGAAGATGCAAAGAAATAAAAAGAGACAATGAAGCACTGGATCTGTGAATTATGAATGATTTGAGTCCTCAAATAATATGATCAATAAATCCTCAAAAACTACCACCGATCAAATAATTTCAACATATGTTCGAATTAATTCCAATGCGTCAGATAAATAGATCAATCGATAATAATTTAGAAGCATGACATTTGACCTCAGAATTTTTGTGATTTAATTCCTCAAATAGTCGACAATAATAATAAAGGAATAAATCTTAATTAATCCACTAAAAAGATTAAATCCTCAAGAATATCAGTATATGAGTTTCAAATAAATTCAGGTCCTCGCACTTAATCCCCTGCAAATAATGTCAATGATCTTCTTAGTTATGAATGGCACAAATATGTCAAGAAGAAGCATGCATAAATAAAAATTTTCCTTAAATAATAATCATCAAAAAATAGCCTTAGATCTGTACAAACTATGCAAAGTGATAGAGCATGGAAATAACTTCAAATCGATATATTATACGCTAAAATCAGAGTTCATATGAAAATGATATGATGAATTGAAATTGCAGGGACTAAAATGCAATAAAAGATAAAGTTTTATCTCAAGGGAGTCCGTGTAGGGATGTATCTATAATTCATGAAACCTGTAGGGGGTCTTCTGCAATTCGCCGAAGGCACCATGTGAGGAGCACGTGACCTAGGGGCATGACTTCTTTTGCAATATTATGGAAAGGTAGGGGCACCAACAAAATTTCCCCCAAAAAAGCACATGCTCCTCACATGCGTTTTAAGGCGAGGCCTGGATGCGAATATCTAGACTTGCGGGGGCCTCCTTGATATTTGCCCCCACAACACGTGCCATGCACATGCTCAGCAGGCTCGGTAGTTAGGGCTAAGGCTTGGTTGCCGAGCCCAGGAGGCAAACTGGTGAGGCTCGGGCACACCCGAACCTCGAGGCACGGAGGGAGGCTCATGCAGTAGGCGGTAGGAGTTGCTGCCAAGGGTGGCCGCACACTTGGGTGGTGAGAGCGTAGCGGTAGCGGATGCGCATGACGCATGCGGGTCACTGCGAGCGTGTGGGAGGCACAACTGGCGGCTGAAGTGTGGTCGTATGATGGCTGGCGAACTGCGAGGGCGTCGGGCGGAGGGAGTCGATGAGGCGGGTGAAGGTGACGGTTGGTGCGTGTCGCAGACGAAGGTGCATCCCAGGCGTGCGGTGGTGGAGTGAAGTCGAAGGCTGCTGGGCCGATGTACCTGCAAGCAACGTGGGAGGAAATTGTCAAGGGAGGCGCTCGGTAGTGGATGTCTTTGAACGAGCGCAGAGAGGCGGAACTGTGAAGGTGACGGGCAATGGAGTGAGGATGGTGGTGATTGGCGAAGTGCGGTGGCGCGATGGGTGGCAGGAGATGGTGAAGTGAAGTACAGAGTTGATGAGGAGCGGGGGTGTACGACAGTGGGAGGAGAGCAAGAAGAAATTCTAGGAAGATGGCCACCTGAAGAGGTGGAGCAGCTAACGCCTCCTAGATCTACACCTCAGCATGGGCGATCACGATGAGGCATGTCTGCAAGGATCAACAACAAAGGTCGACGACCACTGGATCACGCCGCAGGATGGGGGTCAAACTGTCGTTGTCACCGGCATCGAGGAAAAAGGGGCAGATGGGATGCTTCATGAGATGGCGATGGAGCTTTATAGGTTAGGAGGGCAGAGACCATTACAAGGAGGCGACCGTAATTGTCGGCGTAGGGGAGTGAAGGCCGTCAGGGGTCGTAATGGCAGAGGCAAGGCAGGTGGTGGTTACAAGAGGAGGAGCGGAGGCATTTGCGGGAGGAAGGGGGAGGAGGGTGGCACGTGCCAATCATGTGCAGCAAGATGAGGGACAGAGACTGGGAGCGGGTCACCTGTTGTGCACATGACCAAGCTGGATGGTTAGGAGAGGAAGTGGGGGTGCCACGTGGCATGCCCAAAGACTGCCACGTGGCACCCCCAAAAAATTTTCAAAATTAAAAGAGGAAGAAAAATATAAACATAATAGAAGGAGACCTCGGATCGAAAAATTTTCTTCATAATGTTCGTCTCGACGAGATCTAAAAGTTTTGTGAAGGACCCAGGAGCAAAAGAGGTCATCTGTACAAAGTGGTATTGTTGGCGGTTCTCCATGTGTATAGAAAACCGACTTTTTGGAGTTTTGCTATTTTTTTAGTGGTGTTAATAGAGTATAAAAATCTAGAAAAATTATGATAAAATAAAGAAAATTATTTACATGCTAAGATATTTTTTTTGGATTTTTAATAAGTAAGAAAATAAGGAAATAAAATAGAAGTAAGAAATACAAGATTTTTCAATAAACTCGCAAGGGCTACTCGGACTCAGTCAGTTTCTTTGATTTCAGTCTTGATATAGATTTGAATTTTTATGTAACTTGATAAAACTTTCATCAAAGAACACAAATGAAGAATAAATAAAATTGAAAGGGTTAGTTATATACATAAAAACTCAGTTCAAAAATAGGAAAAAGATAAAATATGCAAAAGAGACCCAAAATCCAACTTTCACATATGAGTTCTGAATTTTACGCAATTGATCTTGTTTTGAAGGTATTTGAAAATGGAGTAGTTTAAAAGTGAGTAGACCAAAATTGGACACCGGATGTGAAATTAGACTTTGGGATTATTTGACACTTATTTGAATTAGCAATTTTTTGTATTTTTTATTCTTATTAGTAATATCTACACAATGGAGGTGATTTGGGGTCAATCAGAGTTAGGATGAATTTACTAAAAATATGGGAAGTTAGCAGCTTTTTAGGCCAGTTTACACAATATGCAATTATGCATGATGAATATTATTTACACATGTATGAATGCTAACGATGCTCTACTAATTTAACGCACATGAATTTTGGGGAATAGAGCCTAATTGACCAATTTTAGCATGATGAATACGAGATGCATCAGTAATCCAGGTAGTTCCTCTGGAAATACATCAGGAAACTGAAACTCACACACTATAGGTACATCTTCTATCATTCTATCTGACCCCGATGCAGTGGTTACATAGGCTAAATAACCTTGGCACCTTGCTCTAACAATTGTTGCGCCTTCAAAGTAGAGATGTATTCAACATTATCATCGGATGTCTTTCCAATGAACTAGTACTCTATCGAGTTAGGAAGATGAAAGTTATTATTTTCTGAAAACTATCAAGTCATGCATGATGCCTTTCTAACCAGTCTATCCCTAGTATGAGATAAAAGTCATCCATTTCAATTAGTAGTAGTGAAATAGGTAACTGATATCATGCTATCACTACTACACAATTATCCAGGATATCTCGGATTATAAATACTTGTCTTCCTGATCCCTTGATCAGATAGGATTGTTGTACTTCTATTGTTATATTGCCCAAAGTGGATACTAACCATCGAGCAATAAATGAATGTGAAGCATCAGAATCAAACAAGGCATGTACTGAAAAGTCATGAATAATAACGATACCTCGTACAACTGTGCATGAATTGTTGGCTTGTTTTTCAGTGATTTCATTAAGCTGGCCATTAGGCAAATTTGATCCTGCAACACTTTATGGTGGTTGTTGTGTAGGAGCATGTCCTTCTGAGCCCTGACCTCTACCTGGTCTTCCTCTGCGTGTTGCTCCTTTGCTTGGGATGGAAGTTATATTGTTAGTTGGGGTTGGCTTGAATCCTAATCCTCTCAACTTTGGACAGTCTTTCTTGTAGTGGCCTTCCTGATGACAGTAATAACATGCATGTGTTCCTGTCTGAGCTGAAGACCCAACCACAGAGGTACTAGCTCTTGTTGTAGAGTCACAAGGGTATAATGGAGGTCTAGAGAAACCCCCTCTTCATGATAATTCTTGGCCCAAGGTATGTGGCGAGCTCATACTAGAGCCAACTGGATGATAATAATGGTCTCTGCAGTTATAATTCGCCTTACATTTGGATGTTCCACCAATAAAGTGGAAGCTTCTTCTTTGACAGTTTTCATCCCTTTCAACTTCAATACGAGAGGCGATGTCCATGGATTCATCTATAGTGGTGGCTCTAAAATCCGCAAGCTTCTCTCTAAGATCTCCTTGAAGCCTGGTAACAAATTTGGTAAGACACTCTTGTGATGAAGCTCTAAAGTTGGAGAATAATGTAGTAGCTCGGTGAAATGAATATGATAATCTCGTAATTTTTTGGAACCCTAGGCCAGAGAATCTAACTTCCTCCTCTTCAGTTCTTCCCAATGAGAGGGACAGAGATGAGCTCAAAACCTTTCTTCAAAGATATCCCATGGAATGGGATCTATTAATTTTTTGGAAATGTCTCTCCACCATCGTCTTGCATAGTCTGCTATTGAGTAATCAACGAAGTGCACCCAAGTATGTATTATCCTCAACATCCTACTAACGTCATCAAGCCATAATTCAGCCTCAGCAGGTATCTCTATGCCTTTGAATCGATGAATCTTTCCTTTTTTGTAATTGTCAAGTTTGGAGGTCTAAGAAGGGCCTTCTCCATTGCTCCTTCAACTGGAGTAGGAGTAGACTCAGTAGAAGGATGGTAACTAGATTCTTCCTCAAAAAGGCGGATAGAACCTTCAATCCTAGCATCCACAGTTCTGGATGCCTCAGGTCTCTCAGTACATTTATCCTCTCCTCTAATGCATGCTTATTTTACCCCATCTCTTGGAGCATTGTCATCATAGCTGCTAATTGCCTAGACACGTCTTGTCCTACTATGATCCTAGAATGAATCAAGGCTAAAGGTTAGGTCCTATATGTCTTAGCATGATGTAAATAAGGGGCAATGACTTGTGAATGGCATTGTAGTCACTTATTAAGATAAAGGATCTTAAGACAACCATAGTTTCTGAATGCCACGCATAGTTTTCAATTACTGAATAAATTATTAGAGTAACTGATCTCGGATACCAAACTATCACGACCTAATTACGTGTCGTCAGATCCTCCCCATATCCGAATCTGGTCACTCTGCAATAGTTTATTCAGCAATCACAACTAAAATTCAAAAATAGGCTGTAATTAAAAATACTCAGAAAGAAGTATTTAATTCTTTTCTATTCACAAAATAAAACTTACATGATACATTGTCTCACTTTAACCATTTACATGTACATCAGCTGGAAGGAAATAAATAAAAAGATTACCAACTACCTTATAAAGTAAAGCTAATATGGTTGACTGGATGGTTGTTATGTTAGCTAGCTGGATTACTAAAGTCCTTGCGATGGCTCACCGACACATGTTGGGTTTTTCATAAATCATAAGATAACAATTAGCGAATGCTAATTAACGAAGAAGAGAAAAGCCAACAAACTGTGTTATTTTGCAAAACTTGTTATCATAAGAAGATACATTCCTTCTCATTAGTTTAAGTTGTATTCCTATATATTCCATGTCAGGGATTAATCGAGGGAATTACCTCACCACTATATGGACTCCGAAGCTGTGGATACTTCGGGATTGGAGATTGCCTTTATATGGTGAGCTTATGTTGTCGCACATTACCTCAACCAATCCTCCAATGCTACATTGACAATTTTCTTTTCTTTTATTATACAGGGTTTCAGACCCTCACCCTGGCAAACAAAGAAGCACACCATCCTTGAGGACTCGTTTGCTTAAAACCTCAAGCTAATCTTTAATCATGTATACTAGCGGCTTTAAATACATGTTATCGTGACCTAGCCGCTATCCAACCACCCGTGCCTCCACATGGCACGACCGCATCTTCAGTCAGTCAATCTGCCTAATGGCAGCAAAGTGCCACGTGTTGCAAATAATTTATTTTACACACTCAACATATCCAGGCAACTGTGTACCACCTAAGTTTGACCTGCAAATACAGATGTTCTTCTAACAAACCTACAGGTTGCAAGACCGACCTGTAATAGATACTCCAACTCATTATTAACATAACACACGATCCTTTTCAGGATCCATTTCAATACATATCAATTCCCATGATGTAATTCTTCCGTTAAACCGTCGATTTTCATATTCATCAACATTGAATATCACCTCACTATATTAATTCATATGTATATATACTCATATTTATGTATATTTTAACTCACAAACCATAACTTTCCAAGTCACTGCATCTATTCGATGCTCATACATTATTTTAGTGGGATTTACAAAGCAACTTTTCATATTTTCTCAAAAAAAGACAAATTAGAGTACTCCGTAGCAAAGAACAAAAAATCAGGAATTTCAATGATATCGTATGAAAACCCAACAACAAGAGGAAGGATTCTGTTACCTGATCAAGCTCTCTCTCACGTATGCAATGCTTTATCGTGATTCGTTTTTAGAAAGGATGATTTACGGCTTCTGAAATGATCAGATTTCATTTTCATATTAAGAACGTGCCAAGAACGTGAAGAACAAATGAAGAACACTAAGAACACGAAGAACGTGAAGAACATATTTTCTGTTGAAATTTCGACAGAGTTCCCTTATATCAGGACATATTTCTATGAACATTTTGGTAGAGTTTCCCCTTATATCGAGACATTTTCAAAAGAAAATAGAAAGAGATTTCATTATAAAATCACCGACAGGAAAGCAATAACAAAACAGAAAGAACATAACAGAATCACAAGCGATAGATAATTTGTAGACACCACGCGTTTTAGGTGAGTGAAGCTGTGATGAATCACAAGGTTCACTGACGTGCATAGCCGCTCGTACCTAAGTAGGGTGTTACACAGATTTCTCCCGTAAAATTATTATAAAAGCAAAATTTAAAGAATTTAATAGAACTATAAACAATGTAGAATCGGTAGACACCACACATCTTTGGTGAGTGAAAGTGTGACAAATCATAGGGTTCACTGATGTACATAGGTGCTCGCACCTAAGTAGGGTGTTACACAGATTTTTCCTCGAACCACAACAGAAAACGAATCAGAAAGGAAGATGAATCAAAAACTAAGATGGAATAAGAATATGAATCGAAAACCTAGCTCAAGTTAGAGCTTACTTATGAAGCTAACTAAGAGGGATCGTATCTTCCTACTCCTCATCCTCCCGGCAAAGCTTTGCTAGCGCTCCATTTCTACCTCCCTCTCCTCCTCCCGACCTCTCGACCCTTGCCCTTGGGGTATTGATGGTAATGAAAATCTTAGAGAATGAATGGGTAGGGGACGCTATTTATAAGCTTCAGAAAGCCGCTAACCATGGTTAGTAAACCATGGTTTAACCCTTAACTCCAGTTAGCAACACATGGTTTTGGCCAAAGCTTATCCGAAACTCGGGGCTTAAGTTAGAACTATCCAGAACATTCTATATTCGCTAGTGATGCTTAATTAGTGTTAATCATTATTAACTTTTACTAATAATGATTTAACCTTCGCAGCTTACATTTAACTTTTGTTGTTTTGGTTAGTGGTCGCTAATGGTCATTAGTGATCCTCAATCCATCATTATATCTTTAATCGTATTTAGTTATTCTTAATGATGGTCACTACAGGTTAATAACACGTTATCCCTCCTTACTTATCTTTCTTCGAAAAAATAATAATAATTCCAAACGAAGTCCAATTTATATGAAACAAATTTCATTGGTTTGATATTGACAAACCCAATCCTAAGATATAGGATCCGAAAGAGGCAAAGTTCAAGGGTTTGCATCCCCCCTAATGACTGATCTCTTAGGAAAACACACAAAGTTCATTGTAGATCACCAATGTATGGAGGCCTTTGAGCTCTTGAAAAGGAAGATTTATGACTCGTCAATCCTACAAGCTCCTAACTAGTCTCTTCCCTTTGAAATCATGACTTACGCTTCAGATTTTACCTTAGGAGCTACTTTAGAACAAAGGTGATAAAGGATTCCGTATGTGATCCACTACACGAGCAAAGTTTTGGACCTTGCATAGAAAAATTATACCTTGGCTTATAAGGAAATTCTCACGGTAGTATGGGCCCTCGAGAAGTTCAGGTCTTATGTTTTTGGCTCTAAGGTGATGATTTTTACTGATCACACATCAATGAGGTACTTAATGGAAAGAAGGATGCTAAGGCATGACTTCTTATGTGTATTTTACTACTCCAGGAGTTTGATTTGGAGATTAAGGATAAATCTGGAGTGAAGAATGTTGTGATTGATCATCTTTCCCCTATTGAGTAGAAAGATTTTCCTGCTATTGAGCATATTAGAGAGGCCTTCCCAGACGAGTCAATTTACGTTACTGATTCACTCCCATGGTATGCCAATAAAGTGAACTATCTAGTCTCCAAGCTAGTTCCTCATGGTTGGACTAGGAGCAACATTGACCGATTGAAGTCAGATTCGAGGAGATACCAATGGGAGGATACGTTTCTTTCCTTTGAAAGGTTGGATTGTATATGGACAGGGTGTATTCCTCAGGAAGAATACTATAGTGTCCTCACATATTGTCATTCACTTAAGGTTGTAAGACACCATTCGGAGAAGAGAACCACACACAAGGTACTCTAATGCGGATTTTATTGGCTAACTCTATTCAGAGATGCCATTGATTTTGTACAGTCATGCCCGATCTCGTAGAGGATGGTAGGGAGTGTTGGATAGAGAGATGAGATGCCCATGTAGCTAATGATTTTCTGTGATATTTTTTACGCATGAGGCATAGATTTTATGGGTCCCTTTCCCAACAGCCAAGGACATGTACATTTTGTTAGCGGTTGATTACTTATCAAGGTGAGTGGAGGCTATGTGAACCCGAGTCGCAGATAGTAAGACTATCTATAAGTTTGTGAAGGACCATATTATTGCTAGGTTCAGGGTCCCAAAAGTTTTGATTTATGATGGGGGTGGCCACTTTGTGAACCGAGATGTTTGATCATTGGCTAAGGACTATGTATTTGAGAATAGAGTTACTAGTCCTTACACATCACAATCTAATGGCATGACAGAGGTTTCTATTAGAGAGGTGAAGAGCATTCTTCAGAAGTTGGTTCATTCCAATAGGAAGAACTAGTCCCATCAATTGGACCAACTTCTGTGGGCTTATAGGATGACCTACAAGACTCCACTTGGTACTTCACCTTTCCGGATGATCTATGTCAAGCCATGTCATTTGCTCACAGAGTTCATTCATAAGTTAGGATGGGAAACTAAGCAAGTAAAGCGGAGTTGTCAACTAGGGAAGCTTTGCCATGACTTGAACTTGTATGAGTTTGTGGAAATCCGAAGCTGAGCATATGAGAACAATCTGATTTATAAGGATAAGGTTAAGAAATGGCGCAATCTACATATTAGGTGCAAAAACCTTATCCTTGGATAAAAGGTATGGTTGTTAGATGTAAAGTTGAAGATTTTACATGGGAAAATCAAATCTAAATGGACGGATTCCTACATAGTTAAGGAAGTGCACATCAATGGAAGTGTAGAGATAGGTTTTCTCATAGATGGTGCATGTTCCTTTTTGGTTAATGGACAACTGTTGAAGCATTTTATTGATCCTAAAGAGCAGTTAGTCAAAGTTGAGGTTATTGACTTCATGTAGAGCGAGCATCGTAAAAATACATCAGAACACTCTACATGAGGATGCAGCATACAGATTCAGTAGATGAGAAGATTCACTCATTCCTTTTCTTACACATACACTTGAATTCATTCTATTAGAGATGAGGATTCCTCTCTTGTAGATTTTCACTCCTTACATAGGTTATTTAAAGTCTACGTACAGGGGAACACTTGCTCTTTGTTATCTACGTCATTCTTTTCTATTCTTGGTACCCTTAACCTTAGTGCTTTTATCCTACACTTAGGCTATTTCACGCCTAAGTATAGGGTTGGCCGTACCTATTTCTCTCCTTGTTATTTTTTACTCCGTTTTATGCTTAGTACAAGCATGTCTTTCATTTCACTTTGTGCCATGAGGACATATCACAAGCTAAGTATAGGGGGTGTACACACATATTTGCATATATATTTTATACATAAGTCGTATTTTCACTTCTTTCACATATTTATATGGTCTATGGTTATGTGGATTTTGAAACTGGATTGTAAAAATTATTTTTAAAATCTTTGAAAATTTTATATGTACTTGGCATGGTTTGTACAATTGTTTTAAAATTATTTTGAAAAACAAGGAGGGGGGTTCACTTTATTTTGACACATTATTTTGTATATAGCTAATAACCTATTATAAAAAAACCTAACTAATAAGTTGGTTTAGTCCCCAGTACTTGCACAACACAAAGCATGGAATTTTATAACACTAGGTTTATGAGGTCATATAATTTAGAGTTAACTAGCCTTAGTCTTTAAGTTCTATGACTTAATGATTCACATTTCTCAAGTTTGAAAGATGTATGTGCCATATTGTAGACTCGGTCTCTACCTTAAAGAATATGATCAACACCTCACATGCATGACTACATTTATGATGAAATGAGTTGAGGTTTTGCTTGAGGGACTAGGATGGGGGATTTGAGTATGGACATGATTTTCTGATGCTCGAGGATGGGATAAAATCGGTGAAGGCTTCATGAAACCCGAGTGTGAGCGACCTCAGACATATGAGAACAAGTTCTCATACTATATCTTGATATTTAACTAAATGCAATCATGTGATGAAATCAACAAAAATGTTGATCAATGTATACCAAGTTGGTAAAGGCAGTAGAGCTAGATAAAAAGAAAAGAAAGATATTGTTGAAAAGCTCTGACATTACAAAGCTATATTCAAAAGATCTTCCACCAAAGACGAGTGCTCCTAACCTTTCAAAGTGTCTACTTAGACCAGCATTCCAGGCTTTTATGAGTCAGGATAGCATCTAAAAAGTGTATGGGTGTTGAAGGTATATTAGATACTCAAAATAGACACACCTCAGTGCATTCGCATGAAAATAAGTGCAGACAACTCTACACTCCCTTGACGAACATATTGATCAACAACCAAAAATTCACATGTGTTGAGTTAATAAGGCACTTGAGAGGATCCTTGTTCCAATGAGAGGGAGAGAAGAAAAGGCACCATCATATGCCCTCCATCAACTGGACTTCCATATTCACTTTTAAGATTGAAAACTAAAGAGATGGTGAATTGAATGCAAGAATGATTTATTCTCTAGTTTTGAGGTTTGGGTTCTTAGGAGAGTCCCTTGGACAGGAATTTAGGGTGATGCTTTGACTCTACTATTATAACTGCAGTCCACACTTAATGTCATATCCTTATTTTATATGTACAAAAGAGAGTCTCGTAATGAGGGAAGTTGGATAACTTTTGACTTGAACTTGGTTCAGCTTAGGATCACTGAAACCGACAGTTCTTAAACGGATCGTCTTGTAATTCACATGCACATCCAAGGATTAATCCAACTTACTCATTCTTTATTTGCTTGAGGGCGAGCAATGTTTAAGTATATGATGGTGATAAATCCATGATTATCATCATATTACATGAGTATTATCCCTCTTACATAAAGTACTCAATAATATTCATAATCAATTCACTAATATTAACACTTGATACCTTAAATAATTAACCCTAATTGTGTGTATATAAGTAATATTATGTTATTTATTGTATTTTCTGGTTATGAAATTACCTTAAATATTAGTGTAATATTCTACATAATTATTTTGTATTTATTTATAAATCAAAACAAAAAATCACAAAAGACAAAGTTAAGTATTTTTAATTACTTAAACATACTTACAAAAAAATCTATCTTGTGCATATGCTTTATTTCCTTTTTAAGTTCTACATTAAAGTTGTAGATCTCAAAAAGATCTACAACTTTCATGTTGAACACTTTTTAATTGAGGTATGTATATATTTTATTTGTATTTATCTTTATTTTTTATCCTTTTATTTTTTCTCATTGGACCGCGTGGCGCCTCCAAGGCTGCCCACATCGCCTACCCCTCCTATCGCCACCCGCCTCTCTCTTTGCCCTATGATCAGATGATCAGAGGGCATCACACTTGTTCATTAATGCCTCACCAACTGACGTTGGATCACTTGATCCAATAGTTGAGCTCCATCTTCTACCTATAGTCCGCACCCTCCCCAATGTTCAAACACATCAACCACCCACATTCTCACCATTTCTTCTGTGTTGCTGATCATCCCCTCACCAACACAGAGCCCCACCGGAGCTTCGTCGAGCCTCTACCATATATGGAAGAAGTGGGAGAACACGGAGAGAAGTTGCCATTGGATCAGATCACCTAGATCTATTCTAATGTCCTAGACTATATTCCAACTCTAGATCCGAGGCAACGCTTCACTCCTTAGGATCGGGTGCCTGAACCAGCATACGAATCACCCGAGCACACCACGTAGCCCGAGCTAATCTAGCCACCTGAGCCTAGTCCCCATGTGAGCCACCTCACGTGCATGGGAATCGCAGCGCCTGAGCCCAAATTTTCACAAATTGCATTTAGATCCAATGCATGCAAAGCGTGTGTCGCATGAAGAATTTATAGATAAGCCCTACCAACTTATTATATTTGTAATTATATACCTACAAAGGGAAATTTACACTCCCTACCCTAGTAATTTTTTTAATTGTATTTAGACCCTTGTTTTAGACTATTTTTTTAAGTCCATGTCTTGCATGATTAATAACTTGTGAATCTTAAATCCAAATTTAATAAATTGGCCGTGTTTGAAAGCTTATGACATGTATTTCAGATGATGTAGTTAAATTTTTGATATGACTTGTGTTCATTAAATAGAAATTAAGAGAAGTGTAGGTTTTTAAACTTGATTAAATACCACATAAGTAGGGATGCAAACGAACGGATACTGATACGGATATAGGTATTACCGCATCCTTATTCATTTTTGAATACGAATACGGATGCGGATACATATATTGACTGATATTAAAACTATCTTTCCATATCCTTAAAAAATAGATACAGATGTAAAACAGATACTGATCGCATACGAGTAATGTTAGAAATTTCTATAGAATCAACCTAAATATATACAAATTAGATGAAAAACACATGATATAAATTTACTAAATGAGTTTGTATCATAAAAAATATATAAATATGGTAAAAGAAGGTATAAATTTATGTTATATAGGGTTAAAAATAAATCCTTGACTATATTTATATACAAAAACAGATATACGGATACAGATACGGATGTTTGGGAATATCAGAATGATATCCATATCCGTATCTATTTTAAAACAGTTATGGATACGAATCTCAAAATATGTATAAAACGGATACTGCAATGGATCGGATATAGATATATCTGTAACCGTTTGCATCCCTACACATAAGTGTATGACTAACTGACCTAATGCATCAACCGACACTCTGATTTGGTTTGTAATTTAATGATACAGTCATGAACTTTATGGCATACATTGTGATGATTATTTCCTATTTAATTATGAATTAGGGTGACTAGATGGATTCGAAATGAAAATTGATTGAACTACATAATGCATTGAAGACTTAGGCAATAAATGTTGGATCATTGATGATATCTTTGGGTCTTTGGATAATAGATAAATATCACTTACATATCATTAAATCAAGAGCTTGATTGTGATTATTTGTATGTTTGTGTTTTGTGAAGTAATTGTGACTGACATCATTTTGTAGTATATGTGTTAGGTGCATTAAAAGGCCATAAAATAATGCATCCCTTCTATGTATTTTTGCATAGCTTGACTGAGGTGGCCTCTTAGAGTATCCCATCATCTATCTTAGGATGCAATAAGATAACCTAAGTGGTAGTATCTTTGTGTTCGACCTTGGACTTATCCAGGAGTAATGTGGCAGAGCCACTCCTCACTGAGATTCTCGCTCGGTCTATGATAGACCCATAACTGGCCGTACTACAACGAGACAATATTGTCATAGCTGATTGTGGATTCATCAACTATCCATGTATAGTGACTTGAAATTTGGATAATTATCAAATTTCATGGTTTTGACCATTTTTGGTGAATGTAATACACTCTATCTTTGAGCTTGAGCTGAAACACACACTCTCTGGGAACACAACGAAGTGCATTTTCCCCTCCACGGATCAACAAATGATCTGAGTGATGAACTCAGTTTCCGACTTCATTTTCAATCATTGTCCAAACCATTTGGATCTTAGAAATGAGCTCAAGAACCGAGTCCACCTCCATTTCCAATACCATTTCTCTTTCAAGAATTTGGACATTGAAATTGAAATTTGATATTGGAATCAAATGAAATGAGACTTAATCCAATTAACTCTCATATCATTAAGTCAAGAAGTGGAGTCACTAAAATCCATCCAGTTTCATCATTACCTTAGAATGAAAGTGCCATGGTAGATGATTTATTAAGATAGATTTAACCCAAAGTATTTCCAATACTCTTTCATCCTTTATAGTGGGAGATTTTTGATATATTCGAAGTTCAAACCCTTGTTCGATTGCCTTCTTTGGGACATATGAATAGTTTTCTCATTCGATAATTAGCAACAATATTAATCATATACTTTCCAAAAACATATATTAATATCTTGAAATCGTGTCTTATTTCATAAATAAGACAATCATGGATGGAATTCTTTATGACCCCAAAATATCTCTTGAGTGAGCTATGTCTCTTGGTTCATCAAGTATGAACCCGTATGTTTTTTTGAGAGATCATACATCTCATATATCCTCACACCAACATGCATGTATATGGACCTTGGTTAGGTATTCAACCTAATGATATGTTTAATGTGCACATTAAGACATATAGATGTATATATGTCTCTGTTTATGCCCAAAATAAAAAAAGTAACATGCATACATGCAGCATAACCCCTTTCTTTCCTTTTTGGCTATTTATTTTTTAATGGTTGCCTCCCTTATTTTTTAGATGCACATCTCCTTCACATTTTTAGGGGGCTCATTTTTGTTTTAAATGCCATAGGTTGCTTACAAGAGCAGAATATGACTGAAAATAAGAAAAAATGGAGCTACCCCACGTGGGGTAGCTAAGTTAGCTACACCTACCATTCTTTTTTTAATTTTTATGATATTTTTTAATGACACTTTGGAGAATTTAGATCACATAGTATCATCATATTCTCATTCAAAATTCTACTAAATTTGAGACACTTTTCCCATACATCAAGACTATCAAAATTTAACGGTCTCTGAATTGCTGAAGTTGTTGCTTTCCAGATGGATGGGCCATAAATGCATGTTTTTCACGAAATTTGGAATACATATTACTCTTATTAGTTTAACTTAATCTCCCCATGTATCATTAAAAAAATACATAAAAAATAAAAATAATGATGGGAGTAGCTAACTTGGATACCCTAGATGAGATAGCCCCATTTAATCCCTGAAAATAGTACCATCAAATGGACCCAAGACCATTAAGAGCATCAACCATGAGGTGCATACAAGATGTGCATTGGACTCAGACCCTTCTCTTCATTTTTTCTCATATTTTAAATAGGGTTCCCATGTGGGAAATAAAACGATTGCAGCTGCACCAATTTAGGGTTATTAATGGAACCTTTTTTTCTTCCGAGATTGTGGTGGTGCCCATCTCAATTTCTCAGTCATGGGCAGCCGAGCGCGATTCTTTTGCAAGGAAGATGGTGGCAAGATCTTCTAGCCCTAGGTTCTGGGTGGCATAGATCTCTGATTGGAGATGCCAACGGATTGTTTCCAAAGGAAGAGCATGTGAAATAGCTTCTTCTTTGACTCATGTTATTGCTCTCAAAATCTTTTGCAAGGATGTTGTTGTTTTCGATGGAATAACTTCTCTTTTTACTCATGATGCTTCTTTTCAAGAATGATAGAGAGGAACCCATTGATGTTGTTAGTGTTATCTGGACGAACCACTAAGTGGCTAAGTTAATTTGATCTCATTATAATACGATTACTTAGCGATCTATCAGAAACTGGGCATGAATTATCTCTGCGAGGAGGGGCTTGATTTAATAATTTTAAAACCAAGATAAGTCTTGGGTCGATCTCAAGGACACGAGATGTCCTCATGATTAATCAACTCTAATATCTAGATTAAGTGATTATTAATCAATATAGGTCAATTATGCACATACATAACTATGCAACTCATCATGAATGAACATAATGCATTTTTTACTTTTATGAAAATTAGATTATGGACCAAATGCAACAAAATGTAAAGACAAGAAGATAAATGCAAATGCATTAATGTACCTCTGAAATAATTAAGCAAACAAGCAATAAATATAGATTTAATGTAATGGATCAATTGATGCATCAAAAAAGCTTCAATTTCATTTAATGGTATTTAAATAATCAAACAATTGACCAAAGACTTTCTATATAAACCCTACTATATAAAGTGTCAAACAGATAATGTATCATGCAATTATCTAGAGATCTAAATAAGCATCAAAATAAAACTGAAATCATGGAAATCGGAGTTCAAATACTCAAAATATATGGGAAATGGTTCAGGAGCATAAATGCAAATAAAAACATGAAAATATATACAAGATTATTCACAAATAGGTTCTCAAAGGGGTATTTTTGCACATATGAAAACCTGGTGGGCCTTCCCTATAATTTACCTAGCGCATGGGGCATCACTGCCTTTTTAAGAAGTCAGCAGGGCACTCATGTCATTTTTTTCAGGAGAGCCATGTGAGGCGTGTGCGGTCAGGACCCATCTACAATTCTGAGAACCTAGCGGGGGATCACAGTAAATATCCCATGCGATGCACATGCCTCATGCGACTGGTGGACCTATATGCAATTTGAAGAACAATGTGGGTTTTTCTGCTGCAATTTGCCCCAGCCCCTCATGCGCTAGGTACATACGTGAAGGCTCATGCCTTTGTTCGGTTGTCTACCAGACTCGGGACCATTTGGCGGGCCCTGATGTTTGGAAGTAGCTCTGGATCTGTCAAGGTTAGATGCTCAGGGTTTGAGGCTCGGAACTCAGCCAGACTGTTCGATCTGGAGAATCGAACGGTAGCTGCTCTTCAGAGAATCCTCGTCTCCTATGCATGTGTTTGCCTTCTAGTGGAGCTCCGACGAGAGTTCAATAGCTCATCCTTTGATATGCAGTTGCTCTGAGGCTCCATACACCTCCATAATTGGAAGGCGAAGGTGCTTGACTTATGATGAAGAGTCAAAGATACGAGGTTCTAATTTGGGTTCATCTCCATGTACAGAGACAAAGGGGGTGAAGTGTTTTGGGGTGTGTAAAAAGGAGGAAGGTGGTTGAGACCTCTTGCGAGGATCACTGACCCTAGATGAAGTCGGAACTCGATCAGATAAAAGATAGGTGCTCTGCACGTGGCTGAAAAAAATAAATAAAAACAAACAAACGAACAAATACATGGAACTTGGAGAAGGTCAGCAATGGAGGATTTTGTGTAGGTTCCTCAGAGTGCGCCTCAGATCTCTTCTTAACCTCCTCAACCACCAGAGGAAGCTTAGACGACCATATTAAGTCCATGGCATGGCTGACCTAACCATGGGTCTCATCGAAGTTAAACTCTATGATCACGACTCAATTCTTCATCCCCTTATCAAGAGGAAGAGAGGAATAAACGGGGCTAACTCTCGTGAAGGTGGACATCGACCAAAATGGTCGGTGGTAGAGGATATGAAGAAATGGGTAGTGGTTCCAAGAGGTTGACGGTCAAAGTTCAGCCACTCCCTCATCGCAAGACGAGGGTTAAAGGGGAAGGTTAGGGAGCTGGTGCAGATTTGGGGAGTTAAGGTAATGACCGGGAGCTGGAGTGAGGTGTAGATGAGTCTTGAGGAGGCTACAGAAAATGGCAAATGTGGGTGGTTGAGAAGGCGTCATGTAGGAGGAGAGACTGCTAGAGGTGGGAGACAACGCCTCAGCCAGTGGATGAGGTGCATCCAAGGGCTAAGGATGAGGAGTACGAACAACCCTGATGTGATCTATAGATCCGATCAAGCTGTTATGGATGGAAGCGGGTGTGAAAGGTTAGGATTGAATATGATGGAGTGATCCGACGGTTGAGGTGTGATACGTAAGTGGACAAAGGGTCGGGCTACGTGCCTCAACTAGAGGGATCCATGTGTCCCAATAGGAAAAAAAGAGAAAAAAGAAAAAAGAAAGAAACATAAAAAATAAATATTTACATGTGTTAAATGAAATAGTGTTGAATATGAAAGTTGTAAATCTTTTTGAGATCCATAAGTTTCATGTTTAACACAAAGTCAAAATAGGTATGTACAAAGACATATTTTGTATGTATTTTTAAGGAATTATAATTATATTCTTTTTTTAATTTCTTTCAATATTTTTGTATTTTAAATTTGTATTTAATGTCAAAACAAATATTTGCAATATTAATATAAATTTTAAGTGATTTTAATATTTAATAAAATACAAAACTAAAGGTACATTAATAGGATTATTTATATACATTAATTAGGGTTAAGTATATACATAAGGTCAATTCTTAATGTCAGTTAATTAGGGTTATATTTTATTGAAAAGCTTAAGAAAGAGGGATAATAAATGAAGTATATGATGATAAATCATGGATTTATCATTATCCTTATCTATCTTTGTAGAGATAAATGGCAGCACTAACATTGATGTACGATGTATATTCATGCAGCGTTGCTTTGCGGCCATCGTTGTTTTTTATTCTTTACGGTGTGGTTGGGAACCATGTCGCCTCTTCTTTCTTAGGTATTGTGCCCGCTAAAATTATTGTGACTATTTATAACAGCCCCACCCTTTTACTTTTCACGACGAGATAACTAGAGCATCGTCCTTATCATCGTGCCTTCTCATTGTGCCCATATCATGCACAAACACTAGTCAAACTTGCAAGATATTCAAATAAAATTGATAAGCCAAAAACAATTTACAGCACATATTTTGAGAATAAAATATAATCCAACACCACAAAGAAATCACGAAGGATATAAACAAATCCGGGAATAACTTACTCTGATATCATTTGAGTAATAAAAACATAGAATCGAATAGATTATCAAAGAAGAAAAAGAAGAACTTTTGAATTTTTATGTGGAGCATTACTCCCGAAAGGGCGGGATGAAACCACAGAAGAAAGCCCTAAATGATTGTATTTCTTCTATTGTATTTGTCAAGATACTATAATGGGTGTAAGATTCTAAAACAAACTAAGTCGCATCATCATACCAATTATAAAAAACAATATCAACAAGTCCTACTTCATGGATTGTTTAGCAAAATATTTCAAACATGAAAAAGATAAACAAATAAGCAATTAAGAAAGGGTTTTTATCACTCATGACAGTCTTAATTTATACATATAAGTTGTGCCCCTCCCTTTTTGTAATATCAGTTGTTCACTTCACTTCTTACAAAATTCACAGTCATGCCCTTCCATTGAGGTAAAGTAGGGCAGAATTGATATTACAAAAAGACAAAACTATGAATTTTACAAGAAATCAGAAGCACAACTAAAATTACAAAAAAGGGCAAAGCATAACTAATATTGCAGAAGCTAAGAATGGCACAAGTGATAAAAATCCATTAAGAAAAGCATGTCAAAAGAAGCATAGCTATATTTTTGGTAATTAAACTTAAGCACATATAATAAACAAGCAATTAGCCCAAGGGGCTTTTTGGAATTACACAAACTTTAGTAATTTGAACATATTTTAATCTAAAAAGACTAAATTATAATAAAATAAAAATGAATAGAAAGCTCATTAGCTCAAAGGGATTTTGGAACTAATAGGACATAAAGCAAAGTTGCAACAATATTAAAAACCACAATAGCTAAACATAAAGATCAGGAAATGGGAGGGGACTATAAATTTCCATCTAAGATTATGCTCCTCCTATAGTGGTAGCAATGAAGGCAACATGTGGTTGTCACGGCTCGGGGATGCGGTCACTAATCCACATGCACTATGGATGCGGCGATATGCTACTCCTCTAAATGATCTATGAGAGAGACAAATATGCTTGGTTGTCACCCACACTTTCACGATGATTGGTGTGAAGCATAATTTTGTTAGTGTCACCATGATGATCAAGGTCATCAGCCTCAATCGATGATGGTCTGCAAAAGTGGAGGTTGACATATGGATGATGTGGCTCATATGTGGTAATGCTGAATATATAGAGAAGAGAGGGAATTCCCAGCTGTGATGCATGCTCATGAGGTTGTTTCTCGCATGCATCAGTGATCTATATACTATGAAAATGGTTCCCTTAGCTTCTACGACGACGATGAATGATCCAACTTATGCAAGGTTGATAAAGATCAAGTTAGTGAAGAGGTGGAGATTCTCGATTGCTCGTAGTTGGTAGCTTAGAGTCGAAGAGATGTAGAAGGGGGGAGTGTGGATGAGATGTAGTTGCTACTAGAGGGCATGCAACATTGGTGAAGGCAAGGGAGGCAGTAGAGCTTGATATAGAGTAAGAATCTTCTCTGCTTGAGATCAAATCTTCTCTACTTGAGATCACTTCGACGACTGCAATATACCATCATGCACAATGTGTAAAAAATGGATGCAACCACCAGGTTAGATGTCATTCGACAACTCCTATAGGGGAAGAGCTTGATGTTCTTCTCCTTCTTTGATTGGTTACTCGTGCTCCTACAGACGATAGAAAATGGAGAGATTAAAATAAGATAAACAAACAATGCCATAATATTTGGACTTAATATGTTAGAGCACAAAAGTAATTGAGAGATGGTGGGCTATCACTGTTATTTTTTGTATTTCTTAAGATATAATATGAAATCACTTGGGAATTTAGTCAACTACATAACAGAATGTTATCATCCAAATATCATATGAAACAGACATTCCTAACCCATCCATCTAAAATAGGTTGATTTCAGCAGTTTTGAGACCGTTAAAATTTGATAGGCTTGATAGATGAGGTAAGAGTCTCGAATTGAGTCGAAATTTAATTGAGAACATGATGTGATATAGTAATCTAAATACCCCAAGTGTTTACATAAAATACCTCTAAAAATTAGAAAAATAAGAGTATATATATACATACACACACATAGGAGGCTTATCCAATAAGACATGTGCCCATTAGAGTCTTGGTCAGCACCAAACGTATGCCATCCACGTTTATTTGTAATTGATAGGTTCTTGATAAACCATGAATCTACCCTTCGCTAATTTTAAGAATTAACGATGATATGTTCGTTGTATGCAGGCAATCACTTATTAATCGAAAAGACCACTTTAATTAATATTTAATTAAAAGTGAGTGGTCATATGTATTTTTTACTCGGGCAAGACCAAGGTCAAATTCAGGGAGGTCACTATCTCCTTAGGTCATTCTCTAGATGATCTAGATGCTAGGTTTTCATAGAAGTAATTTTTTTATAATTTTTTATGCAATTAACCATGACAATGCAATTTTGGCTAGGTTTAGGGGTAAAATACAAATTTCAATCAAATGATGTCAAAAATCCTAAAATTTCGATAGAATGTTAAAATGATGAAATTAAGCTATTGTGATTTTTTGGAACTTTTGGATGCACCATGAGTTTATTATGACTTAAAACGCGAACTATGCGATTTTAAGTAATTCAATATTAGTAAATACCAAACCTAACTCTTTTCCAGAAATGAAATTATCCTAGATAGGACTATATGATAGGTATCCAGAAGAACTTTTATTTCCTTAAAAACCAAGTGTACAATCAATTAAAAATCAATTATTTCAATAATAAAATCATTTATTTTAGGGATTTTTACCTGGCAGACCCTATAAACTTTTTAAATTATCTTTACGACCTTTTGCACAACGTAATTACCCCATCAACCCTAAAAATTACCCCAAGAACCCCCACAAGCTTCAAACAAATTACCCGGAGGGTTCATGGGGTAAGAGTTGAAAAGTTTACGGAGTCGAGGGAGGAATTATGTTGTTTCAAAGGCCGTAGAGGTAATTGACAAAATTTATAGGGTCTGTCGGGTAAAAATCCCTTTATTTTACGCTAACCCTACATTAAATGGACCAATTTTTGGCACAACATAGAACACGATTAATTCTATCTAATGTGAATATTTGGGAAGTTTTAGAGTAATTATTGATTTACTACAAATTTTCAATGCGGATAACGTAAAATATAGCAATTTTCTCCACAATTAATATTAATAAACAAGCAATGCTCCTTAAATTACATCAATAACCCATAATGATAAAGAATTAATGATTCTACAAAGTGCTATTTTTAAAATCAAAATATGTCCACAAATGATGGTTCAAGTAACAACACAATTACAGAAAATATAATTGAAATAATTAAAAATTTGTAGGTGAGGACAAAACCATAATTACTAAAACTGGGTGGGTCTTCATGCAATTTGCCTAGAGGGGGCACGTGTCACGTGCGTGATCTCGTTTGGCAGGGCATTGGCGTGATTCCTTGAAAGCTCAGGGTATTGGTGCAATTTACCCCCCAACGCACGCATAGGGTACGTACGCTTGGAGGCTCGGGCATGGCTTGGAGTGAAGGATAAGGCACGGAGCCCTGAAGCTCCGCATGGCTTGAGCAGACGCTTCGACTGACCCAAAGCACGAGGCTCAAGGCTCGGGCTACTTCAGAGGTGGTGGTGGTCGGTTGTGCAGGACATGTGCTGATCGAGGGTGATCGACGAGCGATGGAGGTGCGGAGGCTGAGGAGCTCACCTGATCGGGTCACAAAGGGGCGGGTGGTGCACCGTGGCGGCGATGATGACAATGAGGAGGGTCGATGGTGAGGGGGAGGCTCGATCGGAACACATAGAAAAGGCGGATAAGTGCAGCTGCTGCCGCTCATCGGAGGCGCGAAGGTGGCGCTGATGTGGAAGGAAGCCTAAGGGACTATGTTGCTCTGATGATGCTGATGGAGCTCGGACCTCTATCGACATAAGCCTAAGGGTCGATGCGACGAGCGAGGTAACGAAAGTCTTGAGGTGGAGGTTGCGGTCGAGGGCGGTGTGACAGTCGAGAGTTGAAGACAGTCAGCTAAGGTATAGGTTGCTGTAGTCGAAGTGGAGGGGTGAAGCAACTGTTGAGTGACGCTCGAGGTATGGAGGGTATAGGAAGCAATCGACGATGAGGGTAACCAACGCTAGGGCTGATGGAGGCAAGAGGCGAAGCATGAAAATGGATGAGTGGAGGTTGTGTAGGCGATACGACATAAGAAAGAAGAAGGTGATGGGTGTAGATCGGGGACAATGAAGGAACACAAGAGAGAAGGTGATCAATGAGATGCGAAAAAGGTGTACCCGAGAAAAAATGGGAAGAACAAGAAAGAGAGAAAGATATCTACCAAGGGTTTGCCGGAGTTTGAGCAAGCGCAAAGGGCTCATCTCTGATTCTTGCCTCTAAAGGTGCGATGAACTAAACACCTCGAAGCTCGATAGTGGAGCTTGTAGCTTGTTCCTATGTTGATGAAACACCACAGATCTCACTGGAATAAAGCCCTAGCTCATCATTGCATCAACTGACCTAGGGTAACTGTCACCTGCATAGGTTCTTTGGGAGATTGGAGCTTTCAATGGAGTTCTCTCATAGTTAGCATATAGGGGGCCTGGTGGGGTGGAGACCTGCTTTTATGGGTAGTTGAGGAAGAAGGCGGGAAGGTGGTGAGATGGAGAAGGAAAGGTGAGGAAGGCGGTTAGAGATCGTGGTCGTCGCACAAGGTTGGGATGCAAAGGTAGTGGGAGACGGTTGGGTCACATGTAAGGGGCAGCAAGGCAGAGAGATTGGGTGGAACGGCGGGCGTGGTCGTGGTCGTGGTGGGTGAAAGGGGAAGAAAAGTGCGGGCCATGTGGCGCTCTATAGAGAGGCCACGTAGCGGAAAATTAAATAAAACTAATAATAATAGTAAAGAAAATACTAAAAGAAAATAATAAGTATTTAAATAAAATAAAATAAAAAAGAGACACATGGCAGTTCCAAGAGCTACCATATGTCGCTCCCAGAAAATTCAACGTTTCAACTAAAAGAAAAATAAAGAAGAAATTGCAAACGAGTTCAATTCAAAAACATGTCTTCATGAATGTTGTTTGTTTTGACGAGATACGCAACTTTTCTAAAAGAACCAAAATCAAAATAAATCATCTGTACAAAAAGTATTTTTGGTGGTAGTCTATTGATATAAAATACCGTATTTTTCTACTTTGCAATTTTTATCATTTTTAAATAAGTTAAAATCAAAATAAAATCACATAAATATAAAAGAATTATTTACAAATTAATCAAAATTTTTTATTTTAATAATTTAGAAAGTAAAGAAAAAGAGTAAGAGGGACATATATACAGACTCTATGTACAGACTCAAGGTGATTTAATTTCTTCGATTTTTGCTTCAATTTTATTTGGATTTAAAAAAATTTATTAAAACATATATCAAAGAAAATAAATGAAAAAGAAATAAATAAAAAAGAGTTATTTTTGTACATGAAATAATAGTGTCAAAATAGTCAATATGTACAATATACAATGAGGTCCCAAAATCCAAGTTTTACAAACGAACTCTGATTCTTTTGAATTTGGTCCTATTTTGTAGATAATTGAATGTACATTAATTCAAAGTGAGTAAGGGTTCATATGAGACATAATGAGAGATATTTACATTTACGACATTTTATCTCGAAACTAAAGTTTAGATTTTATTGGGTGTTGATGTAGGATCTTCGGGACCGGTTATTATTAAATATAAAAGTCGTCATTATCCATAAAAATCCCACGACAAACAAACAATTTTATTTTTTTCTTCTATCGCTGTAAAATAATTACAAAGAATAATGGGGAGCAAGAGAATTTTTTGCTACTTATTTACCTGTATATCGGACATGATCGAAATCAAGGAGGCTACAATTCCCGAGGGTTGTTCAAATAATCGATGAAAATCTATTAAAAGAAAAAGAAGGAATCTCAAAGGCAAACTCCCTCGATTTTTGTGGAATTTTTCTCTTTTTAATTTTTTTTAATTTTTTTATTTCTATATTTTTTTTATTTTCTGATTTCCAAATTTTTATTGATTTTAATTTTGCAATTTTTTATTTTCAAGAATAAGGAGCAATATGCACAAGATAAGAAAGACGCACACCAAACTATTTTTGTATTTTTCAAATATATAAAAAATGCTCAGAAAAATTCATAGAAAATATTTTTATGTTTTAAAGATTTTGAAATGTTTTTGGGAATTTTTATGAAATTTTCATATATTTATGTAATTTTCAAAAAATCAAACAGTGACAAAAATGATCAACAATGCACAGTCTGGAGTAATTTGCAACTTAAAATGTTTTAAGTCCCAAAACTCTTTTTTATGATGAAATATTAAATATCTACAAATAGAAACTAAAATCATGATTTTTGGATTTTTGTAGATTTTTTATGATTTTTATAATATTTTTAGTATTTTTTATTTTTTGGGTTTTATAAAGAGTTAATGCATGAAATTTGGATAGAAAATAAAAGATAATAAAGTTACTATTCTAATGTTTTTAGAATGTTTGGAGTAATATTCAAATTTTTATGAATTTTTGAAATTCAGGAAGAGAAAAAGTCATTGTTTTTATTTTTTTATAATAACAAATGAACATAAAATGCAATGAAAAATTTAAACAATGAAGAGGAACAAGTCAGGAGAATAACATGATTTTTGCGTAATTTATTGAGCAAGAAAAATATTTATTTCAATCAAACAATCATGCAAAGATAATGTCTAGAAAGCAGGGACTAAAATGTAAATATTTGATGTTTTTGCATTGAATAAATAAAAAAAATAAAATAGAGGGATGGAGAACGTAATTTACCCAGTAAACATGTGCAACGCACATGCTGTTCCTGGTAGGAGCTTCTTTATAAATATGGAGATCACCGGGGAGCTTTCTTGTAATTTTCCAAAGGGCACGTGCAACGTACGTGATAGGTGCTAGAGTGCAGGGGAGTTTTTTCTATTTCAATAACTTTGAGTGCTCATATGTTATTTTTTTTCAATTTTTAATCCAATGCCCTAGGGTCCCTTTCGTTGCCTTCGCTTCTTCAAAGATGGGAGGGGATTAAAGTGGCGGCGCCACTCCAAGCCAACGGTGGAGGATGGGAAGTGGTGCTCGGAGGTGGCTTGTGGAGAACTGCTCCAAGCGGCTGGAGATGGTGCCTCGCGTAGTGTCGGCGCGCAGGTGATAAGCTGTGTACTACCCTTTTTTAATTCGATCAAATTAATGGTCAAATTAATATCGTGTCGTTCGTTGTAGTCAGGTAAATACAGACTAATCAAAAACCACTTTTAATTAATGTTCAATTAATCACGAGCGGCAAATTTATTTTACTTGGGCAAGCCCAAGGTCGAACTCAAGGAGGCAGCTGTCTCCTTAGGTAAATTTTAAGCAAATTTCAGAGGTCAGATTTTCAGAAGATTCTTTTTTGTTTTTTTCAACAATTTTTATGCAATTTAAAAGAAAGACAATGCAAAATCAGGCCAATTTACAGGTTAATTCAGAAAAGTACTCAAACTAAATCCAAAAAATATGAAACCTGGCCAGAATGTATAATGAAATTAAGCTACACTAATATTTTTGGAATTTTCTGACACTTTATGAATCTACTGTGAATTAAATATGAATGCAAGTGATTTTTACAAAATTAATTTTAATAAATACCAAGACATATTATTTCCAGATATAAATATTATCCTAGTTAGATCTAAGTATGATGAATCCAGGAAAATTGATAATCCTAAAATTCTATGTGAATTGGACCTATTAAAAATCAATTAAGGAAATCACAAATTAATTTATTCAGGCATCGGATGCGTGCATATGCAAAGATTTTTGGGCACAATGTAAACTAAATTATCCTAAGTCTAATGTGAATTTCTGATGATTTTTGGAGCAACAGGGAATTTACTATGAATTAAAAGGCATCAAATGGGAAAAATATAGATAATTTCACCAATTTAATAATAATAATAATCTTCTGATGTCACAAAAATGAGACAATTGTCACATACGAAAGAGGACAAGTTAACGTACACAATACAATTTTTATAACTTAAAAATGATGCCAAATGAGTACATAAATATACGTGTAAAGATAGGGACCAAATTGCAAATATAGAAAATCAAATTGCTAAAATTTAACATGCTGACAGGGACTCAAATGCAATCACCTATAATGTTGGGGACATGTATGCAAAATGCCCACTAAACACGTGCGCCTCACATGATGCTCCTCGCAGGGACTGATATGCAATTTATAAAACTTCCAAGGTCCTCAATGTAATTTGCCCAGGCTGCACGTGAGAAACACGTGAGGTCCCAGGCTCGGAAGGCGTCGGAGGCTCGGAGGTCGGCTCGGGTGCGTTGCAGGCTCGGACGTGGCTCGGGATAGCTTCGGAAGCTCCGAGCCTAATGGTCGAGGAGGAGGCTCGGAGGAGGCGACGTGGCGCTCGCTGGACTGCTAGATGGATGAAATCTAATGGTTATTGATGGTTGGGACGTGGCGCGCTTGGAACCGCTAGATCAAGTGAAGATCCAACGGAGGATGCGGGCTCCTAAGATGCAGGCGTGGACGATCGAAGGCCGTTGGATCAAGATGAATCCAACGGCATATGGAGCTCTGGGAAGCGACGACGTGGCATGATCGTGAGTGTGGGATCCTCTTTATCCGACGGTGGCGGGTTGATGGTGACGTGGCTTGCTCAAAACCATTCGATCAAGGGGATCGGTCGGCTACTGTGCTTTGTGCTCAAACGGTCTGCCGCCTCCTGCGTTGGAGGTGGTTGTGCTCCGGCGAAGTCCTCCTTGATCCGCCTTCTCCTCCAGTAGTCGATGAAGCTCTGAGGTAGCTCCTGTGTAGCTCGGGACAATCGGGGAAATGTCAGGGAGCCGCTGGAGGTCTTAGGAGCGGCTGAGGAGGTCCGTAGGCCGGAGGCAATGAAGCTCGAGGATGCTCAGGAGAAGCTTCCGGCCAATCAAGGAGAGTGCACCTGCAGGGGTTAGCTCGATAGCTGAAGTGTGCAATCGTGTTCGTGAGGTGATGGTGAGTGCGGAGGGAGGCCTGGGGTGGACTGAAGGTGGTCCGGTGGTGCTGCTCCGCCAAGGTGGCAGAGCTCTCGTCGGAGTGAATTGCGATGCGTAGTCGGAGGAGATGGAATGGCATGCGAGGGTCAGAGCTCCATGGCGGAGCTCGGTGGATGATCAGATGGACATGATAGTGGTCGGAGGTGACGAATAAATTTTGAGAAAAATAAAGAAAATAAAGTTGGAGATCGGAGGGGGAATGGAGGGTTCTACCTAGGGATTGGAGCTCAGAATTGAGCTCCTGGTCGTTGCTTGAAGGCCGGTAGGGTTCCTGAGCTCGTGCAGCTCACGAGAGGGGCTGCGATGCGGCGGGTTGACCGTGGATCTCATCGGAGAAGAATCTCTATCTTCGCTCGGATTCTGACCTAATTACTGTCACTAATGGGTGGAGTAGAGCTCGCGGTTTCTCTCTGTAATGGCAGATGGGGTCGACGGTCGACGGAGATGGAGTATTTATAGGTTGGAAGTGAAGGCCCAGGTGATGGATGGCGAGGTTGGTGGAGGTCGTGGGACGACGTAGGTGCGATTTATGGCGATCATGGAGGTCGGCGAGAATGAGGGTAGAGTGGGCTACGAAATGGAGGTGACAGGAGGCGGAGAGGATGGTCGGAGTGGTGCCAAGAATAGAAAGGGGGCGGCTCATGCGTAAGGTGGGCGACGTGGGTGCGGGAGCTGCGGGAGGTAGAAGACGACATTTTGACCATTGGATCGAGCGATCCAGTTCAGGAGAAGGGCACGAGAGGAGGGCTGTGATTATATCTAGGGAGGTTAGATAGATGGGCGCAGGGCGCACCACGTGGCGGGCGGAGGGTGCGGTGCTGTCGTACGGTTGGGATGAAGTCTTGAGGACCTGATCGTGCGATCCATGAGACGACACATGGCACGCTAAGACTTAGGCGGAGATGGAGGGCTGTGATGAAGTCTGGTCTTCGATCGAATGGTAGGGATCCAAAATGAAATGAACGGTGGCGATGAGGAGAGAAGGGAGGCCATCGAAAGGTGGAGAAGATGGGACGCGTGGCGGCCTGAGGGAGAGGCGCTGGCGAACAGCCCAGATTGGATCTGGGATTGATCGGGTGGCTGAGGAGAGCTACGAAGATGGATGGCCTAGATCAGGAGAGAGAGGAAGAGATCGGATGGAGGAGGATGGAGGGTGCGTGGCGCGCAATGGAGCGGGTCGTGTGGCGCAATCAGAGGGCGCCACGTGACTTTCTCTGAATGGCTGAATGTGAATGGTGAATTAGAGAGAGAAGGAGGCTGAATTTGGAAAAATTCAAAACATGAAAATTGTAGATCTCGATAAGATCTACAAGTTTCATGTTGACTAAAGATGGAGATGAGGTCAAATATGATACAAAAATACAAGGGTACAAATATACATACATATAGTACACAAAGGGGCACAAAAACCCAACTTTTGCATACGAGCTCCGATTTAAATGAATTTGGTCTCATTTTGAAGGTCTCTGAATGTATATTAAACTGAAAGTAAGTGGACCTAGATCGGAGGTTGTATGAGGTAGATATTTTCTTTCTAAGGTCTGGGGTCTCCAACTGGGTTTGGGATTTTTATTGGGTATTTTTACAAGATAAAAATCGTGCCCCTTTTTCTTATATTATTAATTAGTAATATACACAGTATAGGGTCAGTTTTATTGTACTAGGAGGGTTATAAAATACAGATAATTAGGTGACTAATGGTGAATATTTACAAGTGAATTAGGCTTCTTATTTAGTGCAAATATGGATGCTAAAATGCATGTGTTATGTATGCATGTATGTATGCTAATTATGCAAGATAAAGGGAAATATGCTGCTAAATACTCGTGAACAAGACTCTATTTTCAACTTTAAGAGTGATGAATCACAGATTCATCAACCCCCTATACTTAAACCTTGCTTGTCCCCGAGCAACTAATATGAAATGCAAGAGTGAAATGATTTTGGGTTCCATACCGAGGTCATGAACAAAAGTTGAAAATGGAGCTTGACTCGACCTTTGGATTAATTGTGTGGTGGAACCTTATTGGGATCTGAACGTAATACCTTACAGACTTTAAGTTCCATAAGTCTTCTATTCAAGATGCCTCAACAGTCAGGTCAGAACAAATCCTCAAACGCAAATTTCTGATGACTATGATTCTTACTTGTACTGTGTAAGTGTAAAATAGCTCTCCACATCAGAAATGGCTCAGACCCAGCCTCCCCTAACAAGGTAGCTCTGATTACCCGGTCTAGTAACTCTTTCCTCGAGGAGCGGGGTATTCCCTTCTAAGTTCAAGTGCGACCAGCTCAAGAGGAGGGGTGGAGAAAAGAATGGGCGGTAGTCAGTGTAGCTACCTATCCCGGGATGCCTGACCAGTGTAGCCAAGTCATCCAGCTGCAGACTTCTTGATAATATACATACTCCGACATGTATTTTATTTTCACTTGGACATGTCTGATTTTTTGTAGTTTTTGCATTTTTTTTGAACTATATACAAGGTGCAGCATGTACATCAGGAGTTTTTCCTCTTGAGTCAGTAGACTATCCATCTTTTGAAGCATTATTGCAACCGACAGCATCCCGTCCTTAGATGTCAACACCACCAGACTAGATTGAGATGCACTACCCTCCGTAGAGGAGGACGGATGTTTCCACCCATGTGCTACTCCAAGCTAAAGGATTCTACCTCCTCACCACCTCATCAATGAAGAGCTACGTGCATGGTGCTTGTCCAAGTTAGGTCATTATCTAAAAGAATCATGCGTGTGCACAAAATATTCTACTTAGACTGATCAAGATGACATGTGAACATAGACTTGTGGACTCAAAGAATTAAGTCACTTGACCTGAGAAATCTTAACTCCAGTTCCTATAAGGTTCCTCTAAAATTAGGTGGATTAAGGTCAAATCAAGTCCCTCCTCATCATCTACTCATAACTTGGTTCAGAACCCACTAGCTTTTCACCTTGCATATGCAAGATATGCATTCGAGATGCATATGACATGCTATGTAGATAAATGAAATGCAAGACTCTTTTTCTTTCTTTTCTTTTCAGATGCAGAGATGATGTGCAAGAGTAAATAAGAAGCCTTTGATTTTTGATATTTTTTTCTTTTTTTCAACTCTGGTATGCCTCCTATGGTACAAGTGTTTTTATGAGTATTATACAGATTATACAAGTGTTATACATGTATTTTAGAAAAAAAATTCTCCATGATTACCCATCCCATAATTATTACCTAATATATACAGAAATACATGAAAGTATGAGCTATGGGTAAAGTATATATGTAATATATACACCCCCCCTATACTTAGCGTGTGCTATGTCCTCAGATCACAAAAAAGCGAGAAAAAAGACATAGCTCGTGCTGAGCATAAGAGAGCCAAAGGAGAAAAAATGTATAGAAGTCGTCCAACCCCCCCAGTGTAGCAAAAGATCAAAAATGGGGCGGACGAGGTCAAGAGGGGAAGTGGATGAATATATGTACAAGACGAGCATCGGTCCCCCTATACTTAGGCTCAGGTCAGCCTACGTATAGGACTAGAGTGGTATGAGGATCGATGTGATCTGGAGGATGTATAGTGAATGGACTCAGGTGATTCCCCCCCCCCATACTTAGGATCTGGTCATCCTAAGTATAGTCGTAGATGAAGATACATGAAGTTGGGGTGAATGATTAGAGTCGCGGGAGAGAGGGGTAGAATATACAGGAATGATGGATATATACAAGGATTGCGGTCTGAATCTTTCCATATGCTGATGATGGCAAGAGTTCACTATTGTAAGGTCTCATGCTTGACTCGATGTGTATCTGTTGAACCTGTCTCGTGCATGAATACAATCTCCTCAACATGGACTAACTGTTCATTGGGTTCGATGAAGTGCTTCAACAATTGTCCATTTACTAGGAATGTCGGTGCATCATCTGTGAGATCTGAGATCTCAACACATCCACTATCATGCACCGCACGGACAATGAATGGGCCCGTCCACTTGGATTTCAGCTTGCCTTGGAAAACCTTCATCCTTGCATTGAACAACCATACCTTCTGTCCAGGAACAAAGGTCTTTCATCTGATATATCTATCATGCCAACGCTTCACTTTGTCCTTGTACACCAAACTGTTGTCGTATGCTCGGTTTCTGACTTCCACAAGCTCATTCAAATCCATGTCTCTCTGTTTCTGCCCTAGGTGTGTGTTCCAGTTGACCTTCTTGATTGCCCATTCTGATTAGTGCACTAATTCTGCGGGCAAATGACACGGCTTTCGGAATACCATCCGGAATGGGGAGGTTCCTAACGGTGTCTTGTAAGCTGTCCTATAAGCCCACAAGACTTGATCCAAGATCTGAGACCAGTCCTTCCTGTCTGGGCGGACAAGCTTCTGCAATATGATTTTCACCTCCCTATTCAACATCTTAGCCATACCATTAGTCTGTGGGTGGTAAGGACTAGCGACATGGCGTTCGATGCCGTAATCCTTCAAGAGCTTCTTCACATCTCTGTTTACAAAGTGGCTACCCCCATCAGATATCAACATTTTGGGGATCACGAACCTAGAGATGATGTGATCTCTAATGAATTTACAGACAGTCCTGCTATCTGCGGCTCGGGTTGGGGTAGCCTCCACCCATCTTGACAAATAATCTACCAAAAGAAGGATGTATTCAAATCCGTGGCTAACAGGGAATGGGCCCATGAAGTCGATGCCCCAGGCGTCAAAGACATCACAAATGATGACAGGCTGCATCGGCATCTCATCCTGGGAACCAACGGTTCCTCCCATTCGCTGGCATACTGCGCACGACTTCGCAATAGTGATGGCATCACGAAACAAAGTCGGCTAGTAGAAGACACACTGAAGTACCTTCCATGCGATCCTCTTCCCAGAGTGGTGTCCTCCTGCCTCCAGACAGTGGCATAAAGAAAGGACACTCTGGTATTTCTCCTGAGGAATACACCGTCTCCACACACAATCCGGTCCTTCAAAGAAAAGGATCGGATCCTCCCAATGGTAATGTCTAAAATCCGACTTGAGTCGGTCAATGTGGCTCTTGGGACAATCTTCGGGAACCTTCTTGGAGACAAGATAGTTCATGATATTGGCATACCATGGGAGTGAGTTGACAACAAAAATCGACTCATTGGGGAAGGAGTCTCGAATAGGTGAATCCTCAAAAGTATTAAGATCCTTGAGACAGGAGAGGTGATCAGCTACTAAGTTCTTCTTTCCAGGTTTATCACGAATGTCCAAATCCAACTTCTGGATAAGCAGAATCCACCTAAGAAGACGTGCCTTCGCGTCCTTCTTTTCCATTAAATAACATAGTGTTGTGTGGTCAGTGAACACAATTACCTTGGATCCGATTAAATGAGATCGGAATTTGTCCAAGGCAAACACTACCGTAAGCATCTCCTTTTCCGTAACTGTATAGTTACGTTGAGCAGTATCAAGCACTTTACTTGCGTAGTGTATTACAAACGGGACACCATCCCTCCTCTGTCCTAACACAGCCCCAACAGCAAAGTCTGATGCGTCCGTCATGATCTCAAAAGGCAGAGACCAGTCTGGGACTTGTAGGATCGGGGCATCCATGATCATTCCTTGTAATAGCTTAAAGGCCTCAAGACATTTGTAATAAACAATAAGCTCCATGTCCTTGCCTAAAAGCTCAGTTAGAGGTCGGGCAATCTTAGAGAAATCCTTGATAAATCTCCGATAAAATCCGACATGCCCGAGGAATGACCGTAACTGTTTCACGTTGGTTGGTGGATGGAGTTGTCTGATCACATCCACCTTGGTAGGGTCAACCTCCATTCCTCTCTTGGAGATGACATGCCCCAACACAATGCCCTCCGTCACCATGAAGTGACTTTTCTCCCAGGAGAGCATCAGATTAACCTCACAACATCGTTTAAGGACTCGGTCCAGATTCCTAAGATAGGAATCGAAGGAATCACCGTGGACCGAGAAGTCATCCATGAAGACTTCCAGGAATTCACTGACCATTTCGGTGAATACTGCAATCATGCACCTTTGAAAAGTACCAGGAGCATTGCATAACCCAAAGGGCATGCGCCTGAAAGCATAGATACCAAAGGGGCATGTGAACGTGGTCTTTTCCTAGTCCTCCGGAGCTATGGCTACTTGATTGTAGTCCGAGAACGCATCCAAGAAGCAGAAGAATTCTTTGCCCGCTAATCTCTCTAGGATCTGATCAATGAATGATAGGGGAAATGATCCTTCTTCGTCGCAGCATTCAGGCATCTGTAATCTACACAGACGTGCCATGACGTGGGTACTCGCGTCACGATCTCCTCTCCGTCTTCATTGGTGGTCGTCTGAATTCTCGACTTCTTCGGGACAACATGGATTGGGGCCATCCATTTGGAGTCAGAATGGGATTAATAAAACCCGCATCGCACCATTTCTCTATTTCCTTCTTCACTACCTCTCGTAAATTTGGATTCAACCGATGTTGGAATTCACGAGAGGGTTTATCTTCATTCTCCAAGTAGATATGGTGCGAACACAGAGCGGGATTTATTCCATGGAGATTGGAGATGCTCCAGCCTATCGCCTTGTGGTTTTTCTCCAGAATCTCTAGCAAGCGGGATTTCTGCTCCTTGGTCAATCGCAAATTGATGATGACCGGATACTTCTTCTCTTGTCCCGCAAGGAATGCATACTTGAGTGTTGTAGGTAAAGATTTGAGATCAGGTAATGTGTGAACATCGAGGAAGTCTGGCTCAATCGAATCTGGTTCAGTGCTGGTAGTGGCTGGATCTGTCCTTGAAATTGCTTCCACCAATTCATTCAGCTCTAGAGTCGGATCGTCAAAGGTCTTCATGCAGTCGGCAAAAGCCACGTCCGACTCGTCATCTTCATCTTCTGATTGTCCTAAAGAGGGAAGGACTGACAGACCCAGCTGGGCCTCTAAGTCATCGAAGATGTAAGGGGATGCAAGTTCTGAGCTGTGTTCATTTCTAAGGACCTCGCAAACTGACTCATGCACAAGATCATCTCTGGACGGGAGGGACTCATCAGTGCTAGCTGGGTTCTGTCTCCATGGCCCAACAGTGTCTACATGAATGCAATCTACTTCGGATGAAGAGTACTCGGTGCCGGATTCTGAATCTGGTCTCTGCCATCTGGTCTGCTTCATCTCTAATTCCTCATCTCTGCCTGGAGTTTGGAACTGTACTTTCCCAATCTTATAATCAAATAAGGCCCCTGTTGTTCTGAGGAAGGGCCTTCCTAATATGATATGGGAATCTCTTCAATTACGAGGGGTCTCCATATCAAGGACGGTAAAGTCCACCATGTATTCCTGACCCTCGACTTTGATGACAACGTTCCTCAATTATCCTTGGGACCTCTTGGTTGATTTATCTGCAAACTGAAGGAGGGCTCTGGATTTCCTAAGAGGTCTGAGATTAAGCCGCTCATAGAGGGATGAAGGCATTATGTTGATGGAGGATCCGTTATCCAGGAGAGTACGTGCAAACGCAATGTCATCGACATGACACACCACATAATGTGCACCCATGTCTCTTATTTTCCTTGGAAATGAATTCTTTATTGCGCAAGTCGTCGCTACTGACAGGACGTGTTTCTCAACACGGCTTTTGGTCTTCCTGCTAACCCTAGTAGGTGTGCATCTCACCTTAAGGTATTTTTGAAATGCAGGTGTCATCTCCACATACTTGTCAAAGGGGATCGTGACCTTGATGTGTTTATTGCAAAACTGTGCCATCTCACGGTCATCTTTTTGAATTTTTTTAGATTTCTTCTTTCCACCCTTAAGAGCTCGGGGGAAAGGGATTATTGATTCCAACTCAGATTCTGAAACTGAAAGATTTTCATTCAAAATCGGAACTGAGTTCTGTACATGACTCGGACTCTGAGACTGACTCTGACTCTGACTCAAATGAAAAGAAAAGTTTTGTTGCGAAGCCGGTGATGCATTCTCTGCAACTGCTAGAACATCCTCCTCAGAGGGTGGTGCGGGCTCTTCATCGGTTTCGCTAGACTCCCTACTGGTGCGGTTCCCTTGCTTCTTTGAGGACTCAGAAGTCCTCTTCTTTTGCCGATGGTGGTGGTGTTGCTGCTGCTCCTTTGCCTCTAAGTTCTCCTCAGGTAGAGACTTGACGGCTTCTTCCTCCGGTGCCCATGCCCGATGAGGTACGATCACGGTCCTTCCGCTCCTGAGGGACATTTACATTATCATACGAAAGGATCTCATGTTAAGATAGAGAATTATCTGAATAGTATACCTGATCTTATGGTCAGTTCTGGCCTTGATTCAAGCTGTTTAGATTGGCCTAAACCTGGGCGAGAATTTGAGTCTTTGGCGCCATCTATCGGTCCTGGGTACACGAGACACGATTCAAATCGGTTCTCAAATGCATATAATCATTCTGAATCTGTTGGACCCTATCAGTCAAGGTCTGGATCGCCAAGTTGAGGGACTCCAATTCACCGGTGCGCTGGGCTGGTTGATGCTGACTTGAGGACGAGTTCCTGTACTGGCCCTGCTGGCCATGCCTGTACTACTGGGAAGGTGGAGGGCCCTGTTGGCCCGAGTGGAACATGCGCTACTGCTGGTGCTGTTGAGGCTGGTACCCTCGTTCGGGCCGGGACTATACGAAGCGCGGTGCGGGGACGGAGCCGTTTTCTTGGTAAGCTAGGCAAGGTCGGTGTCGCTGACCGTTCTCTATCCTCGACTGTCTGCCGAAGGGGTCATGGTTGTACCACAGTCCTATCTTCACTTGTGGGGGTGCATGGTGGTCCTGCTGAGTGTATGTCTGCTCCTGTACCCAGCTACTCTAAGGCACCGGTGCATGTTCATGTACAAGATGAACTCGGTGTACAGGTACATGTGGTGCAGAAGCGCAGGTAGCTCTATCTTGGCTACCTTCTCAGTAAGTTCCTCCACGTGTTTCGGCAAACGTGAGAGAGACTCAAGGTCAGTGACCCTCTCGTGAATCTGATCGACCATGGTTAACTTGTCAGCTATCATACCCCTGCTGGGAATGAGGTCCTCTGTCAGATCCGCTACAGTCCTCCTAGTTGTCTCGTTGGATAGGATCGAGGGAGACAACTGATAGGCCCTGGTGGCCTGTGACCTACCTGTTTCTGCCATCTGCTCCAAGATTTTCCATACATCATTTTCATTCTTGTTCAGATAACTTCCTCCACAGGAGACACTTACTAACTCCTTCATCTCTAGGGTCATGCCACAGAACAAGGCCTGGACTAAGATCGCTTTTGAAATGCCATGGCAAGGGCATTTCTGAATGAGTTCATTAAACCTATCCCAGGCTTCATGGAATGGTTCAGTGGTTCCATGAGAGAAGCTAGCGATCTTGGTTCTCATTTGATTAGTCCTACTGAGTGGGTAGAACTTCTTCAAAAAAAGGTCCTTGAACTGCATCCAGGTTGTACATATCACCCCGAGATTTTTCAACCAATGAGCTGCCTTATCTCCTAAGGCAAACGGGGTGGCCTTCAGCCGTATGTAATCTTGTCCAACCCTAGGGTGACTAAGGTTGTTGCAAACCAGCTCAAAGTCTCTAAGGAAGGTGTATGGCTCTTCGTTCGTGTTTCCATTGAACTTCGGCAGTAAGCTCAGGAAGTGGGGATCCAGTTCGAATGCTTCATGGGGACCTGGGGTACTAGCCAGCTATGTATCTCGTTCTCTACTAGATTATAGGCATCTACCATCGATCGGTGTATTCCTTCAGCCTTGATTACCTATCCCAGTGTAGCTGTTAATTCTGCATTCAATTGTTCGGCTCTAGCCAACCGAGCTAAGACTTGAATCATGGGGTCCTCTCTGTTCTCCTCCTCTTCAGGATTTTTCTTCGGCATTCTGTCCTCTTGTCCTGGGTAAAGAAGATGGTCTAGGTTAGAGGACATATCAAGCAAGGGATTCTTACTAAGGCGATGGTCTTCCTCGATAAGATCAGAGGAGAGAAAAGGGTTGGTTTGAGAGTAACCACCCTGGGTCTGAGGGATCCAGAACTCAAGAGGGTCATGAGTTCTGGTTGGTCCAAGTTGCGCTTGGGCCGGTGAAGATGAGCTTTGTGGGGGGGGCTTAAAGAGAGATTAGCAAATCGGGATTCGATCTCCCCCCAGTCAGTCATCTTGGATGGCGAGAAGAAGGTTCGAGAATTCTGAGTGAAGATAGGATTTTACTCCTACCTGAAGAAAGCAATTGAATCCAAACCATGTATTTTCACACTCAACACGGTGAAGGACTCGAAACCGAGTCCGATTAGTCTGATTGTTTTTAAGTGTGATTTTCAAGCAAATAGCAAAGGTTACGTGACCTATAGAGAATTCGACTCAAGGCCAGATGCGTCTTCCCTATTTAACCTGTCGCCTAAGATACCTGTGTCCTTCCTTTCTTCGCTCCTATCCTAAGTTGATGGATTCAAAAACTTGCCCTTATCTGCCTGCAAGCAGGCAGAGGCTGGCAAGGCTTGGAACTTCACCCCGGGGGGTTACTAGCAACTTGTCGTGAAGTACCGTTGGTTTGCCCCTATCTACCTCTAAACAGGAAGAGGCTACTTGGTACTAGTTAGTGAACCTGAATAATTCAACTCGTGATATTTGCTAGGATCAGTTGGTACGTGATATGGAAGGTGGGGATTTGGGCTCTGCCTTAAGGTGTTCACACACACTCAAGTATCCTCACTCAGCCTGAAAACAAGGTCGGGGGTTAATTTCCCGCAAGCAGAATTTCCGATTTTATTGTTTTTTTTGGTCAATAATGTTTAGAAGTCCCGATTTTAAGTTAAGATATCACTGATTAAGTCCAATCCATACATCACACCTATCGTTAAGTCCCAATTTCCTTTTTACTTAAGTTTTGAAAAATCAAGAGAGAGGAGTTGAGAAAAGCGGATGCACGATAAATCAATGATGCCTATGCTGAGTGTAGAATACTTACAGTAATCCCTTCTCTTTTATGCAGGATGCAGAACAGAATTGAAATCTTTTATACTATATGCAAATGCAGACGACAAAATTCGCTCCTAGACGGGCAGTTCTATTAGCGAGTGAAGCACAAGTTTAATTTGACTAGATCTGCGGTCTAAGTGCATCTTTTATGTGTGATATGTGGTCCTAAAGAATTATGAGCACAAGCAAATCTTAGAGTGGCTCGAGGAACCGCTAGTGCAAGCCTAGTCTAAAAATCAATCCACACAGCACACGGGGACACGTTTCCACTATTTTTACACATGCGAGAACCCAAACGGGAACCGTTGGAAATAATACAAAAATAATGAAAAATAAAAATTTACAAGTCCTCACAATCACTCAAAAAGTTCAAAATGCAAGCTCCTTGAAGCGCCTTGGGACTCCTCGTGTTCCTCGCACAAAAACAAATTGAGGTCAGATAAAGGACGACATAAAAATACTCAAAATTAAATGACAAAAAATATTAACAAGAAAATCGGGGGTCAGACTACCCGGGGATGGAAAATCAAACACTCAAAATTTACTAGAAATTAACCTAAGTCGTGCCTCCCCGGCATTGGTGCCATCTTGATGAGTCGTGTACTACCCTTGTTAAATTGATCAAATTAATGCTCAAATTAATGTCATGTCGTTCGTTGTAGTCAGGTAAATATGGACTAATCAAAAACCACTTTTAATTAATGTTCAATTAATCATGAGCGGCAAATTTATTTTACTTGGGCAAGCCCAAGGTCGAACTCAGGGAGGCAGCTGTCTCCTTAGGTAAATTTTAAGCAAATTTCAGAGGTCGGATTTTCAGAAGATTCTTTTTGGTATTTTTCAACAATTTTTATGCAATTTAAAAGAAAGACAATGCAATATCAGGCTATTTTACAGGTTAATTCAGAAAAGTATTCAAACTAAATCCAAAATTATGAAACTTGGCCAGAATGTGTCATGCAATGAAATTAAGCTACATAAATATTTTTGGAATTTTCTGACACTTTATGAATTTATTGTGACTTAAATATGAATGCAAGGTGACTTTTACAAAATTAATTTTAATAAATACTAAGACACATTATTTCCAGATATAAAAACTATCCTAGTTAGATCTAGGTATGATGAATCCAGGAAAATTGATAATCCTAAAATTCTATGTGAATTGGACCTACTAAAAATCAATTAAGAAAATCATAAATTAATTTATTCAGGCCTCGGGAACCATGCAAATGCAAAGATTTTTGGGCATAATGTAAACTAAATTATCCTAAGTCTAATGTGAATTTTTGATTATTTTTGGAGCAACAGGGAATTTACTATTAATTAAAAGGCATCAAATGGGCAATATGGACAATTTCACCAATTTAATAATAGTAATAAAATCCACTGATGTCACAAAAATGAGACAAGTGTCACATACGAAAGAGGACAAGTTAAGCTACACAATGCAATTTTTAGAGCTTAAAAATGATGCCAAATGAGTACCTAAATATGCATGCAAAGATAGGGACCAAATTGCAAATACAGAAAATCAAATTGCTAAAATTTAAACATGCTGACAGGGACCCAAATGCAATCACCTATAATGCTGGGGACATGTATGCAAAATGCCCACTGAACATGTGCGCCTCACGTGACGTTCCTGGTAGGGACTAATATGTAATTTGTACAACTTCCAGGGGCCTCAGTGTAATTTGCCCAGGCCGCACATGAGAAACACGTGAGGTCCCATGCTCGGAAGGCGTCGGAGGCTCGGAGGTCGGCTCGGGTGCGTTGCAGGCTCGGACGTGGCTCGGGACAGCTTCGGAAGCTCCGAGCCTATTGGTCGGGGAGGAGGCTCGGAGGAGGCGACGTGGCGCTCGCTGGACCGCTAGATGGATGAAATCTAATTGCTGCTGATGGCTGGGATGTGGCACACCTGGAACCGTTAGATCGAGTGAAGATCCAATAGAGGATGCAGGCTCCTGAGATGCAGGCGTGGACGATCGAAGGTCGTTGGATCAAGATGAATCCAACGGCATCTGGAGCTCGGGGAAGCAGCGACATGGCGTGATCGTGAGCGTGGGATACTCCCGATCCGACAATGGCGGGTTGATGGCAACGTGACTTGCTTAGAACCGTCCGATCAAGGGGATCGGACGGCTACTGTGCTTCATGCTCAAACGGTCTGCCTCCTCCTGTGGCGGAGGTGGCTGTGCTTCGACGAAGCCCTCCTAGCTCTGCCTTCTCCTCCCGTAGTCGATGAAGCTCAGAGGCGGCTCCTGTGTAGCTCAGGACAATTGGGAAAACTTCAGGGAGCTGCTGGAGGTCTTAGGAGCGGCTGAGGAGGTCCATAGGCCGGAGGCAATGAAGCTCGAGGATGCTCAGGCGAAGCTTCTGGCCAATCAAGGAGAGTGCACCTACAGGGCTTAGCTCGATAGCCGAAGCATGCAATCGTGTTCGTGAGGTGATGGTGAGTGCGGAGGGAGGCCTGGAGTGGATTGAAGGTGGTTCGGTGGTGCTACTCCGCCAAGGTGGCGGAGCTCTCGTCAGAGTGATGTGCAATGCATAGTCGAAGGAGATGGAATGGCACGCGAGGCTCAGAGCTCCATGGCGGAGCTCAGTGGATGATCAGATGGACTTGAGAGTGGTCAGAGGCGACAAATAAATTTCGAGAAAAATAAAGAAAATAAAGATGGAGATCGGAGGGGAAATGGAGGGTTCTAACTAGGGATTGGAGCTTGGAGTTGAGCTCCTGGTCGTCGCTCGAAGGATGGTAGGGTTCCTGAGCTCGTGTAGCTCACGAGAGGGGCTGTGGCACGGCGGGGTTGACCATGGATCTTGCCGGAGAAGAATCTCTGTCTTCGCTCGGATTCTGACCTAATTACCGTCACCAATAGGTGGAGTCGAGCTCAGGGTTTCTCTCTATAATGGCGGATGTGGACAACGGTCGACAGAGATGGAGTATTTATAGGTCGGAAATGAAGGTCCAGGTGATGGAGGGCGAGGTTGATGGAGGTTGTGGGATGACGTGGGTGCGGTTTATGGAGATCATGGAGGTCGGCGAGAATGAGGGTAGAGTGGGCTATGAAATGGAGGTGACAGGAGGCGGAGAGGGTGGCCGGAGTAGTGTCAAGAATAGAAAGGGGGCGGCTCGCGCGCAAGGTGGGCGACGTAGGTACGGGAGCTACAGGAGGTAGAAGACGACGTTTGGACCGTTGGATCGAGCAATCCAACGGTCAGGAGAAGGGCGCGAGAGGAGGGCTGGGATTAGATCTAGGGAGGTTAGATCGATGGGCGCAGGGCACACCCCACGTGGCGGGCGGAGGGTGCAGCGCTGGCGTGCGGTCGGGATGAAGTCTTGAGGACCTAATCGTGCGATCCATGAAAGACACGTGGCACACTAAGATTTAGGTGGAGACGGAGGGCTGTGATGAAGTCTGGGCTTTGATCGAACGACAGGGATCAAAAACAAAGTGAACGGTGGCGATGAGGAGAGAAGGGAGGCCATCGAATGGTCGAGAAGATGGGACGCGTGGCGGCCTGAGGGAGAGGCGCCGACAAACGACCCAGATTGGATCTGGGCTTGATCGAGTGGCTGAGGAGAGCTACGAAGATGGATGGCCCAGATCAGGAGAGAGAGGAAGTTATCGTAAGGAGGAGGATGGAGGGCGCGTGGCGTGCAATGGAGCGGGCCGCGTGGCACAATCAGAGGGCACCACGTGGCTTGCTCTGAATGGCTGAAAATAATGGTGAATTAGAGAGAGAAGGAGGCCGAATTTGGAAAAACGCAAAACATACTCGATGAGATCTACAAGTTTTGTGTTGACCAAAGACGGAGATGAGGTCAAATATGATACAAAAATACAAGGGTACAAATATACATACATATAGTACACGAAGGGACCGAAAAACCCAAGTTTTGCATACGAGCTCCGATTTAAATGAAATTGTTCTCATTTAGAAGGTCTCTGAATGTATATTAATCTGAAAGTGAGTGGACTTAGATCGGAGGTTGTATGAGGTAGATATTTGCATTCTAAGGTCTGGGGTCACCAACTGGGTTTGGGATTTTTATTGGGTATTTTTACAAGATAAAAATCGTGCCCCTTTTTCTTGTATTATTAATTAGTAATATACACAGTATAGGGTTAGTTTTATTATACTAGGAGGGGTATAAAATATAGATAATTAGATGACTATTGGTGAATACTTACAAGTGAATTAGGCTTCTTATTTAGTGCAAATATGGATGCTAAAATGCATGTATTATGTATGCATGTATATATGCTAATTATGCGAGATAAAGGGAAATATGCTACTAAATACTCGGGAAGAAGACTCTATTTTCAACTTTACCAGTGATGAATCACAGTTTCATCAGCAGGCGGGAAGGGCCAAGGGCCGTGCAGGGAGGATGGCACGAGGCAGAGATGCACAAGAGCATCTCATCTCCACAGAAGGGTTGCAATAGACCATTGGGGCTCCGCAGTGACGAGATCATGCCCAAACATTGGAGGGGTAGATGATCTCTGAATCCTCGTTTGAGACAAAGAAGAGAAGCAGTCCTCAGATCATAGGCACCATTCGATCAAAGATCGACCTTTGATCATCACTGTTCATGTAAGGAGAAGATAGAGTCATCACTCAAGCCGCCCATCGAGGAGACCAAGTCATATGCCAACTATACGTGATTTTATGATATTATAGATGCACCTCTATAGTGTTGGACATGCGAGCCCACGGCGAGCAATTATGCAATAAATGTTATTGCAAATATCATTCCCTAATCTGAAATGAAGAATACATAATTTGCATAATAGGTCCCTTAGTACAATTAGGGTTATGTACCATGGCCATCTTGATATATTTTTTTGTTTTTTAATTAATTTTTTTATTTATCAACAACTTAGGATGCAAGCATGATGATTCAGTCCCAAATCAAAACTGAATTCGTGAATGAGGATCCGATGAAATGGAAGAATCGAATCCGAGTCTCCGACCACCGTGCGTCGTCGGAGTTGAGAGATCGCGTGAGGTAGAAAAGAACGCGAATAGATCGAGAGATGAAACGAAAAATCGAGTCGGTGGCGGATCAAATCATGATGGTTTTTAATATCTAAAAAAATGATGAACAATTAAAGAGGCGAGAAAATAAAGCTACGATTAATCTAGAATAAAAATAAGAAAAGAAAAGGTATGGATCTCGCCTTAGGAGCGGAAAAGACCTTGATCACCTCGACGAAGGTCGACTCGCTGTCACCGGACGGTTCGGAGGCTAGGCACCCTTCTGTGACAAGAAGACTCTCAAAGATCGAGCTCCTCTCACCAAAGTTTGATCAAGTTGAAAAGATGGATGAGGAGCCATATAAATAGAAAAGATAATGGAGTTTGAATTTTTAAATTTTTGGATGAAGATAAGAGATAAGAGAGAAAACAAAATTGAAATGAGATAAAGTAAAAAGATAAGTGTTAAAGTTATTTACAAAAATTAACTTTTTTTTTTGTATTTTCGTCACTTTATTTATTTGAAAAATAAATGTTAATTTTTTTTATTTTTTTGTGGTAGTTAGTTAAGAAAATTAACTATATACATAAACTGTATACATATAGTACATTATTTACATAGTTAAATAAGGAAATAATAATTTTTTGTTTTAAATTTTTTAGTTTTTTTATTTTGTTTAAAATAATAAGTAAAAATATTTACAAACTTTTACAAATACAATATGTACAAATACATGAGAAAATTACATAAACCACCCTAGAAAACCAACTTTTCACCCGTAACTCCAAAAATTATGAAATCACGGCCATTTTAAAGATAATTTAATTTAGAATACAATGGAAGTGAGTTTGGTTCAATTTTGAGTTCATATGGAGACGGAATTGGTCATTCAATTATCGCTTAGTGGCTTTTTCCAAGTGTGGATGCTTTTATTCTGTACAATATTTGATTGTGCGGTTATTTTTATTATTTTGGACACATTTTTATTTACAACTTTTGTTTTGAAAATTATTTTGTTTGAGGTCAATTTATGTACAAATAAAATAGTGTAGTATACAAATATACGCAGCACACATTTTTTTTAATTTTTTTATTAAGGACCCTATTTCCGCCTACTTTATTCCCGGTCGATCAGGTCAAGTCTTGACCTTCTCTCGGTGTTCAGGTCAGCCTGTATCTATTACATATATACAGTCTTCCTTTTTTATTTCCTTTTCTTTATTTTTCCTTTCTTTCATTATTTATTTATGTTAGGTTAAAATGGTAAGAAGTGTATAATATTTACATACAGATGCAAGTTAGTAAGAATATGGAGTTAGTGTTATATGCATGTGTTTTATAAGGGATTTTAAGCTAAATAAATGAATAAAGATGATGAATCACAGATTCATCCTCCCCCTATGCTTTACCTTTGCTAGTCCCTTAGTAAACACTTATTTGAAAGAATAAGTGAAGAAAAAAGAAAAAGAAAGGGAAAATAAAAAAATCAGGACAATATTCAGTATTAAACTTATCTTCATAAAATTGTAGTTTGGAGCTCTATCAGACCTTTGGATTATTAGTGTGCCGGAACCTTAATGGGAGATGGATTTAAAACCTAACAGCCTCTAAGTTCCATAGGACTCCTATTCAGGTTACCTCAACAGTCAGGTCAGAACAAGTCTACATACACAAATTATTGTGACTATGAATCTTTACTTGTACAGTGTAAGTGAGATATAGCTCCCCAACTCAAAAGTAGCAAAGAAACAACCTCCCTCAACAAGGTAACTCTAGTTCCATGGTCTTGCAACTCTTTCTCGAGGAGCGGAGATATTCCCTTCTAAGTTCAAGTACAACTAGCTCAAGAAAAGGGGATGGAGAAAAGAATGGACGGTAACCAGTGTAGCTACCTATCCTTGGATGCATGACCAGTGTAGCCAAGTCATCCGTTGCAAGCTTACAAAAAATTGTCTTTGAAGATCTTATTATATTTTTTATCCTTGTATATACACTCCGGTAGGCATTTTACTTTTCAATCAGGCCTGTCCACTTTAGGAGATTTTGTATTTTTCCATACTCTTTTTTTTGAAAGTAAATACAAGGTGTAGCTTGTACATAAGGAGTTTTTCCTCTTGAGCCAGTAGACTATCCCTCTTTTGAAGCATTATTGCAACCCCACAACATCCTGTCTTTAGACCTCAACATCGCTAGACTAGGTTGAACGCACTTCCTTCTCTAGAGGAAGATGAGTGGTTCCGCCTAGATGTACTACCCTCGTATGCTACCCCAAGCCAAAAGATTCCGCCTCCTCACTACCTCATCCATGAAGAGCTACGTGTGGAGTGCTTGTACAAGATAAGCCACAGTCTGAAAGAATCATGCATGTGTTGTTAAGTGTTCTACTTAGACTAATCAAGATGACATGTGAACATAGTCTTATGGACTCAAAAAATTAAGTCACTGGGATCTGAAAAGTCTTAACTCCATTTCTTGTAAGGTTCCTCTGAAATTAAGTGGATTAAGGTCCAACTAAGATCCATTCTTCAATTTTATTCCAGACTTAGTTTAAATGTCAATACTATCCTAAAAAATGCACATGCAAATGCAAGAAAATATGAACAATGCAAAGAAAGCTCTCATTTTTTTGAAAAAAATGATGCACATGTGAAAAGATATTTTTTTAAAACAATTTTCTAATTTTGAACTTTTTATGGATTTTTGGAGAAAAATGCAGATGTAAAAGAAAGGGTTTTTTTAATTATGCAGGTTTTTATAGATTTTTGGTTTTGTAGTTTTTTTTCAAAAAGGAAAAAATGTTAGTAAAATATATAAAAGTATATACAAGAATTTTTTTTGTTTGTTTTTGTTTGTTTTGTTTTTTTTGTTTTTGTTTTTTATTGTTTTTTGTTTGTTTTTTTGTTTTTTTGTTTGTTTTTTTGTTTTTTTCACATGTGGATTTTAAAAATTATATACATATCCCCCAAAACAATTATCTTAAAAAGTACGAGTTATGTCTAAAGTATATATACAATATATACGACACCCCCCTATACTTAGCTCGAACTATGTCCTCATAGTGATCAGAGAGAGACAAAGGAAGACATAACTCATGCTAAGTATAGAAAAGTGAAAAGACTCTTATGCTACAACGACTCAAAGAAAATATAAAAAGAAGAGAAGTTGGTGATCCTAAGTATAGTAGACTGTACAAAAGGGAAAAACCGATGGAGAGAATGTACATACTCAAAAATAAAAAGATGATATGAACAACATCACCCCCCCCCATACTTAGGGTAGAGTATCCCTAAGTATAGGCAACAACAAGAGTGATGAATAGGAAAAATATGATCATTCACCCCCTATACTTAGGATAAAGCACATCCTAAGTATAGCATATATAGACACACGGAAAAGGGGCGAATGATAAAACAGAAGAAGAAAGAGTGAAACGAAAGGATATACAAGAGAAGTGGATGCTCATGTATCAGACGCAGAAAATGGAATCAATAGATCATTGTCTGATACCACAGATACCGAATCAACGACGGAAAAGAATGTATCATGATCTAGATATGGCTTCAGCAACTGTCCATTCAGAACAAATGGTTGTGCGTCAAATGACAACCCAGATATGACAATACTCCCATTGTCACGCACAGATCTCATGATGAACGGTCCTGACCACTTGCTTTTAAATTTTCCTAGAAACAGCTTCAACTTAGCATCAAATAACCAAACTTTCTGATCAGGGGATAAAGTCTTCCTTCGAATGTGTTTATCATGCCAGCGCTTGATTTTCTCCTTATACATGAGCGAGTTATCATATGCAAAGTCTCAGAATTCCATTAATTTATTCAAATCCAACTTCTTGTTCTTTCCTGCCTTCTCATAATCTAAATTGCATACACGGAGTGCCCATAAAGATTTGTGAATTAATTCCACTGGCAGGTGGCAAGGCTTTCCATACACCAATCTGTAGGGAGACATACCCAAAGGAGACTTGTACGCCGTCCAATATGCCCATAGAACTGAATCAAGCATCTGGGACCAGTTCTTCCTATCTGGACGTACAAGTTTTTGCAATATCATCTTGATCCCCCTATTTGAAATTTCTGCCAAGCCATTAGTCTGAGGGTGCTAAGGATACGCAACTCTGTGCTCAATGGTGTACTCCTTCTCAAGATTCTTTAGTTCTCTATTAATGAAATGGCTTCCCCCATTTGAAATTACTATTTTGGGAATACCGAACCATGCAATAATATGGTCCTTAAGAAAGGAACACATTGTACGACTATCTGTGGCTTGGGTGGGGATAGCCTCCGCCCATCGACTAACATAATCCACGGTGAGCAGGATGTACTGAAATCCCTGATTGACAGGAAATGGGCCCATGAAGTTTATGCCCCAAGCATCAATAACATCAGAAATCTATATATATCTTAGGGGCATGGTATCTTTGGAACCAACAGTTCCTCATATTTTATGACAACTAGTACAACCTCGAACGTATTATGTAGCATCCTTAAACAATGTGGGCCACCATAGGCCACTCTGTAAAACCTTTGCTGTCGTGTGATGAATACTCATTCATCACTCTTTATTCTTTTATTTTAGCTAAATATCTTGGCAAAATACCATGTATATAATTGTAAATATAATAAGTTACCAATAAGCATGCATTTGTTAAATATAAATAATTAGTGTGTATTTGTGCAACAATAAAAGAATAAAGAATAAAAGAAAAAGAATGAAATATTTAGAATAAATATTGTGTGACCTAAACCCAAGAGAAGGCTCAATATGAGCCTGATCGCCAAATAAAATAAGTAGAGAGAGATAGAGCCACTCAACCTTGTGCATATTCCTTCTTATATGTATATATTTTATTTTTACAAAAATAAAAATAAAAATGTGTTTCTAATCCCTTGTATATATTCCTAAAAATAAAACAAAAATTAGAAAAATAAAATAAAAATAAAAATAATTTCTCTCAACAACCTTGTACATATTGCATGTATATATGTATCATATATCTATTTATTTCACACTTGTAATAACCAATAAAAATAAAATAAAATTTATTTTATATTCTAAAATTTATGTTGTGAATAAATAAGATATAAAATTGGAGTATTTTTACAAAAATAAGAAAGTAAAAATAATTATGTAAAATACTTAGGTATTTTATACTTGTATATAATATAATATATTGTATATATCATCATTTATTTTTCATAAAATAAATAAAATCATTGAAAAATAGTTTGAAAAATAATAAACATTTTTCATTTTGAAAATAGTTTAAAATAAAATCATCTTCTATTTTTAATTTATTTTTCAGATATTTTTGACCAAGGTATTTTCTGATTGGTACAGGAGGGATGTTGACCCCGGTCAACTCCCCCTCCCAGACCATTCTTCGCCCGGATCTGAGTTTCGCCCCATCTTCTCAAAATTTTCCCACTCGGATCTGACCGTCTCCTGGCCCGATTTCACCGCCCGCTTCTTCCCCATGGATCAGCGATCCTCGTGGATCTCTAGGGAGTGGTGGATCATTCTTGGATTGCGCGCTCCAACCGATTCTTTCTAGCCACCTGGGCAGACCTATAAAGTCTTCATTTCATTCCCCAGAGCGGTAGCTCGCACTGTACACTCTCCTTCTACCCTAGACTTCTTCCCCTTAGTGACATCAACCGGACGGAGCCTTTGGTGGTCGGAGAAGGCCGCTGCAGCCGACGCTCACCCTTCGTGGCCGAAGTTCCGTCGTGATGAGCCTCCCCGCCTTCCGCAGCATGGTTGAGGCGAAGACCCACTTCAACGTCATCCTCTGAAGCTAAGTATTCTGCTCGGACCTTCAGGTAGCATCCATTTTAAGCCTAGTTTTGTTTATCTCGATTCTTTCATCCGCCGCTCCGCCAGCTCTAACCCGTCGGTCGGAGCTTCACTAGCCACAATCCGCTCTGATCGACTCATATGATCACTGTCACCCCTCTCCCGTGACCAAATCACCCGAGTCTTGGCTATCCAAGCCAAGATTAGGCTTAGGTTCCTTCTACCGCTTCGTCGTAACCCCCTTCGCAATTCGTCGTCGCTTCACGTAACTTTAGGTCAAATAACCCCGACCGAAGTGTCCCTCCAAGTCAAAGCCTTCCTCTGCAGAGCATAGTGCATGCAGATACGCCCCAGGCCGCCTTACCTTCACTTTGCTAGAGCTCCTCCAGGTCTCAGCACCCTTCCAAGAGTTCCGACTGTTGACGACTTCATCCGACTCATTCACCCGACGTGGAGGAGCATTGCGAGCTAACCACCGTTGCCCAATCGTCCATCGGAGTCCCGGATCACTGCTAGGGCTCTGGTGAACTTCGCCCAGGTGGAGTTTGTCCAGCATCCTTCTCTGCCGTTTGATCATCGCCAGTCGCCCAGATTTGATCCCAGTCGTCCAACGCCTGTCCCTGTCAGGCTGTTAGATCTAACATCTAACGACCCCCGTATTCCCACGTTCGTCATCCAGACAGGACCGTTGGATTCACCACATGTACGCACCAGAGTCGTATGCTTCTCATCCAGTCAGAGTGCGACACCTGACACCCCACGTGCGACGCACGTGCGGATGGGTAATTTGATCCGCTTCCCTTGCAGTTTTGTTCTTTTATTATTTAGTCTGTAAAATAAAAAGTACACAGTAGGTTAATTTGTACTTTTATTCCTGCAGTTTTTAGTATTTACATTTCGGTCCTTCTTGTGTGGATGCACATGCTTCGTCACGTGCTATGTGGATTATTTGCATGTAGCACCTTGGACTCTAAATTTGTTATGTTTTGAATTTATAGTTTTACTATTTGCATCCATAACCCTGTGTGTGCTTTTTTACGACATGTGTTGAATGTGTGTGAAAAATGTAGTAGGGGCCCCATAGTTCCTACGCCTATTATTATTTAGCCTCTGGAACTTGTTTTTTTGCAACTTAGTCCATGTGTGATGTGCTTATTTGATTTGATTTAATAAATATCAAACATTGCCCAAAATTCATAAAATTTGAACACATGGCTCCTGCCATGGTGTAGAAATTTATGTGAATTTTGGTTGCATTTTGTTGTCATTTAGTATTTTTAAAAATTCAAAAATCTGAAAAATTGCTTCTGTTAGTTTTTAAAATTCAATTAAAAATATTAAAAATCCTCTAAAAAATCCAAAAAAATTAACGGTTGCTTGTGTTGTTGTGTTTTTGCTTCAGCCCAATTTTTATTATATTTACATTTATAAAAACCACAAAAATTGGAAAACATTAAAAACCTTAGAAATATTTTTAAAATTCACAAAAATTAAAAAAATGCATTTTCAGTTTTTGTAGTTAGATTTTTATTTTTAGTTTGTTATAAAATTGTTGTTTGAATTTTATAGGCATTTTAATATTTTTAAAGTGCCTTTAGATTTTGGATGCACCCTGCCTTTTATTTGTGGCCTTGTTTTATTTTTAGAAAATTAACTAAAAATCAGAAAAATCCAAAAAAAAATAACAAAAATACTTGAATTTCTAAAAGCCAAAAATATCTTTATTTTAATTTTCCGAGTATTTTTGCTACCTTAAATAATTGTTTGTTTGAGCCATTTTAATTTCTTTTACACCTTTTTCTCCATTTAAAAATTACAAAAAATTTTGAAAAATATAAAATCCACCATTTTAGTTTATTTGTTTATTTTATTTGGATTTTCAACTACTTCGTAGCCTAGGCATACCATGCTCCTTGTGTTTGACCCTGGTAGCTATACCAGGTAAAATAAAATAGCGAGACTACCATTTGATTTGCTTGATTGATTTATCTTTTTATTTTGGTGGTCTTCCTTGAGTTTCTTGATTGAGCCCGATCCGAGAGGTTAAGGTCGCAACGACCATTGATATCTTCTTACCTTAGTCGCTGGGGTCGCTCATCAGAATGGCGCCGTTGCCGGGGAGCACGGCTTAGTAGTCGGTTTTTTTCGGCTTTCTTTCTTTTTCAGTTTTCTTCCAGCTTTTCTTTTTCTTTTCTTTATTTTTCTTTAATTTGTTTTCTTTTTATTTTTGTTTTTGTTTTCTTTTATTTGTGTTTTTATTTCTTTTCTTTTTATTTGTTTTTATTTTTTTATTTATTTTTTCTTTTCTTTTATTTAATTTTTCATTATTATAATAACTGTGGACTGACACATCTTCTGTTTCAATTTTCTTGCGAGGGTCCGACGATCGAGGGCGGCTTTCTTCATAAAGCCGACGCACTCGCGAGACTTGGAGGCGGCTCTTTTCTGTATAGAGCTGCAGGAGAGCGCGAGAGAGGAGAGCAAGAGTGTGCGGAGTGTTAGAGTAGTGCAATTTAGTTTTATTTTTATATTATATTATTGTTGTAATAATACAAGACATGACAGATTCTCTACCTTGGTGGATTTCTCGGGGTCTGTTTCGCCAAGCACCGGTGTGCTCGGGGGACCTCACCATGATTTTCACCAGTTTTGTGTCTATCGTTTTTATTTTCGTTGATTCCCGAAGATTTTAGACTTAGACTTAGGATTTTCTCTTGCTCTGTGACGTAATTCTTAAGGCCCAACCCTAATTACATTGCATGTTCCTATAGATCGAATAATTCGACCTTATTAGTTAAATCACTAATAAAAAAGTTAACCCGGTCACTTGAGGGGTCATGTGCCGCTAGAGGCCGTATAAGGCGTTGGCAGGATCCATTGTGGCGGACACCAATCGACATCAGAGACCGGACCCCGACCCCTCTCGTTGACCCGTTAGCTATTGTGCTTCGCGAGTAGAAATTTCTGCTTAAGGTCGATTTCTTTGTGCATCATTTAGATAGGTTTACTTTCTTCCTTTTAATTATGTGCGGATCACTTTGCATGTAGAGTGCTGGAGTCAGGTACGCATCTCTTACTCAGCATGCATCATCGTGTTTAGTCGCACATAGACTATTTTGCCTTTTTGGACTTAATAAAAATCAGGAGAATCGAAAAATTCGTTAGGTGTTGTTTTATATGAAAAATACCTAAAACAAAAACTATAAAATTGGGACTGTTTAAGCAAACGTGACCTTAAAAACACTTCACCAAAAAATTGTCTTGGGAGAGCAATCCCCTCCTTGTATGGTTTGGATGAGCAAGAGAGTGACCCGCACCCTAGTCTAGAGCCACATCCGACCCTTCTTCAGACTATTGATCTCGATTTAGTCATTCTTCAGTGAGGATCGCTCCAGTCTCCGGTAAAGCGGGTCGCGGTATCCTTAACAGAGTGAGTCGATCGGGTAGCCGGTAAACGGTTTGCAACTTGTACTGGCTGGGAAAGATCTAGCTTTGGATCGGGACAGTCTCCTGTAGGTGTTGGATTCCCAACAGCTCGCTTAATCGCTCTGAAAGATTGTTTGATCACCTAATAAGATTGACAAGATAAAAGACCGAACCTTCACGATCATCAGCTCTGAGTGCGTAGGTGAATCGAGGGTTTTGCTTGATCGATCTTGTTTGCTTTTCAGATCTCATCTGCCTTCACTCTCCAGATCAAGATGATGGGGTCGGAGGTCTTTTAGGCAGCTTCTAGCTGCACCGCTTTCGAGCACTCCGACCTCTCATCTAAGTTGGTTCGCGAGAGCCGAGACCCGCTCTCCGAACCCGAGTTTGACTCTGCCCTATTCCCCCTTGACCAACCTACTACCAGTCCTGAGGTGCCTGATCAGAGACAGCAGCAGCCAGTTGATTTATCAGCACCTGAGTTTGGGTCTTTTGCCTTTGCAAAGAACATGGCCAGCAGCGAGGAGCGCACTGATGGACCCAGCGGGAACCAGACATATGTATTGGATCAGGGTGCCATCAACAACATCCTGTTAGCCTCCCTTGAGATGATGCAGCGATAGATCCGGGTTCAGGGAGCTTTCATTGTAGACATGCGCCGTGAGATGGAGCTGATGCGAGCAGACAGAGAGCAGCGCAGACCCGGTGGAGGAGGAGGAGATGGTCCCGATGCCCGAGAGCTTGAGGAGCCTGTACAGCCGCAGCCAGCAGCTGCGAGACAGATGAGGGAGTTGCACAACCCTAGTGCAACCCTCACACACAGATGGATAGTGTTGCCTGCTATTTTGAGAGATTTCAAGATCCCACCTCAAACGATTCAGCTTCTTCCCCGCTTCCACGGACTCGCCACCGTGGAGCCGCACCTTCATCTTCGGGAGTTTGAGATGATCTGTAGTACTGTCCATGACCGCCTCGTGGACGAGGACACCATCAGGATGATGGCCTTCCCTTTCTCCCTGGTAGACAGAGCAACCAACTAGCTAAAGCATTTAGGGAGATTCGTCACCACATGGGAACAACTCCAAAACGAATACCTCAACAAGTATTATCCACTCAGTCGGACCAATGCAGCTAGGGCCCTGATCAATAATTTCTCTATGCTCCCCAATGAGCAATTTCACGAGGCATGGGACCGCTTCAAGGAGCTCACAGACCGGTGTCCCCACCATGATATATCGATGCCCAATCTCGTCCAGAGTTTCTTCTGTGGGCTTACACCGGAGTTGTAGGGGCTTGTTAACGCATCCTATGGAGGCTCGTATTTTGCCAAGGATGAGGATCAGGACTGGGCCATCTACGAGGAGATGGCCGAGAACTACACTGTGATGTCCCAGACCCAACTCTATACTCAGAGGAAGCCCACACCGCATGTTGTGTCCTATCATAGGATAGCACGGGTCGATGTCGGTCCTTCTACATCATCAGCAGCCACATCACAGGAAGAGTCGATGACCGCTGACATGGGGATTATCAGCGAGAAGCTAGACCGGATCGAGTTGATCGAGAAGAAGCAGTGCTAGAGCGTGACGCAGATCGACCAGATGGCACAGACGCTGAGTGAACAGAAGACCCAGACCATGTGCCTCCAGGAGGCACAGATGGTCTCAGCCCCGTCTTAGGTCACGGGCAGATACCGGCAGCAGCAACTCGACCCAGCCATCCGTCTAGTACCGACATCTGCACCATATCCAGGCAGAGTCGTTCTAGCAGTCGCAACAGCAATACATTTGGCCACACCCATCTTGGGACAGCCAGATGGTGTTCTATCAGCCGGACCAGCCCCTAGCAGTACTCCCCCTATCCACCTACAAGCAGGAGTCGTTGATGGATGTCAACGGTATTTGGTATGACCGACCTTAGCCTGGGATCCGACGAGACCATCCTGGATTCCGTTGGTGGACAGGAGGTACCAACTCTCAGCAGCAGCCTCCAGTTCAGGGTGGCCAGTACGGCCAGCAACACATCCCCAGCAGCATTACCAGAAGCATGGTCCTCATTCCTATCACGAGGGACAGTCTTGGAGGCAGCAGCAGCAGCCTCAGCAATATCAGTCTCAGCCCCAGTATCCCTCTCACTCCCAACAACAGCAACCTCATTTTCAGAGAGGCCACCCATCAGGTTCTCATGGGCCCGCCTATGAGAACCCAGCCTTAGATGATCTAGCCCGCCTCGTCTCCGAGCAGCAGGCTACCTTCAGACGGGAGATGGATGAGTTTCGACAAGAGATGAGAGAGATTATCAAAGGAAAGTCTGCCATCCCTGCCCATATCAAGACAAACTTGAACAACCTCAAGAGGAAGTCTGAGTAGGTAGAGTTTACAGAGGTTACCACTCCTAGTGATTCACTTGGTGATATTACTGCATACACTTTTGATGCTGACTTTGTTACACATAAGAGCGGTAGGATGCCCGTCGGCGATGCCTCATCTGAGCGACGACCCTATGCAGCTTCAGGAGCGCTAGACGAGGAGGAGAGTGGTGCTGATGCCGCTCATGATGATGATGATGACGGTGGTGCTGACGCCACTAAGGACATTGATCCAGCTGACGATACTGAGGCCGTCACTTCACCAGATGCAGGAGGTGGTGCTGATGCCACCAGAGATGATGTTGAGCCAGAGCGCGGTACTGATGCTGCGAGTCCAGATGCCGTAGGTGGTATAGATGCCACCATTTCCATTCCTGTTGCATTTCCTTCTTTTCATGTATCTCAGGACTATTCTGTGAATAAAGGAAAGGGTTCTTCATTTATGAGTCCATCTGTGATTATTGGAGATGTTTGTATGGATTCTTCTATGCCACAACATCAGGGACCCAATCCTAACCCTCCATCTGAGGAGGGCCCATCTATCTCCTTTCCCCAAGCACTACGCTTAGCTAAGGGGCCTAAAAAAGAGAATCTAAAAAAATTACATCAGTTAGAGTTTAGCCGGCAGATGATGGACAGATTTCATATACATCTGACTCTACAAGAGTCCTTGGAGCACATCCCCCTCTTCCAGATGAACCTTAGAGAGAGGACTACCATTCGCAGGAAGAGGAGGAACCACCAGTCAGAAATCCATGTGCTCACTCGTGCCACCTGCTTCGCCATCCAGAACTGTCTACCAGCCAAGAGGCCAGATGCAAGAGCTCCTTATGTCAGATGCCACATTCATGAGCAGAGGTTCGATCAGACTCTATTTGACAGTGATTCTTCCATTAACCTACTTCCGGCAGCCTTACTCGATCGATTCGAGTTTGGCCCTCTTCGACAGAGCAGGACGGTCCTTCAATTTACTGATTGATCTGTCAAGAGGCCAAAGTGGTTGCTAAAGGACGTTGTCGTCACAATTCAGGGCCTGAAATTCCCTGTAGACTTTGTTGTGTTGGACATGGAGATCCCTAAGTCTGTGACCGATACCCCCATCATTTTAGGATGCTCGTTCTTGGCCACAGCCAAGGCAGTGTCCGACCATGATAGCGGGAAGGTGTACTTTCGCATCGAGGGAGAGAGTATACAAATAGAGATGATCGATGAGACCAGAGCGAGAGATTCAGCTTGCTCAGAGCCGTTCACAGATTTAGAGCAGATGACAGAGGAAGAGCGAGACATCCACCAGGACTGTGATTTTGTGATTACAGATGATGAGGCAGTTTGGGCCGACCCAGTTTCACGAGCCATCCTCTCACCTTCAGAGCCCGATGATGCACAGATGCCAGTAGAGGAGAGCTTGGAGAGCGCATTCCTGGTACAGGATACAGTTCAGGCAGCAGATCACGTTCAGGATAGCGAAGCAGTTGATTTTTCTCTTGATATAGATTTGGATCCCTTGGAGTCAGATATTGATCGGGCAGAGTTTGATGATATGATTTCATGTCTGACTTCCACAGAGCCAACAGCTAGGGTGGAGACTGATCCCATTCAGAGCACATACACACTAGCAGAGCAGTCTTCACCAGATTTTCGGATTCAGCGAGAGTTCTCCCATGCAGATTTGATCGCATTCACTCAGACTTTTCAGAGGCCAGATCCGCCAGCTCCCAGTTGTCCAGAGCTGAAGCCCTTGTCATCATCGCTGAAGTATAGGTTCCTTGCTAGTGATCATGTGATGCACCCAATCATTATCTCAGCGGATTTGACTGGAGAACAAGAATCTCGTTTGATGGAGGTTCTTGAAAAGAACTGCAAGGTGATATGATGGAGTGTAGCCTATCTCCAGGGGATAAGTCCGACCCTGTGCTCCCACCATATATATCTCGAGGAGGATGCCAAGCCATCGTGTGAGTTCCAGCGGCGGCTGAACCTGAATCTTCGAGAGGTTGTCATGAAGGAAATCTCGAAATGGTGGAGTGCCAATTTTATCTACCCCATCTTTGACTCCAAATGGCTCAGTCCATTACATGTGGTGCCCAAGAAGACGGGCATCACTACAGTTGTGAGTGAGTCTGGATAGGAGATCGCTAACAGGGTACCCACTTCTTGGAGGGTCTGTGTGGACTACAGATGATTGAACCATGCCACCAAGAAGGATCATTTCCTGCTGCCTTTTATTGATCAGATTATAGAGAGGCTAACTGGGAAGAGTCATTACTGCTTTCTTGACGGGTACTCCGGATACAATCTGGTGGCCATTGCGCCCGAAGACCAAGACAAGACCACATTCACCTATCCCTTTGGGACATATGCTTTCAGACGGATGTCCTTTGGTCTATGTAACGCTCCGGCAACATTCCAAAGGTGCATGTTGTCCATCTTTTCGGACATGGTGGGTGAGTGCTTGGAGGTCTTCATGGATGACTTTTCGATCTATGGTGATGGGTTTGATGCTTTTCTTGACTGCCTAGACCGCATCCTTCAGAGATGCATCGAGGTCCATCTTGTGTTATCTTGGGAGAAGAATCACTTCATGGTGATTCAAGGGGCGGTGCTTGGCCATATCATCTCCAATAGGGGCATGGAGGTTGATCCGGCCAAGGTTGATATCATTAGGAAACTCAGTCCACCATCCAACTTGCGAAAGTTACGATCTTTTCTAGGGCACGTCGGTTTCTACCGGCACTTCATTCATGATTTCAGTAGGATTGCCCGACCGTTGACTGATTTGATAACGAAGGACACCGAGTTCATTGTGGATGATAAGTGTCTAGTGTCATTTGAGTCTCTCAAGAGTCTAGATGTTGAGGCTCCTGTCCTCCAGCCGCCTGATTGGTCTCTCCCATTCGAGATCATGACGAATGCCTCCGATTTTGCCATAGGGGCCGTGCTGGGACTGAGGGAGGGGCCGTGCTGGGACTGAGGAGGGATGGAGCACCATTTTCCATTCACTATGCTAGCCGTACTTTGGATGGCGCTCAACAGAACTATACCGTTATTGAGAAGGAGATGCTAGCCGTAGTCTTTGCCCTAGATAAGTTCAGATCATACATCATTGGATCTAAGGTGACCACTTTTACTGATCATACCGCTATCATGTACCTCATGGCATAGAAGGATGCCAAAGCGAGATTGACTAGATGGATCCTTCTACTCCAGGAGTTTGACATAGAGAATAAGGATAAGCCTGGAGTCAAGAATGTGGTGGCGGATCAACTCTCCCGATTAAAGAATCTTGAGGATTCTGAGCAGATTGACCCTATCTTTAAGACCTTCCCAGATGAGACGATCCTTGCTATCACCTCTCTCCCATGGTAAGCTGACATTGTGAACTATCTTGTTACCAAGAAAGTTCCACAAGGTTGGCCCAGGAAGCGACTTGAGACCTTCCTTGTGAAGGCCAAGTTCTACCATTGGAAGGATCATGTCCTTTATCATGAAGGAGGGGATAGCGTCTGGCATCAGTGCATTCCTCAGGAGGAGAACCACAGCGTCCTCACTTACTACCACAAGCTTGAGGCAGGAGGACATCACTCTGGGAGGAGAACGGCACAGCAAGCGCTCCAATCTGTTCTATGGTGGCCTACCCTCTTCAAGGATTCTGATGAGTTCGTGTATAGGTGTACTGACTATCAGAGGATGGGCACTTGTGGACAGCGTGATATGATGCCGATGCAGTCCATTCATTTATGTGAGGTTTTTGACGCATGGGGCATCGATTTCATGGGTCCATTCCCTAAGAGTCAGGAATTCGAGTACATTCTGTTGGCCATTGATTATGTGAGTCGTTGGGTTGAGTCCATCCCCGCCCGAACCGCAGATGCTAGGACTCTATGCAGATTTTTGAAGAAGAATATCATTTCACGGTTCGGGGTGCCTAGAGTTTTGATATCTGACGGGGGGTCTCATTTCGTCAACGACAAGGTAAAGGCCCTTGCTCGCGAGTTCAGCATTGACCATCGTGTAGCCACACCATATCATCCTCAGACCAATGGTCTTGCTGAAGTGTCGAACTGAGAGATCAAGACTATTTTGCAGAAGGTCATCCACCCTGACCGAAAGGATTGGTCACAGCTTTTGGACTCGGTCTTGTGGGCATATAGGACGTCCTTCAAAACTCCTTTGGATACATCTCCCTTTCACCTCGTTTATGGTAAACCCTGCCATTTACCTGTTGAGCTGAGACATAAGTCACTTTGGGCAGTCATAGATATACTTTTGGATCCAGTGAGTGTAGGAGACTAAAGGAGGGCAGAATTGGCAGCCTTGGAGGAGCTTAGGGATGCATCCTTTTCGAGCAGCCTACAGTATAAGGAGAGAGTGAAGGAGTGGCATGATTCTCATATCAGCCACAAGCAGTTTGAGCCAGGAAAGAGGGTATGGTTGTTCTATGCCAGGCTTAGATTATTTTCAAGGAAGTTGCAAAGAAAATGGAAGGGACCATACCTGGTCCGAAAGGTATATGACAATGGAAGCATCGACATATCTGAGACGTCATCTGAGGCTACCTTTCGTGTTAAAAGGAAGCATCTCAAACCATATCTAGATCATGAGCCACTGGTCGTTGACGTTGCCCCTATTCATTTTGCCTGTGATGTGGTCTCTTGACTCACATCTATTGCATCTCACGCCTGATTATCACTGTCTTCCACCTTGTATAGATCCAGATGTCCATATCACACTATTCTTCAGTCCAACACCCCATTTGCATGTTTGATTATGTTATCCTTAGGGTGTACTTTACCCTAAGTATAGGGGGTGTGAGACTTTTGATTTTCTTTTGATTCTTTTCTACCTCTATTTTGTTGTCTATAATTAGGGATATTTTACCCTAAGTATAGGGGAGGTAGACCATGTACATTCTTTTACTCGGATTTCCCCTTGTGTACAACCTACTATACTTAGGATTACTTGATCCAAGTATAGGGGGAAACCCTCGAGATTCTTTTTCATGTTATTCTTTCATTCGTCATTGTAGTATAGTTTTCCTTTTCACTTCCCTATACTACGCACGAGTTATGTCATCTTCATCGCTCTTGATTCACTCTGAGGACATCGTTCGAGCTAAGTATAGGGGGTGTTGTATATATTACATATATACTTTAGCCATAACTCGTACTTTGTGTGAGTGTGTTAATAAATAAAATGGCTAAAATCTGTAAAAATTTATAAAAATTTAAAAAAATTTCTTGTACATAAAATTCTTTATTGCACATACATAGCTATTTACAAAATTACTTTTGTAAAAATGTTTGTAAAAATGTTTTGTGTAAAGGTTTTTGTAAATATTTTGATATCAAAACTATGTATATAGTACAAAATTTTTGTAAAATGTTTGAAAAACAAAAAGTTTGCAAAAATCCTTTTTGTAAATGTGTGCTGCATTCATGCATACATCCATGTATTCAAACATTTTCAAAAATTTTGCACATTTTCAAAATTTGTAAAATAGCATCTTTGTATATATTTGTATAGTTTTTCTGAATCATAGTTGACATTTAAACTAGCCTGGAATTAAATTGAAAAATAGAGCTTGGTTAAGATCTTAATCCACCTAATTTTAAGAGGAACCTTATAGGGCTTAGAGTTGAGACTTTTCAGGTCCATGGTGACTTAATTCTTTGAGTCCACTAGGCTATGATCACATGTCATCTTGATGAGCCTAAGTAGAACACTTAACAACACACACATGACTCTCATGGACAATGGCTTTACTTGCACCAGCACTTTACACCTAGCTCTCTACAGATGAGGTGGTGAAGAGGCAATCTTCTTTGACTTGGGGTAGCATATGAGGGTAGTACTTTTAGGCGGAACCGCTCTTCTTTTTTTAGTGAAGGAAGTGTATCTCAACTTGGTCTGGTAGCAATGAGGTCTAAAGACAGGATTTGTGGGTTGCAATAAAGATTCAAAAGAGGGATAATCTATTGGATCAAGAGGAAAAACTCCTTATGTATATATGTTGCACCATGTAGATATGTTGTACATATGCACGTCGAAAAAAATGTGCAAGAAGAAAAACTCCAAAAAAGTGGTGGGTCTGATAGAAAATGAAATACCCACCAGAGTGTATATAGTCAAATAAAGAAAAGCTTATGTTACCCATGCCCATCTCATGAAGCTTGCAGCAGGGAGACTTAGCTACACTGGTTAGGCTCCCAAGGATACATGGCTACACTGGCCATGGTACATTCTCTTCTTCCTCCTCTTCTTAAGCCGGTTGAACTTGAACTTAGAAGGGAATACCCTGCTCCTCGAGGAAAGAGTTGCCATACTAGGGCATTAGAGTTACCTTGTTGAGGGGGGTTGTCACTTTGCCATTTCTGAGGTGGGGAGCTACATATCACTCACACAGTACAAGAAAAGATTCATGGTCATTAGAGTTTGTGTATGTAGACTTGTTCTTATCTGGATTGTTGAGGAGTCTTGACCATAGATTGGTGGAACTTAGAGGCTGTTAAGTTTTAAACCTAAGTCCAAATAAGGTCTTGACAAACTAATAATCCAAAGATCTGACTGAGCTCCATACATCAATTTAACGAGGACAAGTTTAATAATCAGCATTGATTCACCTTCTTTTTCTTTTTCTTTTACGTTCTCTTTTTCACTTCTTTTTCAAATAAGTGTTTGCTAAGGGACTAGCAAAAGTAAAGTATAGGGGGTGATGAATACTCATTCATCACCCTTTATTCTTTTATTTTAGCTAAATATCTTGGCAAAATACCATGTATATAGTTGTAAATATAATAAGTTACCAATAAGCATGCATTTGTTAAATATTAATAATTAGCATGTATTTATGCAAAAATAAAAGAATAAATAAAAAAGAAAAAGAAGGAAATATTTAGAATAAATATTGAGTGACCTAAACCCAAGAGAAGGCCCAATATGGGCATGATCGCCAAATAAAATAAGTAGAGAGAGATAGGGCCACTCAACCTTATGCATATTCCTTCTTATATGTATATATATTTATTTTCACAAAAATAAAAATAAAAATGTGTTTCTAATCCCTTGTATATATTCCTAAAAATAAAACAAAAATTTGAAAAATAAAATTAAAAAAATAAAAATAATTTCTCTCTACAACCTTGTACATATTACATGTATATATGTATCATATATCTATTTATTTCACACTTGTAAATAACCAATAAAAATAAAATAAAAATTATTTTATACTCTTTATTTTATGTTGTGAATAAATAAAATATAAAATTGGAGGATTTATACAAAAAAAGAAAATAAAAATAATTATGTAAAATACCTAGGTATTTTATACATGTATATAATATAATATACTGTATATATCATAATTTGTTTTTCATAGAAATAAATAAAAATCACTTAAAAATAGTTTGAAAAATAATAAGCATTTTTCATTTTGAAAATATTTTAAAAAAAATCATCTTCTATTTTAAATTTATTTTTCAAATATTTCTGAACAAGGTATTTTCTGATTGGTCCAGGAGGGATGTTGACCCCGGTCAACTCCCCCTCCCAGACCATTCTTCACCCGGATCCGAGTTTCGCCTCATCTTCTCAAAATTTTCCCACTCGGATCTGACCACCTCCTTCCTCGATTTCATCACCCGCTTCTTCCCCATGCATCAGCGATCCTCGTGTATCCCTAGGAAGTGGCGGATCATTCTTGGATTGCGCGCTCCACCCAATTCTTTCCAGCCACTTTGGCAGACCTATAAAGTCTTCATTTCATTCCCCAGAGAGGTAGCTCACGCCGCACACTCTCCTTCTACCCTAGACATCTTCCCCTTGGTGGCAGCAACCGGACGGAGCCTTTGGTGGTCGGAGAAGGCTGTTGCAGCCAGCGCTCACTTGTCGTGGCCGGAGTTCCACTGCAACGAGCCTCCCTGCCTTCCGCAGCATGGTCGAGGTGAAGACCCACTTAGACATTATCCCCTGGAGCTAAGGATTCAGCTCGGACCTTCAGGTAGCATCCATTTTAAGCCTAGTTCCATTTATCACGATTCTTTCATCCACCGCTCCGCCAGCTCCGACCCGTCGATCAGAGCTTCACCAGCCACATCTATCTGCTCCGGTCGACTCATCTGATCACCGTCACCTCTCTACCGCGATCTAATCACCCGAGTCTTGGCTATCCGAGCCAAGATTAGGCTTAGGTTCCTTCCGCCGCTTCGCCAGAACCCCCCTTCACCATTTGTTGTCACTTCACGTAACTTTAGGTCAAATAATCCCGACCAGAGTGTCCCTCCGAGTCGAAGCCTTCATCTGCAGGTCATAGTGCGCGCAGATTCACCCCAGGCTGCCTTCCATTCACTTCGCTAGAGCTCGTCCAGGTCTCAACACCCTTCCAGGAGATCTGACCATTGAAGACTTCATCTGACTCATCCACCCGACGCAAGGAGCATTGCGAGCCGACCACCGTTGCCCGATCGTCCATCGGAGTCCCGGATCACCGTCGGTGCTCCGATGAATTTCGCCCTGGCGGAGTTCGTCCAGCATCCTTCTCTGTTGTTGGATCAACGCCAGTCGCCCAGATTTGATCCCAGTCATCCAACGCTTGTCCCTGTCATGCCGTTAGATCTGACATCTAACGGCCCACGTACACCCACGTTCGTCATCCAGCCAGGACCGTTGGATTCGCCACCTGTACGCACTAGAGTCGCACGCTTCTCATCTAGTCAGAGCATGACACCTGGCACCCCATGTGTGACGCACGCACGGATGGGTAATTTGCTCCTCTTCCCCTACAGTTCTGTTATTTTATTATTTAGTCTGTAATTAAAAAGTACACATTAGGGTAATTTGTATTTTTAGTCCTGCAGTTGTTAGTATTTACATTTCGATCCTTCTTGTGTGGATGCACGTGCTTCGTCACGTGCTATGTGGATTATTTGCATGTAGCGCCTTAGACTCTTGTTCTGTTATGTTTTGAATTTATAGTTTTACTATTTGCATCCATAACCCCATGTGTGCTTTTTTACGACATGTGTTGAATGTGTGTGAAAATTGCAGTAGGGGCCCTATAGTTTCTACGCATGTTATTATTTAACCCCTGGAACTTGTTTTTTTTTGCAACTTAGTCCATGTGTGTTGTGTTTCTTTGATTTGATTTAATAAATATCAAACGTTGCCCAAATTTCATACAATTTTGACACATGCTCTTGCCATGGTGTAGAAATTTATGTGAATTTTTTGTTGCATTTTGTTGTTATTTATTATTTTTAAAAATTCAAAAACCTCAAAAATTACTTCTGTCAGTTTTTAAAATTCAATAAAAATATTAAAAATCCTCTAAAAATCCAAAAAATTTATTGATTGCTTGTTTTGTTGTGCTTTTGCTTTAGCATAATTTTTTCTATATTTACGTTTTATAAAAATCATAAAAATTGAAAAACATTCAAAACCTTAAAAAATTATTAAAATTTAATAAAAATTCAAAAAAATGCATTTTCAATTTCTGTAGTTAGATTTTTATTTTTAATTTCTCATAAAATTATTGCTCAAACTTTATAGGATATTTTAAGTATTTTTAAAGTGCCTTTAGATTCTGGCTGCACACTGCCATTTATTTTTAGCCATGTTTTATTTTTAGAAAATAACTAAAAATCAGAAAAATCCAAGAAAAATATCAAAAACACTTGAATATTTCTAAAAGCCAAGAATATTTTTATTTTAATTTTCTGAGTATTTTTGCTGCCTTAAATAATTGTTTGTTTGAGCCTTTTTAATTTCTTTTACACCTTTTTCTCCATAATAAAATTACAAAAAAAATTGAAAAATATAAAATCCACCATTTTAGTTTATTTCTTTATTTTATTTGGATTTTTGACTACTTCGTAGTCTAGGTATACCGTGCTCCTTCTGTTCAGCCATGGTAGCTATACCAGATAAAATAAAATAGCGAGACCGCTATTTGATTTGCTTGATTGATTTATCTTTTTATTTTGGTGGTCTTCCTTGAGTTTCTTGATTGAGCTATATCCGAGAGGTTAAGGTCACAACGATCATTGATTCCTTCTTATCTTAGTCGCTCGGGTTGCTCATCACCGTGTGTTTCCCTGAATGATGCCCACTATATTCTAGTTTGTGACAGTGTTCAGGTACACTGGTATGTTCCTCCTGAGGAATGCACCTTCTCCGGATACAATCTGCACCCTCGTGAAATAGGTAAGGATCCTCCCACTTGTAATAATGAATCTCTGATAGAAATCTATCTACCTTGTCCTTCAGCCTATCTTGTGGAACTTTCTTGGAGAAAAGGTAATTTACAATATCAACATACCATGGGAGTGAGTCCATAGACAAGATGGCCTCATCTGAAAAGGCATCGGAAATAGGGATCATGTTCTGCTTAGAGGTCTATGCATCTGTGATACGAGAAAGGTGATCTGCTACAATATTTTTCACTCCAGGTTTATCTCAAATCTCTAAATCAAATTCCTGGAGAAGAAGAATTCATCTGATAAGGCATGATTTGGCATCCTTCTTTCCATGCAAGTATCGTATGGCAGAGTAATCCATGTATACAATAACATGTGACCCGATGAGGTAAGATCTGAACTTTTCTAGCCCAAACACAGCTACTAACATCTCTTTCTCTGTAACTGTAAATTTCGATGTGCTTCATCCATAGTCTTGCTAGCATAATGTATAGCAAATGGTATCCCATCCCTTATTTGTCCTAAAACAGCTCCAACTGCGAAATCTGAGGCATCTGTCATGATCTCGAAAGGAAGAGAGCAATCAGGTGGCTGTAAGACAGGAGCACTAGTAACCATCTCTTTCATCTGATTGAATGCAAGGAGGACTTTCTCTTCGACAAAAAAATCAGTCTCCTTACATAGAAGCACAGTCAAAGGTCTAGCGATTTGCTGAAGTTCTTTATGAATCGCCTATAGAATCCTACGTGTCCCAAAAATGACCTCAACTGCTTCAAATTCTGTGGTGGCTCTAATTTGGAAATCACATCAATCTTAGCTGAGTCAACCTCTATACCATGTTTCGAGATGACATGGTTCAATACAATCCCATTAGTTACCATAAAGTGACTCTTCTCCCACGAGAGCACTAGGTTTACCTCACAGCAATGTCGAAGAACTCGATCTAAATGAGCAAGACTAGTGTCAAAACTATCCCCGTAGACTTCAAGAAAGTTACCCACCATGTCGGCAAAAACGAACAACATACACCTTTGAAATGTAGCGGGGGCATTACACAATCCAAAGGGCATCTGTCTAAAGGCGTAGGTGCCAAACGGACAAGTAAAAGTAGTTTTCTCCTGATCCTCAGGAGTAATAGCAACTTGGTTGTATCCTGAGTACCCATCCAAGAAGCAAAAGAATTCTTTCCCTGCCAACCTCTCGATAATATGATCAATAAAGGGCAGTGGAACGTGATCCTTCTTGGTAGATGAATTCAGGCATCGGTAATTTACACAGACACGCCATGAAGTAGGTACCCAAGTCAGAATCTCCTCACCACGATCATTCTTTATGATCGCAATCCCGAATTTCTTCGAGACCACATGTAAAGGGCTGACCCACTTGGAATCCGAAATGGGATATATAAAGCCAACATCACACCATTTTCTGATCTCCTTCATGACAACCTCCCTTAGATCTGGATTTAGATGACGCTGACATTCACGGGAGGGTTTACAGTCATCCTCTAGGTAGATATGATGCAAGCACAATGCTGGATTAATCCCACGGAGATCCGAGATATTCCATGATATGGCCTTGCGGTTTCTCTCAAGAACCTTTAGAACACGAGATTCTTGTTCATCCGGTCAACTACGAGCTGAGGATGACCGGAAACATTTCGAGGGGACCCGCAAGGAAGGCATATTTTAACGTTGATGGTAAAACTTTGAGCTCAGGTGGGGTCTGAATCGTATCTGCAGTAACCTCTGCCACTGTACTGGTAGACGATATGTGATCTGTACTTTGTGGACTGTCCTCCTTGTCTACTGACGGTTCAGCAAATAGAATATCTGATAGATATGCAATGAATGATTTCTGCTTAGAAAGGAAGGGCTCATCAGGATGTTTTAATATTCTTATCAATTAACGGCTCAAATATATCACCAATAATCTCAGAAAGATGTCTCTCATATATGCATAAATTAGGAAATTCAATGAATGGCTCAGATATCTGGACATCAGAACTCAGCTCAAACTACTCATCGGCAACCATCTCAATTCGACCACCAAGGGAACTCATGTCAACTGTGCTTTCCATAGAGTCCTTTTGGGAAAGGAACTTCTGGGTATCTATAAAATCAGTGAAAATATCTATCTATTTGAATTCAACAAGAAAATCACAATTATCTGGCTCTGGTATAACTTTCTCCGTATCCTCTACTGCTGGTGGCGGTGGTGGTCTAGGATCGGAGATCGTCTCAATTTTCACCTTGTCACTACGAGAGTGAAAGATGATCACTCCATTACCATAATCAACTGCTGCTTCGGTCGTTCGGAGGAACGGTCGATCTAGTATGATCGGAGTACGGAGTAACGGTGCGGGTGTATCCATATCCATGACAACAAAATCAGCAGGGAATTTCATTCCCTGCACCATTATAATAACGTCCTCTAAAATACCTCTTGGCCTCTTAATCGATCTATCAGCAAACTGAAGGATCATCCTGGTTATTTTAAGAGGTCCTTATCGAAATTCAGTTAGTAAAGAGGAGGGCATGAGATTAATGGAGGAACCGCTATCAAGAAGAGTATGATCAAATTCTTGATCAAAGATATGGCAACGGATGTGAGGTGCTCCCTTGTCTTTCTTTTTAGGCGGAAGGTTACTGATGGCACGAACTGTGGCCATGGTCAGGGTGTGTTTCTATGTTTCCTTTCGTTTGTTCTTCCTTGGTTGATGCTTTTGTGTATATGTCTCTTTCATTCCCTTTTTTACTGTAGCCATGTATTCTATGACCTTAAGGAGTGGCATCTTCAAAAAGATGTTTTGTAAGATCTCAACCACTCCGGGATCAGATAAGGTTGTTTTTAATTTTTGGATTTTCTTAGTTTTGAGAGCATAAGTAAATGGCACGGAATCAGAATAACATGCAAATGTTCATTTCCATTATTCAAAGTAGAATCCTCATGTACAAAAGGACAACCAGAATCAGTCTGTACAATGTTGTCCAAACTAGGTGAAGGAAAAACAGAATCTAAAACAGAACGGGATGCTGCTGCTGGTGAAGAGGAAGAATCTGCGACTGGTATATTCTCCCTTATTGATGGTGATCTACATCTGTGTGGTGAAGGTGGTGGTGAAGGCGGTGAAACTCCAGAAGTGGGTGATGCTACACTGGACCTCTCGACTTCTAGTGAAGGAGATGATGTAGAAGATGATGCTCTCTCAGTGGATCGATCTCCTAACCCCAACTGTTGCATAGGTGGCTGCAATCTCCTACCGCTCCTGAGATAAATGGCGTCAGATAAACATGTAAAATCAAGGGACATACTTGTCTTAGGAGTGAGTTGGCTATTTGCTACCTGCTCCTTGCATCTGAAGTTGTTGGGGTTGGCTTCGACCTATGCCGGAATCAGTGTCTTGGTGGTGGTCAGGTCATCGATCCGCTGAGTCAGTTCATTCATGTTCTTCATGAGCAATGCAAGTTGGTCCAGTGCTGGATTGATTGAAGGGGCCTCAGGTTGCTCATTTACTGGCTGCCATTGAGGCTGATAGTATTGAGGTTGTTGGTACCCATACGGATTTTGATAATGAGGAGGAGGAGCGGGAGGATACTGTTCATAATATGCAGTCTGTTGATGGTTAGGATGAGGAAAATACATGGACTATTGTTGTGGTTGGCATCGTCTCCAATTTTGGAACTGTGGTGGGGACGGAAAGTGAGGTTGGAACTGCTGGTGCTGGTACTACTGCTGTCTACCTCCCTGAAACTGGTGGGTGGGTCTCTGACCCTGCTGTGAACCCAACTGGCCTTGTCCTGACGGATGGGGCTAGTTTTGCTCATGGTTAAATCAGATACCGTTCACCTCCTGAATACTAGGTTGAGGTGGAGACTGCTGCTCAGGAATGTAGGCTACTTCCTGTTGGTACAGAACTATCTGATGTGAATGATGTTGAACCTGATCAAGTGTATGCACGTAGTAGACATGCTGAATTGTGGATGGTCCTCCGCTGCTTTGCTGGGTGGAAGAAGTCTGCTCCCTAGTAGAGGTATTGGTTGTTGCACTCGTACTGTGGACTGTACTGATCGTGCTCACAAGAAGCTCCATACGCTTTGTTATCTCATCCAGCTTATCAAGGTTCTTTGTCCTCTGCTCGATCACATGAAGCTAATCAAGCTCCTTGGATCTCTTTTCAATAATGTCCACTTTGGATAGGTGGTTCCCAATAGAGGACAGATCAGTGCTATCCACAAATGTGATCGAACTGCTGGAGGTGTATATAAGGTTCTTCATTAATATTTCCATGGAATATTGGGAGAAGAGGTAAAATAGTAAGCATAAGCTCAAAATTCCCATGAACCATAGGGATTTGTATCCAAGAATTTGTTTGTCCTGTCCCTGAATTATAAGCATCCTTTAGTGTAGGCTTAGCCCCAAGTTTTATGTGAGATTTTTCTCCTCCATTCCCACCTCCAAGGTTTCTTTTATCCCCCTCTCTCCTATCTTTTATTTCCTGTCTTAACTCGAGAATCATATCTCTCAACGTGGTCTGAAAATTAGCTTGCTCTATTGTCTGGGCTTGAATTTACTGGATAGAGGCTAACAAGGTGCTATTTATATCACTTTGCTCAGACATGGTTCCCTTTTCCTTTTGTGGCATCAAGTATTCGATGTATGACTCTGAAAATGTGCATGATACTCGATTAATGCTCGGAACTGATGGAATCTCATATATTAATTTGAGATTAAAGCCAATCTCAAATAGTGGATTGATGGATGTTGTGAAGGGTGAAGTGGAGAAAGAGGAATATTCGGGAAGTGAGTCTCCCCAAATAGAAGGTGAATGGCTCGGAGAGTGGAATGAGTTCGCAGAGTTCGAACAAGAAATACTCCGGTCCGACATCTTCAAAATCAATAGGCAGGATGCAAGAACATGAAGGTCTATGCTATAGTGAAAGTGAATGAAGGCACAAATTGCGCAGAAGGATATTCATCACTAGCACACAATACAAACCCCCAGTACACCAACTCAACTCAATGTGAAGACCATGAACGTTCGGTCAATTATCTTGTCAATTTTAGAGTATAGTGAGAATACAATCTTATCAGAGAGGTTAAAGTGAGATGTTAGGAATTCAATGCTCTCAGGAGACTGACCCAATCTCAAAGTTAGATTTCCCAGCCAGTATGAATTGCATATCGTTTACCGGCTACCCGATCATTTCAATATGTTGAGGACGTCGCGGGCCGCTTTACCAGCTACTAGAGAGATCCTCATTGGAGAACGACTAACCCAAGATAGTAGTCTGAAAAGAGTTCGGGTGTGGTTTTATTCTAGTGTGCGGGTCGCTCTCTCGCTCAAGCAAACCAAACAATGAGGGGGTTACTCTCCCCAAAACAATGATTTTTCATTGTGTTTATTTTAGGGTCGAGTTTTCTTTAGCAGTCCCATTTTTGTGGTAGTTGTCACTTGGTTAAAATATTTTCAATGAATCGCCTACCGAGTGTCCAATTTTCTTTTTAACTTATGTGAGTGAATACGAGGAAGGAGATCGGAAATGGCAATGCACGATTAAAAAAATGATGCATGCAGAGGTTAGAGATGCGTACCTTATCGCCAGCACTCTACATGCAATTGATCCGCGCAGAATTTAAATACAGAAAAGTAAACTATCCTATATGATGCAAGTGAACTGTCCTAGATGATAGCTTCTATTAACAGGCAAGAACAAGTTAATTTGACTAAGTCCAAATTACACTCTACTCTATAGGTACAGAAACTATTGTTTAGGGTGTTTGGACCTAATTAATTACCTGGCTCAAGAAAATTAATTAAAGAAATCAATAGGTAGCTTACGAAATCCGCATGAAACAAAGAAAAATAAAGTCGATGACAACAAATCCGGTGAGGTCCCCCAAGTGCAGTGGCACTTGACGAAACAGACTCCGCAACAAATGAATGTCCTTTTTACAGAGTTCAAATTCTAGAAAAAAATGAAAAAAAACTTTTTTTTGTCTCCTTCAATTCTTCTTCTCCTCCCCTCACTCTATCTTGCGGCTTGGTGAAGAATCAAGAAGCCTCTGCGTCGCTTGGGTGCTTCGGCTCTCCTAGGATCGCCTCCTTCGCTCCAAGGGCCCTCGCAAGAAAAAGAAAGAGAGAATGTGTAAGAGATAAAATTATAAAAATATGAGCGTAAATAATGAAATGAATGTAGTGGATATGAACAATGGAGTGAATGGCAAAATGTAAACAGATATTTACAACCAAGAATAACAGGTCAAAAGAGAAACCTAACTACCCTCGCTGTGCCTCCCCGGTAACCATGCCATTTTGTTGACGCATGATCTTTGGGATCGGATATTATTAGATAAAAGTCGTCGTTATCCCCAAAAATCCCGCGACAACTAAACACTTTTATTTTTTTTCTTTTCTCGCTGCAAAATAATTATGAAGAATAATGTAGAGCAAGAGAAATTTTTGCTACTTATTTACCTGCATAGCGGACATGATCGAACTCAGGGAGGCTACAATTCCCGAGGGTTGTTCAAATAATCGATGAAAATCTATTAAAAGAAAAAGAAGGAATCTCAAAGGCAAACTATCCTCGATTTTTATGGAATTTTTCTCTTTTTAATTTTTTTTTTAATTTTTTTTTTATTTCTGATTGTTAAATTTTTATTAATTTTAATTTAGCAATTTTTTTATTTTCAAGAATAAGGAGCAATATGCACAAGATAAGAAAGACGCACATCTTTTGTATTTTTCAATTATATCAAAAACGCCCAACAAATCCAGAGAAAATATTTTTATGTTTTAAATATTTTGAAATGTTTTTTGGAATTTTTATAGAATTTTCATATGTCTTTGTAATTTTCGAAAAATCAAACAGTGATAAAAATGAGAAACAGTGCACAGCCTGGAGTAATTTGCAACTTAAAATTGTATTAATACCCAAAACCCTAGGAAATTATTTTTATGATGAAATATATTTAAATATCTACAAATAGAAACTGAAATCATGATTTTTGGATTTTTGTAGAATTTTTTATGACTTTTATAAAATTTTTAGTATTTTTCAATTTTTTGAGGTTTTATAAAGAGTTAATGCACGAATTTGGATAGAAATTAAAAGATAATAAAATAAAACTACTCTAATTTTTTTAGAATTTTTGTATTAAGATTCAAATTTTTATGAATTTTTGAAATTAAGGAAGAGAAAAAGACACTATTTTTTATTGTTTTAATAATAACAAATGAACATAAAAAGCAATCAAAAATTTATATAATGAAGAGGAACAAGTCAGGAGAATAACATGATTTTGCATATTTTATTGAGCAAGAAAAATATTTATTTCAATCAAACAATCATTTTAAGATAATGTCTGGAAAGCGGGAACTAGAATGTAAATATTTGATGTTTTTGCATTGAATAAATAACAAAAATAAAATAGAGGGATGGAGAACGTAATTTACCCACTAAACGTGTGCAACACACATGCTATTCTTGGCAGGGGCTTCTTTGTAAAATATGGAAATCACCGGGGAGCTTTCTTGCAATTTTCCAAAGTGCACGTGCAACGCACGTGATAGGCTCTAGAGTGCAGGGGCAATTTTGCTATTTTGATAACTTTGAGGGATCAGATGAAATTTTTCCAATTTTTAATCCAATGCCCTAGGGTTCCTTTTCGTTGCCTTCGTTTCTTCAAAGATGGGAGGGGACTAAGGTGGCGTCGGCGCTCCAAGCCAACGGTGGAGGAGAGGAAGCGGTGCTTGGAGGTGGTTAGTGGAGAACCGCTCCAAGCGGTTGGAGATGGCACCTCACGCGGCGTCGGTGCGCGAGCGGGAAGGACCAAGGGCCAACCAGGAAGGATGATGGTGCTGCGTGGTGTAGAGATGGGGGTGACACACGCCCCTATGTTGGTCAACGACGAGCAGGCGATGGGGCCGCAGCGGCAGGGCTGGAGGTTCCAAGCAGCTCGCTTGAGAAGAAGGCGGTGGGGTTGCGGAACTTGACTGGCGGAGGCGTCGATGGGATGTGACGGAGGTGGCAGCCAGCGGTCGTTTTCTTTATATATTTTTATTATTCTTTGTTTATTTTTTTTTTGAAATGTAAACAGTAGTAATTTTTTTTGTTTTTTGTAAATCCGAAATAGAGAATTTAAAAGCATAAAATAGAAATGTTTTATTATTTTTATTTATTTTTATTTATTTTTTTAGATGATCTTGCAAAACAAATGTTAAAGAGAAGGAAACAATTTTTTTTGTTTTTTTAATTAATTTTTTTATTTATCAACAACTTAGGATGCAAACATGATGACTCGGTCCCAAATCAAAATGAATTCGTGAATGAGGATCCGATGAAATGGAGGAATCGAATACGAGTCTCTCGCCGCCGTGCGTGGCTAGAGTTGAGAGATCGTGCAAAGTAGAAAAGAACACGAATTGATCGATAGGTGAAACAGAAAATTGAGTCGGAGGCGGATCAAATCGTGATGGTTTTTAAGAGGCAAGAAAACTACGATAATCTAGAATAAAAGTAAGAAAAGAAAAGTATGGATCCAATCTTAGGAGCGGAAAAAACCTTGATCACCTCGACGAAGGCCGACTCGCTTTCACTGGACGATTCGGAGGCTAGGCACCCTTCTGCAACAAGAAGACTCTCGGAGATCGGGCTCCTCTCACCAAAGATTGATCAAGTTGAAAAGATGGATGAGGAGACATATAAATAGAAAAGATAATGGAGTTTGAATTTTTGAATTTTTAGATGAAGATAAAAGATAAGAGAAAAAACAAAATTGAAATGAGATAAAGTAAAAAGATAAGTGTTAAAGTTATTTACAAAAATTAACTATTTTTCTATATTTTCGCCACTTTATCCGGTGGACCCTATAAACTTTACCAATTACCTCCACGCCCTTTGAAACAACATAACACCCCCCTCGACCCTATAAACTTGCCGACTCTGACCCTATGAACCATGCGGTTACTCTGTCTGAAGCTCGTGAGGGTTCTTAGGGTAATTTATAGGGTCGATGGGGTAATTACGTTATGTAAAAGTTTGTGGACGCAATTGGCAAAGTTTACAGGGTCTACTGGGTAAAAATCCCTATTTTTTTGTGGTATTTTGTTAAGAAAATTAACTATATACATAAACTCTGTACATATAGTACATTATTTACATATTTAAATAAGGAAATAATTTTTTTTAAAAGAATAGTTTTTTATTTTGTGTTAAATAATTAGTAAAAATATTTACAAATATTTACAAATACAATATGTACAAATACATGTGAAATTTGCACAAACCACCTTAGAAAACCAACTTTTCACATGTAACTCCAAAAATTATGAAATTACGGTCATTTTAAAGATAATTTAATTTAAAATACAATGGAAGTAAGTTTGGTTCAATTTGAGTTCATATGGAGCCGGAGTTGGTCATTCAATTATCGCTTAGTGGCTTTTTCCAAGTGTGGTTGCTTTTATTCTGTACAAGATTTGATTATGCAATTATTTTTATTATACATTTTTATTTACAACTTTTGTTTTGAAAATTATTTTGTTTGAGGTCAATTTATGTACAAATAAAATAGCGTAGTATACAAATATACACAACACACATTTTTTGGATCTTTTTTAAGGATCCTATCTCCCCCTACTTTATTCTTGATCGATCAGGTCAAGTCTTGACCTTCTCTTGGGGTTCGGGTCAGCCTGTATCTATTACATATAAACAATCTTCCTTTTTTATTTTATTTTCTTTATTTTTCCTTTCTTTATTTATTATTTATTTTAGGTTAAAATGGTAAGAAGTGTACAATATTTACACACATATGCAAGTTAGTAAGAATATAGAGTTAGTGTTATATGCATGTGTTTTATAAGGGATTTTAAGCTAAAATAAATGAATAAAGATGACAAATCGCAGATTCGTCATTGGGTAATATACAAGTTAGTACTTTTGATAGTTTTTATTAATGTCAATAATCTATACACAATAAAGTTGATTTTATTTTATTTTGAAGTAGTAAAACATAATTAAAAATAGGGGAATTGTGATAATATATGCGTGATAAAGTACAAGAGAATTTTGGCTTCTTATTTTTGCAATATGCATGCTAAAACATGGCTATTATTTTCATATGCATGAACGATAAAAATGCAATATAAATAAACAATGCAATGAATTACTTGGGAACAATGTTCTATTTTCAACTTTTAGAGTGATGAATCACATATTCTTCAGTTGCCTATTTCGAAGGATGATAGTTTTGGAAGGATATTAACATTCTTGCGACTTTTATATTTCAATTATATTGTGTCCTTAGAAAAAGGAATACAGTTTTGGAAAGAAAAATTCGAATCCTTAATTTCGTGTAGAAGAAACACTCCTTGTATATTTGATTAGTAATATTATATATGTGAGAAAATGAAAATGTGCCAATGACTACACACAGTTGTTTGTTCCCATCTTTAAAAATGAATAATTTTTTAATTAAAATGTAAATAAAATATATGGATCTTGATTTATACTATAAAATGAAGATTCTATTAAAATTTCAAGTCATTTGGAGTTATGTAACCCGTCCTTCGAGCGACAATGGATTCATTTCATCATAGTAATTGATTGATTATTGTAGTTTGATTGTGTTCATGTTAGAACTTTATTATTTGAAACTTAGTGGGCACACAATGCTGTACGCATGCTCATTAGCACATACTTTGAGGGAAAGAAGTATGTGATAGATGATTTGCAATTGGATTTGGATCATGAGAAGATTATCTCAGGAGGAATGATGATGGATGATTTACGATTGGAATTGGATCCTGAGAAGACTATCTTAGAAGGAATGATGATGGATGATTTGCGATTGGACTTGGATCAGGAGAAGATTATCTCAGAAGGATCATGCACTAACTATCTTTTGAGAATTTTGATAGGAAATTTCTTAATCAAACTTCATTGTTACTATTAATGTTATGGTTGTTACTTGAATATAATCAAACATTACTTGAATCTTATAAAAAAATTATTGATGATATGGAATATAGAATTAATGATTTAATTTCAGAATGTCTTAGAAAATTCGAAAGGTTACTGAAATTGTATTTAAAATTATTGAGGAATTATTGATGAATACTAAATCTAGTTTAAGAATTATTGAAGTAATGTACATAGTTCGTATTTACTGATAATGTCAAAGAAGTTACTAAAGTTGTGATATCACTTATTAATTTCATACAAGTTATTAAAGTTGTGATATCACTTACTGAAGATTGAAGTAAAACTCGAAATATGTACAATCGGAACATTACTACCACATCTGGATTATAGCAATTAACTAAACTTGAATCTGAATGCCACCTCAAAATGGGTAGAGATGAATAGCAGCTCTACCAAATCTATTGGACAAGAAGGTGACTGTAGAGGAACTCAAGAACACGCGTAATGAAAACTCAACCATGGGAATTCCATCCTGCCATCGCCGTCCGATGCAGATTCACAACTTCTGTACCTTCTCCGCCTTCACCACCGGATTCGCCTTCACGATGGCGTCCCTCCCCGCAAGCCGGTAGTCGAATGCGCATCCGTGCTCCTCCGAGTACCGGTGCGAGGAGCAGAAGACATCCCCGCACCTGCACGTGTAGCCCAAGAGCCCCACCTTCCTCCTGCAGAAGGCGCAGCGGTGGCTCCGCGGCTTCTCCGGAACCGTCGCGGCTTCTTCCTTCTCCCGGGTAACACTCACCTCCTCCAGAATCACCGGGGCCGCGTCTCTGTGGCATTTGGAGCAGAGATTGTTGGTGGCGGCGCTGCCGAAGAAGCCGCAGTGGTTGGCGCACAGAAGGGGCTCTTCCAGACGGTCTTGCTCCTCCATTACTTTGGGAATTATTTTGTTGCAGACGAGGAGGAGGAGTTATATTTATATAGGAAGGACTTGTTAGGTGGAGGCCTGCCTGACTGAGATAGGAATCGGAGATGTCCGGGGAATCCCGAGAAATAGGAGATTTCTGGGGAATCTCGAGAGAGTCCTCGGACGATTGGGATTCAAGATTTTCCAGACTTTATATTGATGGCGACGGTCCCATGACGTTTTGAAGTATAAATCTCTCTGGTAAATCTTCGGAAGTAAAAGATTAATTGAATTGAATGTAAAGAGTAATCTAGTGGACTTCAGTATCCGTGATTCCGTGTAGGAAACGCTACTTGCCCATTCATTTATACGACACAAATATTATTGATTGCAAATTTTTCTTGTAATCAAATAAACGCAATCAATTTAATACTCATTGATAAAGATCCATGTAGTGACGATTATTTGATGATTTTTTTTCTTATAGTAGTATTAATCGTTGCTAATTTAGAACAATAATAAAAAATGATACTCATCATTATATGATTCATTGTACACACTTAAATGATCTAATGATAGTGTAGTGTGCCTACCATCCTAAAGATGAGGGTATAAATCCCCCTTTGTGAGGTTACGTTAGGTAGTCGACAACCAGCATAAAAAATAATCGAATCTCTCAGCATGGATTAGAGTAAGAATCCATGTAGCCGTCCCCACTTATAATGGGAGAAGGATTCGCTATTTTATCATTATATGACTCGTTGCTAGAAATATAATGACGGATACAATATCAGTTGTGAATTTAAATAATGAAGCAACAAATAATATTCGTTGTTGTAATTTAAACGACAAGAGGATGATGATTAATATCAATTTTTTCGTCGTCTTGAGCCAATTATGTTGTATCCAGACTCCAACATCAAGCCTTTGCCTTAGGGAATGAGAATTAAAATAAAAAGAGTGAAGAATGTTTAAATTTGTTAGGTATCTAGGAAAGGGTTAGGGCTAGTTATCGCTTCAAACAAAGGGTGCACTCACTTGCATCGATAGGGTATTGGCATGCTGGGAAAAACCACAGTGATATTTATAGTAACCACGAGGCCTTGAAAACTATGCATTTATGTCATCGTCTTAGGTTGATCCTAAGACATCATTGCTTCTATTTTGGTGTGGTTAACTGCCATATCTACTCCTATTTACATGGCTAAAGAATGCTACATTTGAGAAGCCAAGATCACCCTTGTTGTACTTTGTATAGTCGCACACAACTAATGTTATCTTAGTGTTAAGCGCAATGGAAGATATTGATTATGCCCCATCTCTTCATGAGAGTAGATCCATACATCATCAATGGACACTACCACAAACTACATGATGCATGTGGGAAATATTATGTTCATCAAATCCATAGACATATCAGATGCATTCCTAGGTCCAAACAACATGACCATGAACTCGTAGTCATATCTAGCATAGAATCGATGCGGATTATTACACAAGTATACAATTGGTGTCTCATCCAAGGACAAACTCTAAGAGGCTAACTTAGAGGTTTAATCCTCAACTCTGGTTCAGGTACCAAGTCACAACTTAATCTTCCATCTCTTTAGTTGTCCGATTTAAAAAAGATGTAATCACGAAGGGCCGCTTATGGAATGAATATCATCTGTCTTATTTTGCTATCCTTTCATTGGGCAAGGGATTAACTCAGGGGACAAACATACACACACTTGCTTTATTTTTGGTGTGGATCAATATGGCCATCAATGATTTTGAACCATATGCACTTGTTTTCTAGGGTGCACTGAGATGTCTTTTCTGAGTATCTAATATACCTTCTACACTCATACTTGTAGCATTTATGATGCATGACTCCATTTTCGTGCTCCCATGATTCTTATTTGGTGTCTTAATAGCAGTAAGAAGAGGCAAATTGTGGCCCACTTCCTCTTGCTCCAAGTGGACTCTTGAAAAGATCGGGATCGCTTGCTAGTTATTCTCAAGTTTTTGTGGGTATTTTCTTGAGTTTTCAGCTTTTTCTGGAGTTTTTGGTAGTAATGAGTTTTAGATAATTTAAATCAATATGTTCTCATATTTTTTGCATTTTGAAAGTCTTTCCCTTACAAGCTTTCAAAGCATGAGGCATGCTAACCCAAAGGCTTCACTACGAGATCCGACTCTCCTTTCCATTTTCATTGCACCACACTAGTATGAGAAAATGCAACTACAATGAAAGAAGCGAGAACTCTTTTCACTTTGCAAGTCCAACTTGCATTCCTAGTTCGATCTTTAACACTTCCCCATATATATGAAGTTAGCATGTTATTAATTAAACCAATAGTTAATGAGAGAGTTAAAAAATTACACTATGTGCAATCCAATATCGCCTTAATAATATGTGGAACATTATTAAGGTCACTATGCATATGTACCATGTCTTTCGAGAAACAAAGAATTCGATCCATGCATGTGAATTAGTATTCCAAAGTCATGACTATGCATGAGCGTGTCCGCAAATGCAACCCATGATGATGGAGTTCTTCGCAATGACAGAAGACCATGGATGCCATCATATGACTTGTACATATCTTGTTTAAATTGATGACTAATCATTTCGAATCATATTCTCATGATAAATCCAATAAGGGATCTAATAAGTAAATTTTCTTGATTATTGATATTATTATGTAGTACACGCTCACTATCACATTTTTTATTCTAATTTTAGTTGTTATAAGTATGCAATGACTTCTCATGCTATCATTCCCTGAAATGGATCCGGTCAGGTCATGCAGAATATGCTGACAGGAAGCATTTCCACTGCCAAGTGGTGCATGGTGCCCATTAAGTAAACTATCAGCATATCCAAGCCTAGTCACCATCACCGTTTCAAATTTAGACAATAAAATTAGTACAATTTTAGGATGTATTATACTATATAATAACCATTCATAAAATTTAGGAATTCAGAACATTTTTAATTTCCACATATTTCCAATATAACAACTATATAAACGACGAAATTGATCCAATAGATTCATAATTTCTAATTTATTCACAATGAAACAAGTGCATAAATAAATAAAAGAAATATTAAATAAATAGGCATTCTGATTTATTTCATGCATCCAAATAAACAAACAATGACTTCATATTTCAAATTTGCAAGTTGTGACCACCGTGCTTCAAATGAGAAAGCATTATATAACTTGGACATAGAATTCATTGCGACCCAAAATATTTCTAACATATCACGTATAACTCCTGCTGTTAATAATCATATGTATTTCCATCTATTTTGAGTCCCAAAACATGATAAACAAATTATTATAACAATCAAATCGTCTTCCAACTCCTGTCTATGGAGAAATTCAATTTCTCGATGCCACACGATCAGAATCATGTGAAACCCTTTTGTACTGATTGGGGACATGGTTAATAACTTACTAATAAGTATTTTATTATTTTATATGAATAAAAATAATAATATCAAATATTTTAGCTACGATCTTTGATTGAAGTTAGAGTCAACAACCATTTTCAATATTTGAATCTTTTCTCGAACACCACCTAATATTAGAGTGTCTATTGGGCATGAGTCCAAACCTTCTAAATATCATATATATCTCATAAAAACATGTTCTAAATAGGGGGGGAAAACAATAACATCGTACGTTATTGAATCAATTGAAACACCAAAACAATCACAAAAACTATGTACCTGAAGATTGGAATAATATGATCGATTATTCATCGGACTTGGATGTAATCAAAATCCTTTAAAAGTATGCTCTGATACTAACTGAAATACGTTTATACTTCTCATCACAGAAATACGAAAAAACAATCACAAACAGTTTGCAATTTCAATGTGTTCATCGTATGAATGCAAGTTTTAGCATAAAAATATAATTATGCATAGAGAAACCATAAACTCAAGGAAACAATTTCCAAACATGGTTTCTTATATTCTCATGTATATTACGAAGAGATTAGTGTTACCTCTTAAACCATGAGTTTCTAAAATAAGAGACCTCTAGAATGAAGTCTGATCCAAGGACTCCCATCTTGCGGGCGCGATGATGAGTCAAGTAGCTTCCTACGAACTTTGATATCTACTCCTTCTTGAAGTTGTCAATACAAGGATGCTATTTAGATGATCTCAAGATCCTGATTTCGTTGCACAAAATCAATCCATCCTCCACGTATGAGAAGCATGGAGAAGAATGCGTTCTTCTCTCAAGAAGGTGTACACCAATGTAGAGAAGAAGAAGGCAACTTGTTAGACGTGTAGGGTACGGTAGGAGAAGAGGGTGCATGTGTACAAGAGAATTATAAACTCTTAACACTCTTTTCTCAAGGCAATGGAATTGGTGGAATGAATCATGCTCTCAGGAGAGAGGCTATGCCCTCTCTTTTATACAAGAGGGGATGTCCCTAGGAGTCCTACTCCTATTAGGTACGTCCACCCTTATGAGATCATGGATGATGATCCTAAAGTAGTACAGATCCTTTGCCTTCAAGAAATAGGCTCCTATTTATCCTTTCAATTTCATCTCAAAAAAATAACAGATAACCAAGATTTAGGAGCCTTCTATTCACATTGTGACTCCAAGGTCTTGTCCTATTTTTGGTTACAACCTCTTAATTATCATTCCATTATCATGATTTAATTATTAAAATCATAATTTAGTATTTTATGAGAGCTACCTGATAAATTATGAATCTTATTCATGAACCCCAAAAAATGTAAATCCAAATTACATTTAATTTCCAATGTGAATCATATTCACAAATATACCTTGGAATAATATATATAAAACATATATATATATTAATTTTTATGAATCAATAATATTAATAAAAACATACGATGTGGATCATATCTAAAAACCCTGGATATACATTTATCAGTGATAATAACAATTATTATCATAACATTGATATCATTTAATACATGTCCTAATCCAATTAGGACTTGTGAGAAGATGTCCCGGATACTTGGAGATAATGTCTGGCAGATCATACTATTGATAAATCCATTTTTTATCATTATATTACATGATTATTAATACTCTTACCTAGACCATTCAGTAATATTCATAATCAATTCACTAACATTAACACTTGATACCTTGTAAAATAATTAACCTGAATTATGTGCCCACAAGTAGTATTATGTTATTTATTGTTAATAAAAAGTATCTTAAATATTAGTTTAATATTGTACACAATTATTTTATATTGATTTATAAATCAAAATAGAACAATCACAAAATACAAAATTAAGTATTTTTAATTACTTAGAAATACTTACAAAAAATTCTTATCTTGTGCACGCTTTATTTTCATTTTGAGTTCTATGTGAAAGATGTAGATCTCAAAAAGATCTACAACTTTCAAGTTGAACACTTTTTAATTTGAGGTTTATATATATGTTATTTGTATTTATCTTTATTTTTATCTTTTTTTCTTTTTTCTCATTGGACCATGTGGCACCTCCAGGGCTGCCCATGTGGCCCGCCTCTCCTGTCGGTACTCGCCTCACTCTCAATCTTCTAATCAGATGATCAGAAAGCATCATACCCATTCATTAACACCTCTCCAACAGTCATTGGATCACTTGATATAACAGTTGAGCTCCATATTTTACCTCTAGCCCGCACACTCCCTTGCATTCAAACACACCAACCACCCACAATCACACCATTTCCTCCACGTAGTAGGTCATTGCCCTCACCCACATGACCATGCCCAGTCGTAGATCAATCTCTCTCCTCTTCTCTGCGTGCCACATTTCCCAAATTCTCACCAAACCACCAGTCGTAGGGGAGCGTTTCAAGCTTGTTGTTCGCTCACCTAGAACCGCTCCCCTTTGTCTTCAAATACCCATATTTCACTGCTCGTGCATGCCAATTGACTTCATGCACGACAGCTCCAAGCACACCTTGTACTCCTATGAAAGAATGGGTGCAAGATTTTGAGCAAAGATCGAGCAATTGTCATCGGTGCTATCCAAGGTGAAACCACCTTGTTGCATCCCTTCACCAGAGCTGCTCAAGCTCAACGACCAGCCCTCATGTCGAGTGATGACCGAGGAGCCTCTGCCCCCTCTCAGTGGCCAGTCTCTGCCTCCCCAGTACCTCCTCCATCAGCCACCTTCTTCTCGTATTTCTCCTATTTTTCATAGCGCACATACTCACTCTTCTCACCATCTGAGCACACCTCGACCTTAGCTGTTCACTGACTATTTTCGCACCATCGTCATATTCCTCCGGCCGCTTCTCCATTACCTTGCCCACCTCGATCCATCACTGCCCTCGTAAGGGCAATAACCCATCAGGCTCTAATTCCTTCACCCTCACAAAGCCTCTTGATCACCCCTATTTAGATCCAAGAAGATTCGTATTGCGTCACTTATCTGTGTGAACCACTGTAGGAGGTAGCTCTACTTTGATTGATCGGAATTTCGATGAAGCCTCGATCTCAAGCTTCTTCCCCGACGAGCCTCTATCGCCAGAAGCTTCTGGTTCTCCTCATCCCTTGGCCACACTTTCACCATCTTCGTGAGGGTCTCATGCAGTTTCTCAGACCTTTGCCGAACGCGCTGGAGCGAGGAGGGACCAGCAGCCCACCGAAGCTCCGTCTAGCCTCCGCTGTACATGGAGGAAGGGGGAAAACATGAAGAGCAATTTCCATTGGATCAGATCACCCCTATCCGATATAACGAGTCAGATTATATTCCAACTTTAGATCTGAGGCAACACTTCACTCCTTAGTATCGGGCATGGATTATATTCCAACTTCCGATCTGAGGCAGAGCTTCACTCCTTAGGATCTGGCTCCAAAACAACAGATGAAGCATCTGAGCATGCCACATAGCCCAAGACAGCCAAGCCACCCGAGCCTAGCCCCCATGTGAGCTACCTCACGTGCCTGGGAAAATTATATCGCTTCGGCCCAAACTTTCACGAATTGCATTTAGGTATAGCTCATGCAAAGCATGTGCTGCCGGGTAATTTACAGATAAGCCTCATTGACTTATTATATTTGCATTTATATCCTCAGTCATGAGAATTTACACTCCTTACCTCAGAGGACTTTGTAATTGTATTAGGCCCCTGTTTTGGACTGTGTTATTAAGTTTTAGTATGTTTTTGTTGTAATTAATTCATTGCCTTGCATGATTAATAATTTGTGAACCTTAAATCCAAATTTAATAAAGTTGATTAAGTGATGTAATTAAATCCCTGACGCGGCTTGTATTCATTGAATTGAAATTCAGAGAAGTATAGGTTTTTTTTAGCTTGATTAAATGCCTCATAAGTGCATGATTAACTGATCTAATGCATCAGTTGACATCATGTTTTGGTTTGTAATTTAATTATACAATAAGTACCTTTATGCCAGACCTTGTGATGATTATTTCCTAAATAATTGTGAATTAAGGAAACAAGATGGATTTGAGATAAAAAGCAATTGCGCTAAATGGCGCATTGATGACTTATTCCAATAAATGCTAGATCATTGCTGATATCTTTGGACCTTTGGATAATGGATAAATATCACATACAGATCATGAAATCATGATCTTAATTGTGATTGTTTGTATGCTTGTGTGTTTTGTGAAGTAATTGCGATTGTAATCATTTTGTAGCATACGTGTTAAGCGCATCAAAAAGCCATAAAATCATGCATCCATTTTGTGCATTTCTACATATCTTGATTGAGGTAGCCTCTTAGAGTATCACATCATCTATCTTAGGACCCAATTAGACAACCTAAGCAGCAGTGTCCCTGTGTTTGACCCTGGACTTATCTAGGAGTAATTCGACCGAGCCACTCCTTGTGGAGATTCCCATTGTCTCTGATAGACCTGTATTTTGTCGTACTACAATAAGACAATATAATCAAAGCTGGTTGCATAATCATCAGATGGAACCGTTATTGGGGATTCGACTTGATTAGATTATTTGATTATGCTTAATTTAGGTGAATATGTGAACTTTGAGTTATTTAAGTTAAGCTTGTTTTGTGTTTGTTGTTGTCTTTGTCTTGAGTTGATTAATTATTTATATGGATAGCTATATTTCTCTTGAGACTATCTGACCATATGTTGTTTTGACCAGAGCCACGAAGCAACTCGACGAGGAGTGACGTGGAGGTTCGAGCTCGGTGCTTGAGATGAAGTGGTTAACTCAAATGCATTAGAGAGAAATTATTCTAATTAGATAAAAGTTAATTTCATTTTGTTAGTGTAATTATTTTGTAAGTACTATTGTAATAATTTAGATAATCACACATTTACATCAGCTCTTGTTAACAGCTCGTGATTGTAAAAGAGATTGGACACTCTTTATTATTTTTTATTTGTTGTGGTTGTGTTGAGAATGGTTCGCGACTTTAGTGGAAAATTTAGGATAGGCACACATTAGTGTAAATTCAAACTTGTTTGTGCTCATCGTAATTTAGGCCACATTTCATCAAAAAAAGATACATATCATCATTAAAGATTCATTAAATTAGATGCAAATAAACACATACAATTATCTCAAATTGAAATTGACTTCTTCCTCGCTAATAGTATCATGTTTAGGTGTGGTTTTCATCGACTTGCATGCATTTATTGTAGACTTATAAATTCTATCTTGCATAATACATGGAGAGTGCTGCGAATCACTGTAAGTATAACTCTTCCCGAGCATACATCATACTTCTCATGATTGCATTCCATTTTCAGATTCCTCCCTCTACTTTATAATCTAAGTTTAAAAGGAAAAGGGACTGAACGGTAGGTGTGATTGTGCTCACATTAATTTCAAGTGATAACCATAACTCTAAAATTAGGGTTGAATTGATTAAGTCGATCAAAACAACTTGAAATAAAATGAACACTTGTCTTACAAGTGTAGAAATCCCTTATTGTATGTAGGTACTTACCCCCAGAAGAAGTGAGTGAGGACGTACGCATTAATGTTAGAGCCCGAATCTTTGGACTTGCCCCCTAAGTCTCCAGGTCTGACTCTCGCGAGCTTGGAGCTGTAAGGGCTTGCCTTCGATCTTAGTGTACGTTTCTATTGTGTAAGCTTGTGTGCCTCCTTTGGGGTGTGTTATTGAATATGGCAGCCCAAGAGGATCCCCTCATAGACCGCTAGGCATAAGGCAACATCATGTGTGTAATGGATTAAAAGATTATATTACCACCAACTAAACTTGACAAGATAATTTGGCCGAACCTTTACGACCTTCACGGATGGTCACTCACTTGGGGATAGTCACATACCGACCAATCCCTTCCTCTCTTCCCTACTCACTGAGGAAGACCTTTTCCTATGTGAGGTTGATTTGAGTACAATGGACTCCTCTAATTCGAACCCATTTGTTGATGAAGGTTTCAAAGAAGATTCATTCAAGATGCCTCCAAAGAGACAGAACGATGATGAGGAGCAATGAGAGGACCTCATACATATTGTTAGACTCACTACATTTGAGTAGCAAAATGCCTTATTTAGAACTCAGATAGGACAATTAAACATAGGGGTTGACACAACCATGGATGCGGACTACAATTCAAGATAGTATAGATTGTAAAACTTTCTAAGTCTCGTCGAGCTAGAAGTTGAGTATGAGTTGAAGCTACAGTTCCTGAATTTGCTTTAGCACTTTAATGGGAATGTCAACGTGAAATCTTATGCATTCTTAAGGGACTTTGAGCTCATTTGTGCTAACTTTAGGCATCATAGGGTTAGCCAAGATTATATTAGGCTCGCAACCCTACCATTTCGCTTAGGGTGGGGTGGGGGGGGGGGGGGGTAAGGCAGACTACTGTTTGAAAAACCTAGGTGTCGTAGTGACTACCTACAACCAGTTCAAGGATGTGTTCTTAAAGAAGTTCTGCCCTTTGAGTAGAAGTAATCTGATGAGGACACACATCACAAGTTTTTCCTAACTACCCAATGAGTCGTTATGTGATACTTGGAAAAGATTCAAGGATATATTATAGAAGTGTTCATGTCTTGGTGTGGAAGATACCATTTTGGTCCAATCTTTTTTCGGCAGTCTCAACCTTGAGGTGTAGGGTTTGGTGAGTGATGTATGTGGAGGCAACTATAGGTGATTGGGAGCAAATACCATCTTGAAGGTATTCGAGAAGATGGATGAGACAAGCCACTCACAGATCGCCAGCCGGGAATATCCGGAGTCCCCCATTTCACTCTTATATAGAGGGGGAAAGAAGCTTGTAGTCAATCTCTCCAAGGACTTTATTCCCACCATGGGAATCATTGCAGGCAAGCTGATAGTAGTTGAGTGGATCGAGAAAGAGGATGAATGAGCTTAATAGTAGTCTTTCTAAGCTTCCGAAGTAGATAAAGGAGTGATAAACCCGGAATTATCATCGGTCGTGTGTTCCACACAAGACGGAAGCACTGTCGTCGAGGTGACCGACGAAAATCTTAGATTTAATCAGCAATTAACCCAAAATAGACATAATTCAATTAATAGCAAAAATGCATAATTAAAATTCATTTTCTCTACCATAAAATGCATAGAAAGCGAGCATGTAGAGGTCGAACCACTAAGAGCAATACAGGTAGCCTATGGTTTTCTTTTATGTACAAACCAAGTCATTCCTTATGTATAGATCCTTTTTGTGGGTTTTTAATTTTCATATATATTTTTATAATTTTTTATTTTTATATTTGATTTTTATATTTTCTTATATATATATATATATTTTATTTGTTTTATATAAACTATATAGCATTTATAGGGCTTAGTAAATACAATATATAGTGGTATATTTATAAATACTATTAAATATAGACAAAATTCAGAAAATAAATTGTTTTGTGGTTTTTAATATTTTTCTAATGTTTTTTCAATTTTCCAAGATTTTTCGCTAATTTTTATGTATTTTTAAATTAAAAAAACACTAAATAAGGGATAAATAAAATGCCCGATATTGAATTGGATATTAAAATAGTAAATAAACTCCAAAATTACCCAAATCAGTTTCAATATAAAAATATATAAAAACAAAATTAGAAAATATAAAATCATATTTTTGGATTTTTTAAGGATTTTTTAGATTTTTATCAAAGATTTTAGGGTTTTTATATTTTTAGGATTTTCGTTTTTCCATTTTTAGTGATTTTTGGTCTGTAAATAAATTAGTCCAAAATATACTATATATATTTTTTTTGGAATTTTTAGATACGTTTTTATTTTTTTGGTATTTAATATTACAAACATGGAATACAAAGGATCTTTTTATTTTTAATAAATAATTAAAATACCCAAAAATGCCAAGTAGACCATGGCGTGAAAGCATGAGGCATGATGTATTTTCCCTATTTTTTGTATTTTTAGGAGTACAATAGCTATTTTTAATAAATAGAGAAAAGTTACAAAAATATATGTCCTAGCAGAGGCATAAATGCAATAAAAATAAAGTCCAGGGGCTCATGCAAAAGTGCCTAAAGAAAACCATATTTATTTAATTTTTAAAGACCTTTTAATAGTTACAAAATCTATCAGGGCATCTATGCAATTTAACCATCACATGGGACTACACGTGACGCAGCTTGGGAGGGACTTAAATGCAAATACAATAAAATCCAAGGGCCTTCCAACAATTTTTACAAAAATGTACAATGCTAAATTCATTTTATTAGACTTTTTAGAATTACAAAAAATGGTAGGGGTATACTTGCAATTTCGTCACCTCACATGGGACGGCACGTGAGGTGACGTGGACTAGACCCAAATGCAAATAAAGAAAGTTCAAGGGTCCATTTACAAAATATCCATTTTATTTACAACATATATTTTATTTACAAAACTAAATAATAAATACAAAAATTCCCCATAAGGCACGCGATCCAACGGTTGATCTTAATCACGTGTTGCCATCTTAGCAGATGGTACTGCTTCGTGCTTGGATGGTCCGTATTAGATCGCTAGATGCGATCGGACGGTGAAGACGGAGCAGTATCTAACGGCTCGGATATGACCTAGGTCGCCATTCTTGATCCAACGGAAGAGCGGCTATGATGAAGAACAGGGAGGAAGGTCTACCTGGGGCAAACTTCCTCTGATGAAATTTTGCTCCTCCGATGAAAGGGCCTAGAGTGGTTTATGGTGAGATCCCCTACTCGCTGGTGGCCTCAGAATGGTCGGAGGGTCACCGGAGCACCCCCACGAGGTCGGGGAAGATGAGGTGTTATAGGTGCCTCCAGCGAAGTGTGATTTTGCTTCCAAGTATTTCTTTGGCTCTTAGGACCTGCAGAAATGAACTCACGGGTCGAGGGCAAAGTGCCTCGACCCGGTTAGGTGTGGAATGGGGCGAAGGATGAAGCGGACGATGCTCTCCAGCGAACGGCAGAGCATGGAGAGAGGATGTCCAGATCCTCTAGGGATCTGGGGAAGCGGAGGTGCGTGGAGCAATCAGAAGGTGACGAGGAATAGAATGGAGGCCAAAGGGACGGTGGAGATGGGGCGAAGGTGCACAAAGGAGCTCGCCGGAGCTCGACTCCGGCGAACCACGGGTTGAACGATTAACATCGATTTAACTAACTAAATCCTAAACTAACAACAAGAAATTAAACCTACGATTAAAAGAAGCAAAATGCATGATAAATAAGCAGCTCTTATACCCGGAGTAGCCCAGGGAGTAGGGTCACTGGTGGTGGGCGGCCGTGGGTGCACCCCTCGCTCCTGAAGCTCGGGATGAGCTCGAGAGCACTCCTCCTGTCACAAGGATCTCTCATAGATGCTAACCCTAAGCTTCTTGACGCTCAGTGATGACCAAATTTGAAGAGGAGACGAAGGGGGTTTATTTGTAGAATATTTCAGACACCTTTATTGACCAGGCGATTGAAGGAATGTCGGGCTATGTACAGATTATACAATGATTTGGCGTGAGTCATGGATGATCCGTGATTATTTTTGTTGAAGGAGTCGAAGGCGATGGATGGATGAATCGAGTGCAAAATATGGATGAAATAATGGGAATGGACAGTTCTGACGCATCAGGAGGTTTGAAGGGACAGTTGACCAGAGGTCAACCGTTAAAGCCCTGTTATTGGTCCATGTAAGCACTACAGGACAAAATAGCAGGGTTATTCAAAAATAATTATTTAAAAATAGATTTTGATTTATTAATTTGTATATAAATAAAAAAATGTTTATTATTTTATGTAGTATTTTATTATGATTTTTATTTATTTTTTGGTGTATTTTATTCGTAGTCACTTTTTATTAGTGCATTTATAGGTATATTTGTCTATATTTTGTACATTTTTATTTTTATTTTGTATATTTTATTTTATTATTTTATTATTTTATTTCATATATTTATAACTTATTTTTGTGAGTATAAATATATTTTTATTTTATTTTTATGATGTGATTTGTAGACTTAAATAAATAGATATGTATATTTGATAGGTATATTTATAGGTATATTACCTACGTTTTATTCACAACTTTTTATTTGAATATATTGTATTGGATTTTATTTTGGTTTTATATTTTTAATAGAATATGAATAATATTTACAATATCATAAAAATATAAAGAATAAGGTAATAAAAGAACAAAATCCACTTTTATTTATATACATATATAACATAGGTATTTTGTCTATGTATTCTCAGACTTATTTTATTTTAAATTTTCCTTTTGGTTTTATTTTGGTTCTACTATGCACATATGGTATGAATAATATTTACAAAATTATAAAAATCAAAATTTATAAAAATAATAAATAATGAATAGATTGAATATTTTAATCAGTATAATATACAATCAGAGTAGAAAACCTAAGTTTCACACAGTAACTCCAAAAAAATTAAAACCACCGCCATTAAATAGCTTGTGAAAAGTTATGTACAATTAGAGTGATTTTGATATGTTTTGAGTTTTTATTTGAAAGATATGGGTTTGGGAAGTTAGGTTTTTGGCTTTTTATTTTGTGTATAAAATGAACATTGTATAATATTTTTGTACAAACTCAAGTTTGTATTTTTATTTACAGCATTATCTACAACTTTCATGTACAAAGTTTATTTATTTGATGAACAAATAATAGAGGATAAAATAGGCGTCAAAATGCATGAATAATGAATAAAAGAATTGAGTTTTTATTCTATTTTGGCCTCTATCTCCCCCTACTTTATTCCTTGTCGACCAACTCAATTATTGACTTGGTCTCAGGGTTTAGGGTCATAAAATATTTTCAATATTTTATTCTTTTTTATTTTCTTCTCTTTATTCTATAATTTTTGCATTAAAAACCTTATTTTATACACAAATAATAAAATAAATAATGAATGCTATTATGTACAAATTAATATTATTTACATGCATTATATAGGATTTCTAAGGCCAAAATGATAGAATAAAGGTGATGAAATGGAGATTCATCACCCCCCTATACTTGCATTTGCTAGTCCCTAGCAAACATTTATGCAATAAGTATGAAAAGAATAAAGAAGAAAAAAAAGAAAGACTAAATGGAATTGATTTCAATAATTAAACTTGTCATTACAAAATCAAAGTTTGGAGCTCAGGTTAGACCTTGATGTGAAAATGTGTGTGGAATCTGTTGGGAACCAGATTTAAAACACAACAGCCTCTGAGAGTCACAGAACTCAGTTCAAACCACCTCAATAGCCAGGTCAGAACTAGCCTACATCAGACGCAAACCCTTATTGTACGGTGTAAATGCTAGTGGCTCTCCCCAACTGAAATGATAAAGGGACTGACTTCTTCAGAATGACAACCCAATGATTTCCCAATCCAGCACTCTGTCCTCGAGGAGTGGGGTATTCCTTTCTAAGTTCAAGTGGCATCCAACTCAAGAGGAGGAGGTGAAGAAAAGAATGGGCGATAGCCAGTGTAGCTACCTATCCTGGAATGCATGACCAGTGTAGTCAAGTCATCCAGCTGCATGCTCACATGGTATAACTTTGATGCTCAAGCTTGCTTATTTTCTATACAACATATATACATACTCTGACATGCATTTTATTTTTATTTGCAGGCCTGTCCACTTTTTTGGAGTTTTTTTGTTTTCAACATACTATTTGCAACATCATTTACATAAGGAGTTTTTCCTCTTGAGCCAGAAGACTATCCTTCTTTTGAAGCTTTATTGCAACCCACACTCTCCTGTCATGCGACTTCACGGCAACTGGACCAGTTTGGGGTGCACTTCCCACCCTAAACGAGGACGAATGTTTCCACCCGTGTGCATTTCAGACTGGCAAATCCAACCCCCTCACTACTCCAACTGAATTGAGCCAAGTGAAATGTGCAAGTGTCCAAGTTAGGTCACGACCAATAAGAGTCATGCGTGCGTCTCGAAAAGTTCTAGTTAGTCAGTTGTGGTGACTTGAACCCAGCCCTGAGTCTCAAAGGATTAAGTCCCAATGGACCTGAAGTACCTTAAACCTAGTTCCCATAAGGTTCCAGTGCGGTTAGGTGCAGTAAGATCCAACCAAGATCCAATCTTCGACTTTATTGGACTAGTTCAATCATCAAGCTCAATTGAAAAGAATATGAATGATATGCAAATGCTATGTACACTGATGCAACGAATGATGCAATTTTTCAAAAAATTTTGAAAATAAAAAGAATTTTTACACAAAGAATTTTGGCAAAAGAATTTTGGCACACCAAGTATAAAATATATACATCTATTTACATGGGTTTGCATCTTTTTATTTATTTACAAGAATTAAGAATTTTAAAGAATTTATAGGTTCACAAAAGTTATTTTTCCAGGTACTTATGCATAATTGGTAAAGAATTATATATATACAATTTATTCCTATATAATGGTGCATTTATTCCTCAAAATTTAGTTGAAAATAATTTTGAAAACTATAGTGCACAATAATTTTTGAAAACACTTACAAACATTTGAAAACCATTTTGCAAAGATTTTCCACGCCATATATATATACATAAATAAATATTATTATTATTCACAATATTTTTACAACCATTTTCAAAATCATTTTGCAAATAGGTTTTCGAAGCTTTTATTTCACACAAAGAAAAGGATTTTTGCAAATCAATACATTTTTACAAAGGTTGAAAATATTTCACAAAACATTTTCCAAACGGGTCACACCATTTTTCAAATCATTTTGCAAGAATATTTTTGACCTGATTTTTTAATCAGCATATACAAAAAGGATGTGTATATACAAAATATTTTTGGTATTTTTTGTTTTGCATATGTTTTTGTGATTTTTGAAAATAGGTACATATCTTTACTGGGGGATATATCTTATATATACAAGAGTTTTTATTCTTAACGGATTTACAAGGGATAGTTGATCACTTTTATACATTTATACAGCTTTTTGAGTATGGTGTGTATACTCCTCATACTTATTTGGAAATCATTTTTCAACAGTTTTGAAAACTATAGTCCAACATAATTTTCACAAACGATTTTGTACAAACATTTACATGTATTTGAAAATCGTTTTTGCAAAGTTTTTCAAACAGTATATATAGATTTTCAAAATATTTTTGCAACCATTTTTACAACCATTTGCAAATCATTTTTTAAACAATTTTATTTCAAAGAAAATAAATTTTTGCAAACAAAAACATTTACAAAGTTTGCACACATTTTGCAATTATTTTCCAAACAGCTTTTTTCAATAGATTTTTCAAATAGATTTTCAAACATTTTAGCAAAGGTATTTTTGCCCGACTTATTAATCAGTATGTACAAAGAATATTTGAGAAGCTATAACCATATTTTTATTATAACAATGTAATGAATTTAACAGTATTTTTTCCAAAATTATTATATAAAAGTATGAGTTATGGCTTTAAAGTATACATACTATATACGTCCCCCCTATATTTAGCTCGAGCTATGTCCTCATAGATCAAGTAGAAAAAAGAAAAGACATAACTCAGACTGAGTATAGAAGAGTCTAAGAAATAAAGAAATGTGGGTATGAATTAATGAATGGGTAGTTGACCGTCTCCCCTATACTTAGGATCAAATAAACCTAAGTATAGTAGATTGTACACAAAGCGAGGAGGGTCAAGGGTGAGGCTGAACAAATCGTACTCATAGTATCTCCCCCCTATACTTAGGGTAAGAGAGCCCTAAGTATAGGTAAGAAGAGGAGACAATGGAGAGGATGAAAGTAATCAGGGTGTATACCCCCTATACTTAGGGCAAGACGCACCCTAAGTATAGAAGACTGACAAAAAGGAGTGATACACCTTATAGATATGCATTTTTCCTTTTTGAAAATTAAAGCAGAAAGAAGAAAAGAAGAAAAGATCAAAGATCAAAGAAAAAGTTTTGGAGGAACATTATCTGAATCTTTTGATGTTGCCAGTGCTGTGGATGTATCATCTGAGTGCACTACTTGGATTGCATTGACAACGGACAAGAAGGTATCATGCTCAAGGTAAGGCTTCAGTAGTTGCCTGTTGACGACAAACGACTTTGCGTCAGAAGACAATTCTGATATTGCAATACTTCCATTGTCACATACTTCTCGTATTTGAAACGGCCCTATCCGTTTGCTTTTTAATTTTCTCGAGAAGATCTTCAACTTTGCATCAAATAACCACACTTTCTGCCCAATTTCGAAGGTCTTTCTTCTGATGTGCCGGTCATGCCAGGGTTACACCTTCTCTTTAACATCAATGTGTTATCGTATGCATAGTCTCAAAACTTCAGGATCCTATTCAGGTCATCTTTTCTTTTCTGACCACTTTTCTATGAGTCCAAATTACACATCTTGATCGCCCATAAGGATTTGTGAATTAGTTCCACGGGCAAATGACATGGCTTTCCATACACAAGACGATAGGGCGACATGACCGAAGGAGACTTGTATGTTGTTCTGTAAGCCCATAGGACGGATTCCAAGAGTTGGGTCCAATTCTTTCTGTCCGACTTGATAAGCTTCTGACGGATCGTCTTGATTTCTCTATTTGACAATTCTGCCATGCCATTGGTCTGGGATGGTAAGGAGATGCGACTCGATGCTCGATGACGTACTCCTTCATTAATTTCTTGACCTCTGTACTAATGAAGTGGCTACCCCCATCTGATCTGAGAATCTTCGGAATCTTGAATCGTGAAATGATGCTTTCTTTCATAAAGCAACATACTGTTCGGCTGTCAGCAGCTTGAGCGGGGATAGCTTCAACCCAACAACTCACATAATCAACAGCAAGAAGGATGTGCTCATATCCCTGACTGTTGGGGAAAGGTCCCATGAAATTGATGCCCCAAGCATCGAAAATGTTAGCTATCTGAATGATCTTTAGGGGCATTGAGTCTTTTGTTGTGAGTATGCCTTTCAGTCTCTGTCAGTCAATCATCGTTTGACGAAGGCTGCTGCATCCTTGAATAGTGTGGGCCGCCAGAGGCCACAATGAAGTACTTTTGACGTCGTTCGATCTCCAGAATGGTGCCCACCAGATTTGAGCAAGTGACAATGCTCGAGGACACTATGATGCTCCTCCCGAGGGATACACCTGCGCAAAATGCAATACGCTCCTTCCCTGAATAAGAGAGGATCCTACCAGTGGTAGAAATGGATTGTTGATAAGACTTTATATTTTCGAATCTTCATCCAATCCTGCGGTACTACCCCAGAGATGAGGTAGTTAACAATCTCAACATACCAAGGAAGCAAATCCACGGCCAGAATCGACTCGTCGGGAAAGGTATCCGTGATGGGTGTACTGCTCAATAGAGGCTCTTGCTGCTCTATTCTGGAGAGGTGATCTGCTACCACATTCTGAACTCCAGGCTTGTCCTTGATTTCCAAATTGAACTCTTGGAGGAGAAGGATCCATATGATCAATCTAGGCTTGGCATCCTTCTTTTGCTGTAAATATCGGATAGTAGAGTGGTCGTGAAAATGGTGACTTTTGATCCAAGTAGATGAATGATCTGAACTTCTTGAGGGCAAATACCACAGCCAACGACTCTTTCTCTGTCAAAGTATAATTTCTCTGAGCTTCACCTAGTGTTTTGCTGGCATAATGAATGCCATAGAGCGCTTTATCTTTTCTTTGTCCTAGAACCAACCCCAACTGCAAAGTCTGACGAATCTGTCATGATCTCGATGGGAAGAGACCAATCCGGTGGCTGTAGGACTGGAGCTTGAGTGATGAGCTCCTTTAGCTGATTGAAAGAAAGGAGAACCTGTTGATCACCGTTAAACTCAGTCTCCTTGCATAGAAGTTCGGTAAGAGGTCGGGCAATGCATCTGAAATCTCGAATGAACCGTCTGTAGAAACCCACATTCCCTAGGAATGACCTCACGTTCCTAACTGTCTGAGGTGGCTCAATATTGGCAATCACATCCACCTTTGTCAGGTCGACTTCCAAGCCACGTTTGGAAACGACATGACCCAACACAATCCCTTCTGTGACCATGAAGTGGCTCGTTTCCCATGACAACACTAGATTGACTTCATGCCATTTCTGAAGTACTCTGTCCTGTTGCTCAAGACATGAATCGAAACTATTGTCGTAGATAGAAAAGTCGTCCATAAACACCTCGAGAAAAGTGCCTATCATCTCGGCGAGGACTGCAAGCATGCATCTCTGGAATGTCGCTGGTGCATTGCACAATCCAAATGGCATTCTCCTGAAAGCATAGGTCCCGAACGAGCAAGTGAAGGTAGTCTTCTCTTGGTCCTTAGGGGATATTGCCACTTAGTTGTACCTGGAGTACCCATCCAGAAAGTAGAAGAACTCCTTACTAGCTAGTCTTTCCAGAACTTGATCAATGAATGGCAAAGAAAAGTGATCCTTCTTCGTTGCTGTATTAAGACGACGGTAGTCAACACATACACGGCAAGATGTTGGTACCCGAGTAGATATCTCCTCTCCTTTGTCATTAGTAACCACAGCAAGCCCCTACTTCTTTGGAACTACGTGCAAGGGCTCGCCCATTTTGAATCGGAGATGAGATAGATGAAGTCTGCGTCACACCATTTCGTGATTTCTTCCATGATGACATCCCTCAGTATAGGGTTCAATCTTCTTTGAAACTCGTGGGATGGCTTGGCATCTTCTTCCAGGTAAATATGGTCTGAACACAACGCATGACTTATCCCGCGGAGATCTGATACATGTCAACCAAGTGCCTTGCGGTTTTTCTCTAGAACCTCGAGAAGTCGAGATTCTTGCTTTGGGGTCAACCTCCTATTGATGATGATTGGATACATGTTTTCTGCACTAGCAAGGAAAACATACTTTCAGGTCTGCTGGAAGTGGATTGAGTTCCGATTCTGATCTGACCAACTTATGAGCCACTTTGGAAACTGCACTGTGGGTAGATGTGTGGCTTGGACTTTGGTAGAGCTACGGACCTCAATATTCTGTTGAGGTTCTAAAAATGTGTCGAACAAATATGTGATAAGGTCGTGGTGTTCGGGTTGGAGAGCATTATTTGAGTCAAAAAGGTTCATCGGCAAGTTGGACTCTGTGTCCCAAGTATCATCGGAGCCTGCATCGACTGTACTTTCCACGTCCTCCTCTAGAGAGAGGATTTTATGTGTCCAAGAATCGTTCAAATAGAGTTCGGAATCTCTGATTTCAGCAATGAAGTCAGAGTCTGCTTTGGGCGGTGCTGCATGTCCCTCATCAGTTACGATCTTGGGTTCACTGATCATGTCTATGGTGATTCTTTGATTTCTCGAGCTGAATGTAATCTCGCAAGACCCATAGTCTACCATGGCTTCTGAGGTGCACAGGAATGGTTGGCCAAGAATGATAGGAGTCTGGAGTAAGGGTGCGGGAGAGTCCATATCAAGGACTACGAAGTAAACGGGGAACTGCATTTCCCGCACCTTTACTACAACGTCTTCCCAAAACCCTCTAGGTCACTTGATGGATCGGTCAGCGAACTGAAGGATCATACGTGTCTGCTTGAGAGGACCTGGCCCAAATTCTTGCAATAATGATGAGTGCAGAAGGTTGATGGAAGGCCCATTATCAAGAAGGGTACGCTCGAAGACTTGATCAAAAATTTTGCAACTGATAAGCGGTGCTCCTTTGTCCTGTCTCTTTTGTGGGAGGTTGGTTATGGCTGCTATAGTGGCCATCGTGAGGACATGCTTCTCAACCTGTCGGTATCTGTTATTTCGTGCTAGGCGATGCTTGCTTGTACATGCCTCTTTCTAACTTTTCTTCACAGCTAGCATGTACTCCATGACCTTCATCAAAGGAATATCAATAGTCAAGTTATTGATAATGTCCACAACTCTAGGATCAGATAATGCACTTTTTATTTTTGCAATTTTTTGGATTTTTCTATTGCATCAGGAAAAGGAATATGTACATTGTTGGGATCTGAAACAGAGTTCTTATTTACAACAAAATCACCATCTACGATATGTTGTACATCCAGGTCACAAAAAGGAGTACAATATGGAGGATGAAGTGCTGGTGCTAGTGAACATGCAAAAAGTGGGGACTCCGCTCCATCGGCTGGCATGGGATCGGTTGTAGTTGGCAGCTCCTCACTTGTTGGCACGGCTTCACTTCGACGATGATCTTCTTTTTGTTCTTTTTTCTTTTTCTGATTTTTTTCTTTTTGGTGTTGGCGGTGGTGGTGGTTGACAGCTGGAATGGCTCCTACTCCTTCTTCTTCTTCCTCACTTGCCCCTGTAGCTGGCATAGTTGATGCAGAAGATGATGATTCACCTGAATCTTTATTTTTCCCCTGGTTGGTTGCAGGGCAGAGGCAAAGCTCTACCGCTCCTGAGAGTGACAACATTATATAAAACTATAGCACAATCATCTGACTCGGCAGGCATAGACGAGACATCACATTCTACCTACTCCTTTCTCTTGAAGCTGTTGGGGTTGGCTTCGACCTGTGCCAGGATGGTGGTCTTTGTGGCAGTCAGGTCATCTAATTCTTCGACATATCTGCAAGGCCTTTGATGAGCTGGGACAGGAAGTCAAGGGTGGGGTTCACGGGATTTGCCTCTGAAGGTTCATCATGCAAACCACGGTGTTGATGCGTGTTTGGAAATGGAGGCAATGACTGCTGGTGGTAATGAGGTGGTGGAGGAAGCTGATACTGATTATAGTAGGGAGGAGGATACTGTTGATACTGTGGAGGTGGGGCAGCCACATACTGGTGATATGGTTGCTACTGACGGTACTGCGGCTGCTGGTATTGCTGATTCTACCTCCATTGGTTGCTGTGTTGCGAAGGCGGATGAGGCTAATGATATTGAGGCGGTGGTTGTGAGGATTGTCCAATACAACCATCCCGTGGTTGGTGGAATGGCATGTTGCCTTGTGGCTGGCCCTGGGGGTGTCCGGTAGGACAGTCCAGCTGTGCATCATTCCTCTACACACCATAAACTTCCTGGATCAAGGGTGGGTGCGAAAAGGTTGGATCTGATGTATGAAGGAAATCTGGCTGATAGACAACCATCTGCTGCTGCTGCGGCTGGCCCTGATCGGGCGTCTGCACGTAATATACATGCTGGACGGCCGACGGCTGTTGGCTCGGTTGAGGCTGGTGTGGCGTTGAAGGCTCACCCTTCTTCTCAGTTGGAGTTTCTGTCAATGGTGTTGCCGACTGACAGAGCTGATGGTGCCCACCAGCAATTCCAATTGCTTGGTGATCTGGTCCAGTTTATCGACATTCTACGTCCTCTTCTCGATCACAGCGAGTTTCTTGAGATCCTACGATCATTTCTCAATGATATCAACTTTCGAGAGATGGCCCCCAATGATGCTAAGGTTGGAGCTCTCGTCTCTCTCCACGACACGGGATGCTGCCATGTGTACTTGCTTTTGGAGGATCTGGGGCTGCTTCTGATATGCCTTGTATGAAGAGAGGGCGGCCTCTCCTTTAGCCATTTCTTCAAAAATCTGCCATACGACATCCTCATCCTTGTTAAAGTGTGAGCCCCCACTGGCTGCGTCAACGAGCCTTTGACTCTCTACATTCAGGCTGCCGAAGAAGTGTTGGACCAAGCTGGTCCTCAGAATTTCATGATGGGGATATTTCTATTGTAGATCTATTAGTCTCTCCCAAGCTTCATGAATGGATTCGTGGGCTCCCTGAGAGAAGTTGCTGATTCTGGCTCGCATCTGGTTGAGCCGACCAAGAGGGTAAAATTTATGCAAAAAGGCAAACTTCAGCTCCTCCCAAATCGTCACGACCTTCCCTAGATGGTTGACCCAGTAAAGGGCCTTGTCTTGTAGACTGAAAAGGAATGCCATCATCTTCACTACGTCCAACGATACATTAGGGTAGTGGGTCGTATGGCAAATCCGTGAAAACTACTGGAGATGAATGTAAGGCTCTTCATTGGTTTTCCCATGGAAAGAAGGGAGAAGAGCAAGGAACTGAGGCTTTATCTCAAAATGAGCGTGCACCGGTGGAATGCGGATCCACTCGGCCATTAGGCTATCTCCAGAGTTGTATGTCTCCATTAGCGTGGGTTTTGACCTTCCTTATCCAGGCTCTTCCTCGTCTGGGTTATCACGGGGTCCACCACCTCCTCCTCATGGTCTACCCCCTCCTCCTTCTGGTCTGTTCATGACATTGTTCAGCATTTCCTAGAATGCCGTCTGTGCTAGGGCTTGCACTGTCAGCTGCTGCTATATGGCTTGGATAGATGCTAACAACTGTGCATTGACCTGGTTCTGATCAGGCATCTGTCCTTTCTTTGGCTGAGGGGGCTGTTGATCCTTGCCGTTTCCTTTAAGAGCCATCTCAGGGTCTGAATTTGAGGAGATGAATTCTGGATTGGGATCCAGGGCTTGGTCTAGCTTCTATCTACAAGATGAGAGAATCTTAATCAGAACACTTGCAATTGAATCCCAGCTGCCATGATGAATTTGGAATTAAGGTTAATTCTAGAGTGTTGTTAATGAAAAATGATATGGAGTTTAATTTATTGTCATTCACAACGGCGAAAGTGGGACAAGATTGGTCCCAATTTATTGGGTTATCAAAAGGAAGGGTAGAAGACGAGGAGTCCGGAGATCGAACCGCAAGGTCCAGATCGGGTTCTCGGGAATCGCCTCGAATTATTGGTGAGGTCGGGTCCATGGAATCGATGTGGGTGTCAGCAGGATCCCGACTAAACCATCCATGGATAGACATCGCGAAGCAAGAGGAGAGTAGAGGAAGGAAGAAAGATAGGGTGATCAACGAGGAATAAATTGGAATGTAAAACAGTAGAAAGGCTAAAGACTGAGCGGGGGTCAAACGGAGAAACACATGACAAAATTTGCGCAAGTGCGCGGGACTTGATCCTTGAACCTTAATCTAGATCCATGCAAACACAATACAAAATTAGGTTCATCAACTCATGCCATGTGAAGCCGTGAAGGTTCAGCTACTTATTATCTTTTCAGTTTTAGAGATAACAAGTCCTTAGCATGCTAACTAATAATGAGGGTTTCGGGAGCAATAAGATGGCGGTGTCGATGTAAAAAATCGCTCCGAACCAAAACCCTAGTTGATCAAACAAAAAATCGATAAAATAGGAAAGAGAGAGAGAGAAGTGAATTGAATAGGCTTCTCTCTTCTATTTTATATTACACTATTTAATTTTACCAGGTAAGTGTGTCTGGATCGAACTCAAGGAGGCAGAATAACAATACTTGGGTTTTTGAGGAAAAGAATATTTTTCGTGATTTTTTATTTCTTCTTGAAGAAAGCGAGAAATCTTTTTAATCAATTTTTGATATTTGAAATTTTTATTTGATTATATATATATATATATCAATTTTTATTTATTTTCAAAGTGATATCTGTCAAACGGTTTATCTACTACATAATATGTAAAAATATGTCAGAGGTAGGTGATACCATATAGTAGAGAAATCGCTCGAGCAACGAGCTCGAAAAGCACTCAAATTATAATAAAAAAGGATGCAAAATGCGACAATTCAAAAAACAACAATGTTGCAACAAAAATATACAAAAATACAAAGAAACCTTGCTAGGGTAGTTGTGTAACTACCCTAGAAAAATCGATGAAAAACAATGTCGAATATAGGTCCAAAGGTACCCTACAGTTCAGGGGTATAAATGCAAAGAAAAGAGATAAAAAAATTCTGCAGTTAAGTCCCTGATAGGGACTAAAATGTGAAGAAAATAAAGATTATTACATTTAGGTCTCTACGCGAGGACCTAAATGTAATATCTGGAAGTTCGGGAGCTGAATATGAAATCCAGAAACATGTTGGGTTTATGAAGCAAAATTTCCATTGTTTCGCGATCAAGGGTTGTGATTAGAAGGGACGGATGATTCTGGAGCGTCGGATGAGGACACGTGTCAACAGCCTATAGCTCGTGTGTTCTTAAGGTGATCTTCCTGTTCTTGAGCAGTTGGCGTAGACGTCTTCTTCTCTGAATTATTCACGATGGCCGGCGCTGATCTTTGGCCTCCAACAGGGCCAGGAGGGAGACTCCTTATCCCTCCGAGCTTGTCTGCGGGTGAGTGGATCCAAGGATATAGGTTGGCGGTGGTTAGGAGTTGATGAAAGTGGCAGTCGGTCAAGTTTTGCAGCCAATGAAAATTTCTTTAGATCCGATTATTCTTCAATTAATTTGAGTTCTGGACGGTGAAAGGATGCTCCAGATAAAAGATCGACCTGCAAATAACATTTGTATGCTCGATTTACAGTAGAAATCGGCCAAGAATTAGTTATTTGCAAGTTTTTTCTAATGAGTTTCCAGATATTATGAGAACATTGAAAGTGGAAAGGAATGGAAGCGATTTTGAGTTGATTCGAACGGATTTGAAGAGTATGAATGGTATGCATCTACTGAAGATGATCAAGTGTCTTGATGACGTGCTTAACAATGCTAAACACGGCACAAAATTTGAGATAGAAAATTTTAAAGATGGATGAATGATCCGGGAAGTTGAGATATATTACCTCAGGTTGTCGCTCGACGCCCGATCTTTGTCGTAGCTCCATGCGCACGAAGCGGCGATGCAAGGTGGTTGGCCACCCTCGAACTCTCCTTCGGTGGTCCTTCTTCCACGCAAGGCGACTTTCGGGTGTTGTCACCACCTTAGGTGGCCAGAATGAGGCAAGGAAGTTAGGTGATCGGCCAGATATCTGGAACTGGAAGTAGTCCGGAATGAGTTAGTTGGCTCACGCAAACTTGAAGGCTTTTTATAGAAGAATCAAAGAGGTGTTAGGGTAGATCCGAGGATAGGAAAGTATGAGGATAGTTAGGAGAAGAAGATGGGAGGTTTGGATTGAAAGAAGAGGTTAGAATGGGCACGGAAAAATGTGGTGAAGAGAAGGCGTTGGAACAGAAGCTAACAACTTCTTGATGGGGAAGAAGCACCAGGTGCTGACACATGTCAGCACTTGGTTGGCCAGATAGATTAAATACAATATAAATTATGCAATAAATAATAAACAATGTTATTTTAAATAGGTATAAAATGAAAAATATAGATAATTAATTACTAAATTATGGTATAATTACTTTTTATAAATAATAAATAATTTATAAAATATAAATATTATAGTAATGAATAGGTATAAATAATACTTATAAATAGGTTTTGGATTTTTAATTTACTAATAAATAATTAAATATTAATTTTATATTTTCTTAATTATTAGAAAAATAAATAAGGTCTTTATGAATTTTATGGATTTTAATAAATTAGTTAGATATATTAATAAATATGGGTATAAGTTATGTAGTTCAATTTCATCTATAAATTAGGGATTTGGATTTAACTAAAATAATAAATAAGCTTCAAAAAATTCTGAAATAAATCAAGGATAAAATACAAGATCACGAAAATAAATAAAAAATATAAAATTAATAAAATTATAAATAATGTTTCTAAATAAAATAAATAGCTCACAATCCACATACCAAGGAAGCAAATCCACGGCCAGAATCGACTCGTCGGGAAAGGTGTCCGTGATGGGTGTACTACTCAACAGAGGCTCTTGTTGCTCTATTCTAGAGAGGTGATCTGCTACCACATTCTGAACTCCAGGCTTGTCCTTGATTTCCAAATTGAACTCTTGGAGGAGAAGGATCCATCTGATCAGTCTAGGCTTGGCATCCTTCTTCTGCTGTAAATATCGGATAGTAGAGTGGTCGTGAAAATGGTGACTTTTGATCCAAGCAGATGAATGATCTGAACTTCTTGAGGGCAAATACCACAGCCAACGACTCTTTCTCTGTCACAGTATAATTTCTCTGAGCTTCATCTAGTGTTTTGCTGGCATAATGAATGTCATAGAGTGCTTTATCTTTTCCTTGTCCTAGAACCAACCCCAACTGCAAAGTCTGACGAATCTATCATGATCTCGATGGGAAGAGACCAATTCGGTGGCTGTAGGACTGGAGCTTGAGTGATGAGCTCCTTTAGCTGATTGAAAGAAAGGAGAACCTGTTGATCACTGTTAAACTCAGTCTCCTTGCATAGAAGTTCGGTAAGATGTCGGGCAATGCATTTGAAATCTCGGATGAATCGTCTGTAGAAACCCACATTCCTTAGGAATGACCTCACGTTCCTAACTGTCTGAGGTGGATCAAGATTGGCAATCACATCCACCTTTGTCAGGTCGACTTCCAAGCCACGTTTGGAAACGACATGTCCCAGCACAATCCCTTCTGTGACCATGAAGTGGCTCGTTTCCCATGACAACACTAGATTGACTTCATGCCATTTCTGAAGTACTATGTCCTGGTGCTCAAGACATGAATCGAAACTATTATCGTAGATAGAAAAGTCGTCCATAAACACCTCGAGAAAAGTGCTTACCATCTCGGCGAGGAATGCAAGCATGCATCTCTGGAATGTCGCTGGTGCATTGCACAATCCAAAGGGCATTCTCCTGAAAGCATAGGTCCCGAACGAGCAAGTGAAGGTAGTCTTCTCTTGGTCCTTAGGGGATATTGCCACTTAGTTGTACCTGGAGTACCCATCCAGAAAGCAGAAGAACTCCTTACTAGCTAGTCTTTCCAGAACTTAATCAATGAATGGCAAAGAAAAGTGATCCTTCTTCGTTGCTGTATTAAGACGACGGTAGTCAACACATACACGTCAAGATGTTGGTACCCGAGTAGATATCTCCTCTCCTTTGTCATTAGTAACCACAGCAAGCCCCTACTTCTTTGGAACTACGTGCAAGGGGCTCGCCCATTTTGAATCGGAGATGAGATAGATGAAGCCTGCGTCACACCATTTCGTGATTTCTTCCATGATGACGTCCCTCGGGTTAGGGTTCAATCTTCTTTGAAGTTCGTGGGATGGCTTGGCATCTTCTTCAAGGTAAATATGGTCTGAACACAACGCATGACTTATCCCGCGGAGATCTGAAACATGCCAACCAAGTGCCTTGCGATTTTTCTCTAGAACCTCGAGAAGTCGATATTCTTGCTTTGGGGTCAACCTACTAATGATGATGATTGGATACATGTTTTCTGCACTAGCAAGGAAAACATACTTCAGGCCTACTAGAAGTGGATTGAGTTCTGATTCTGATCTGTCCAACTTATCAGTCACTTCGGAAACTGTACTGGTGGGTAGATGTGTGGCGTGGACTTTGGCAGAGCTGCGGACCTCAGTATTCTATTGAGATTCTAAAAATGTGCCGAACAAATATGTGATAAGATCGTGGTGCTCGGGTTGGAGTGCATTATTTGAGTCAAAAAGGTTCATCGGCAAGTTGGACTCTGTGTCCCAAGTATAATCGGAGCCTGCATCGACTGTACTTTCCACATCCTCCTCTAGAGAGAGGATTTTATGTGTCCAAGAATCGTTCAAATAGAGTTCGGAATCTCTGATTTCAGCAATGAAGTCAGAGTCTGCTTTGGGCGGTGCTACATGTCCCTCATCAGTTACGATCTTGGGTTCACTGATCATGTCTATGGTGATTCTTTGATTTCTCGAGCTGAATGTAATCTCGCAAGACCCATAGTCTACCATGGCTTCTGAGGTGCACAGGAATGGTCGACCAAGAATGATAGGAGTTTGGAGTAAGGGTGCGGGAGAGTCCATATCAAGGACTACAAAGTAAATGGGGAACTGTATTTTCCGCACCTTTACTACAACGTCTTCCCAAAGCCTTCTAGGTCACTTGATGGATCGGTCAACGAACTGAAGGATCATATGTGTCTGCTTGAGAGGACCTGGCCCAAATTCTTGCAATAATGATGAGTGCAGAAGGTTGATGGAAGACCCATTATCAAGAAGGGTACGCTCGAAGACTTGATCAAAAAATTCACAACTTATAAGCGGTGCTCCTTTGTCCTGTCTCTTCTGTGGGAGGTTGGTTATGGCTGCTACAGTGGCCATCGTGAAGACATGCTTCTCAACCTGTTGGTATATATTATTTCGTGTTGGGCGATGCTTGCTTGTACATGCCTCTTTCTAACTTTTCTTCACAGCTAGCATGTACTCCATGACCTTCATCAAATAAATATCAATAGTCAAGTTATTGATAATATCCACAACTCTAGGATCAGATAATGCACTTTTTATTTTTGCAATTTTTTTGGATTTTTCTATTGCATCAGGAAAAGGAATATGTACATTGTTGGGATCTGAAACAAAGTTCTTATTTACAACAAAATCACCATCTACAATATGTTGTACATCCAGGTCACAAAAAGGAGTACGATATGGAGGATGAAGTGCTGGTGCTAGTGAACATGCAAAAAGTAGGGCCTCTGCTCCATCAGTTGGCATGGGATCGGCTGCAGCTGGCAGCTCCTCACTTGCTGGCACGGCTTCACTTTGACGATGATCTTCTTTTTGTTCTTTTTCTTTTTCTGATTTTTTTGTTCTTTTTGGTGTTGGCGATGGTGGTGGTTGACAGCTGGAATGGCTCCTACTCCTTCTTCTTCCTCACTTTCCCCTGTAGCTGGCATAGTTGATGCAGAAGATGACGATTCACCTGAATCTTTATTTTTCCCCTGGTTGGTTGTAGGCAGAGGCAAAGCCCTACCACTCCTGACAGTGACAGCATTATATAAAACTATAGCATAATCATCTGACTCGGCAAGCATAGACGAGACATCACATTCAACCTGCTCCTTTCTCTTGAAGTTGTTGGGGTTGGCTTCGACCTGTGCCAGGATGGTGGTCTTTGTGGCAGTCAGGTCATCTAATTCTTCGACATATCTGGAAGGCCTTTGACGAGCTGGGACAGGAAGTCAAGGGTGGGGTTCACGGGATTTGCCTCTGAAGGTTCATCGTGCAAACCACGGTGTTGATGCGTGTTTGGAAATGGAGGCGATGACTGCTGGTGGTAATGAGGTGGTGGAGGAAGCTGATACTGATTATAGTAGGGAGGAGGATACTGCTGATATTGTGGAGGTGGGGCAGCCACGTACTGGTGATATGGTTGCTACTGACGGTACTGCGGCTGTTGGTATTGCTGATTCTACCTCCATTGGTTGCTGTATAAAAAACTTGCAGAGGCTGATGATATTGAGGCGGTGGTTGTGAGGACTGTCCAAAACAACCACCCTGTGGTTGGTGGAATGGCATGTTGCCTTGTGGCTGGCCCTGGGGGTGTCCGGTAGGACGGTCCAGCTGTGCATCATTCCTCTACACACCATAAACTTCCTGGATCAAGGGTGGGTGCGGAAAGGCTGGACCTGATGTATGAAGGAAATCTGGCTGATAGACAACCATCTGCTGCTGCTGCGGTTGGCCCTGATCGGGCGTCTGCACGTAATATACATGTTGGACGGCCAACGGTTGTTGGCTCGGCTGAGGCTGGTGTGGCGTTGATGGCTCATCCTTCTTCTCAGTTGGAGTTTCTGTCAATGGTGTTGCCGACTGACAAAGCTGATGGTGCCCACCAGCAGTTCTAATTGCTTGGTGATCTGAAACCAGTTTATCAAGATTCTGCGTCCTCTTCTCGATCACAGCGAGTTTCTCGAGATCCTGCTATCGTTTCTCAATGATATCAACTTTCGAGAGATGGCCCCCAATGATGCTAAGGTTGGAGCTCTCGTCTCTCTCCACCACACGGGATGTTGCCGTGTGTACTTTCTTTTGGAGGATCTGGGGCTGCTTCTGATATGCCTTGTATGAAGAGAGGGCGGCCTCTCCTTCAGCCATTTCTTCAAAAATCTGCCATACGACATCTTCGTCCTTGTTAAAGTGCGAGCCCCCATAGGCTACGTCAACGAGCCTTTGACTCTCTACATTCAGGCCGCCGAAGAAGTGTTGGACCAAGCTGGTCCTCAGAATTTCACGATGGGGATATTTCTACTGTAGATCTGTAAATCTCTCCCAAGCTTCATGAATGGATTCGTGGGCTCCCTGAGAGAAGTTGTTGATTCTGGCTCGCATCTGGTTGAGCCGACCAGGAGGGTAAAATTTATGCAAAAAGTCAAACTTCAGCTCCTCCCAAGTCATCACGACCTTCCCTAGATGGTTGACCCAGTAAAGGGCCTTGTCTTGTAGACTGAAAAGGAATGCCATCATCTTCACTATGTTCAACGATACTTTGGGGTAGTGGGTCGTATGGAAAATCCGTGAAAACTTCTGGAGATGAATGTAAGGCTCTTCATTGGTGTTCCCATGGAAAGATGGGAGAAGAGCAAGGAACTGAGGCTTTATCTTAAAATGAGCGTGCACCAGTGGAATGCGGATCCACTCGGTCATTAGGTTGTCTCCAGAGTTGTATGTCTCCATTAGCGTGGGTTTTGACCTTCCTTGTTCAGGCTCTTCCTCGTCTGGGTTATCACGGGGTCCACCACCACCTCCTCCTCATGGTCTACCCCCTCCTCCTTCTGGTCTGTTCATGACATTGTTCAGTATTTCCTGGAATGTTGTCTGTGCTAGGGCTTGCATTGTCAGCTGCTGCACGATGGCTTGGATAGATGCTAACAACTGTGCATTGACTTGGTTCTGATCAGGCATCTGTCCTTGCTCTGGCTGAGGGGGCTGCTGACCCTTGCCGTTTCCTTTAAGAGCCATCTCAGGGTCTGAATTTGAGGAGACAAATTCTGAATTGGGATCCAGGGCTTGGTCTGGCTTCTATCTGCAAGATGAGAGAATCTTAATCAGAACACTTGCAATTGAATCCCAGCTGCCATGATGAATTTGGAATTAAGGTTAATTCCAGAGTGTTGTGAATGAAAAATGATATGGATTGTAATTTATTGTCATTCACAACGGCGAAAGTGGGACAAGATTAGTCCTGATATATTGGGTTATCAAAAGGAAGGGTAGAAGACGAGGAGTCCAGAGATCGACCCGCAAGGTCCGGATCGGGTTCTCGGGAATCGCCTCGAATTATTGGTGAGATCGGGTCCATGGAATCGATGTGGATGTCAGCAGGATCCCGACTAAACCATCCATGGATAGACATCGCGAAGCAAGAGGAGAGTAGAGGAAGGAAGAAAGATAGGGTGATCAACGAGGAATAAATTAGAATGTAAAACAATAGAAAGGCTCAAGACTGAGCGGGGGTCAAACGAAGAAACACATGACAAAATTTGTGCAAGTGCGCGGGACTTGATCCTTGAACCTTAATCTAGATCCATGCAAACACAATACAAAATTAGGTTCACCAACTCATGCCATGTGAAGCCGTGAAGGTTCGGCTACTAATTATCTTTTCAGTTTTAGAGATAATAAGTCCTTAGCATGCTAACTAATAATGAGGGTTTCGGGAGCGATAAGATGGCAGTGTCGATGTAGAAAATCGCTCCGAACCAAAACCCTAGTTGATCAAACAAAAATCGATAAAATAGGAAAGAGAGAGAGAGAGAGAGAAAGTCAATTGAATAGGCTTCTCTCTTCTAGTTTATATTACACTATTTTATTTTACCAGGTAAGCGTGTTTGGATCGAATTCAAGGAGGCAGAATAACAATACTTGGGTTTTTGAGGAAAAGAATATTTTTGTGATTTTTTATTTCTTCTTGAAGAAAGCGAGAAATCTTTTTAATCAATTTTTGATATTTGAAATTTTTATTTGTTTTTATATTTATCAATCTTTTTTATTTTCAAAGTGATATCTGTCAAACGGTTTATCTACTATATAATATGTAAAAATATGTAAGAGGTAGGTGATACCATATAGTATAGAAATCGCTCGAGCAACGAGCTCGAAAAGCACTCAAATTCTAATAAAAAGGGATGAAAATGCGACCAGTCAAAACACAACATTGTTACGACAAAAATACACAAAAATACAAAGAAACCTTGCTAGGGTAGTTGTGTAACTACCCTAGAAAAATCGATGAAAAACAATGTCGAATATAGGTCCAAAGGTACCCTATAGTTCAAGGGTATAAATACAAAGAAAAGAGATAAAAAAGTCTGCAGTTAAGTCCCTGACAGGGACTAAAATGTGAAGAAAATAAAGATTATTACATTTAGGTCCCTATGCAGGGACCTAAATGTAATATCTGGAAGTTCGAGAGCTGAATATGAAATCTGGAAACTTACTGGGTTTATGAAGCAAAATTTCCATCGTTTCGCGATCAAGGGTTGTGATTAGAAGGCACGGATGATTCTGGAGCGTCGGATGAGGACACGTGTCAGCAGCCTATAGCTCGCGTGTTCTTGAGGTGATCTTCCTGTTCTTGAGCAGCTGGCGTAGACGTCTTCTTCTTTGAATTATTCACGATGGCCGGTGCCTATCTTTGGCCTCCGACAGGACCAGGAGGGAGACTCCTTCTCCCTCCGAGCTCATTTGCGGATGAGCGGATCCAAGGATATAGGTTGGCGGTGGTTAGGAGTCGATGAAAGTGGCAGTCGGTCAAGTTTTGCAGCCAATGAAAACTTCTTTAGATCCGATTATTCTTCAATTAATTTGAGTTCTGGACGGTGAAAGGATGCTCCAGATAAAAGATCGACCTGCAAATAACATTTGTATGCTCGATTTACAGTAGAAATCGGCAAAGAATTAGTGATTTGCAAGTTATACAATGAGTTTCCAGATATTAGGAGAACATTGAAAGTGGAAAGGAATGGAAGCGATTTTGAGTTGATTCGAACGGATTTGAAGAGTATGAATGGTATGCATCTAATGAAGATGATCAAGTGTCTTGATGACGTGCTTAACAATGCTAAACACGGCACAAAATTTGAGATAGAAAATTTTAAAGATGGTTGAATGATCTGGGAAGTTGAGGTATATTACCTCAGGTTGTCGCTCGACGGACGATCTTTGCCGCAGCTCCATGCGCACGAAGCGGCGATGCAAGGTGGTTGGCCACCCTCAAACTCTCCTTCGGTGGTCCTTCTTCCACGCGGGGCGAATTTCGGGTGCTGTCACCACCTTAGGTGGCCAGAACGAGGCAAGGAAGTTAGGTGATCAGCCAGATATCTGGAACTGGAAGTAGTCCGGAATGAGTTAGTTCGCTCGTGCTAACTTGAAGGCTTTTTATAGAAGAATCAAAGAGGTGTTAGGGTAGATCCGAGGATAGGCAAGTATGAGGATAGTTAGGAGAAGAAGATGGGAGGTTTGGATTGAAGGAAGAGGTTAGAATGGACACGGAAAAATGTGGTGAAGAGAAGGCGTTGGAACAGAAGCTAACAACTTCTTGATGGGGAAGAAGCACCAGGTGCTGACACATGTCAGCACCTGGTTGGCCAGATAGATGAAATACAATATAAATTATACAATAAATAATAAACAATGTTATTTTAAATAGGTATAAAATGAAAAATATAGATAATTAAATTAACTAGAATATGGTATAATTACTTTTTATAAATAATAAATAATTTATGAAATATAAATATTATAGTAATGAATAGGTATAAATAATACTTATAAATAGGTTTTGGATTTTTAATTTACTAATAAATAATTAAATATTAATTTTATATTTTCTTAATTATTAGAATAATAAATAAGGTCTTTATGAATTTTTATGGATTTTAATAAATTAGTTAGATATATTCATAAATATGGGTATAAGTTATGTAGTTTAATTTCATCTATAAATTAGGGATTTGGATTTAATTAAAATAATAACTAAGCTTCAAAAAATTCTGAAATAAATCAAGGCTAAAATACAAGATCACGAAAATAAAAAAATTTATAAAATTAATAAAATTGTAAATAATGTGTTCTAAATAAATAAATAGCTTAGAAACCTCATTATCATTAGGTCCCAAAACTGACTTTTTGCAAATGGACTCCAATTTTAATGAAATCACCTCCAATAATTAGAGAATATTATTTTATGTACTTTAAAGGTGAGTAGAGTGAAATTGGAGTTCGTATGAGAAAGTTATGATGTTCGGAAGTTGAGAATTTATCAATTTGAAAGTTGGATTTCTTAGCATATATACAGGATAATATTTTTAAGGGATTTTTACACCCATAACTCTTAGAAATTTCACAATAACATTCATAACCCTGTATAATCGTGAATTACATGAGAAACCATGGATAGTCACTCTGTCTCACGCCCATAACCCTCCATTAGTTTGATACGATAACTCAACCATGTGAGTGAGTTAATCTAACTAATTTATGATCTAACGGCTGGGATTAGCTAAAATAAAAAAAGGAAAGGAATAAATAAATAAACGGCGGGAGATTCAGCGAGCCGGTGCTGGAGGCTTCGTTGGAGCTCGCGGGCGGGGACTTCATCGGAGCTCGCGGACACAGGAGGCTTGGAAGGGGAGCAGGAGCATTCGTCATAGATTGCAGATGGAAGCATGGAAGGAAAGCGGTCGCATGCGGGCTTTGGGGGAAAGCGGTTGCATGCGGGCTCTGGGCGCGAGGGATGTGGGATTGCAGAACGTCGCAGGGGATTGCAAGTGGGGGTTACAGAGGTACGTGGCGGGGAGCGACGAACATCGATCGAGGTGGTGGGAGGTTAGCAATTGGGGGCGGGGGGCTCTGACCGGTGGCGTGTCGGGGGGAGGGAGGTCGGGGGAGGGTCGGTCGGGGGAGGGGGGAAGGGTCGGGAGGAGGAGCGTCGGTTGGGGGAGGGGGGAGGGGGGGAGGTCGGTCGGGGGAGTGGGGAGGGTTTCTCGAAGGAGGGGGTGGGGGTGGGGTGCTTTGAGCTTGACGAAAGGGGGCGATCTAGCATGGGCTTTCGAGCTCGACGGAGGGGGGTGTCGACCAGGGGAGGCGGGCTTTTGAGCTCGGCCGTGGGCGTGAGCAGGGGAGGAACAAGCCGTCAAGAAGGGAGGGGGTGGTTGATGAGGGAGCTGGACGTTGACGCGGGGGGAGCATATTGGCGTGGGGGGGAGATCGTAGCCGTCGGGAGAGGGGGTGCAGAGGTGGTCGGTCAAACCGAGGAGAGGGTGGGGGTGCAGAGGTGGTCGGTAACCGGGGAGATGGGTGGGGGAACAGTTGATGGCATATTTTTACAAATAAGAATGAATGTTAGGGGAATTTTTGTCTTTTTAACGGAAACCGTCAAATATAACGGGTACCCTAAACGGAACATAACATAGGGTTATTTGGTGTAAGAGTTAAGCATTACTCGAGGCATGTAATTCGCAATTATACAGGGTTATGAATGTTATTGCGAAATTACTCAAGGTTATGGGTGTAAAATCCCTATTTTAACTTATTTTTATATTTTTTATATACATTTTTAGAAATAATTTGGAAAAGGGTTTGGTAAAAAATAAGCAAATATGAATTAATTAAAAAATCAATGAAGATTTGATATTTTTATTTGATAAATAGTGAAGAATGCGTGGAGTGTATATTTATTATTTTTATAATTTTCTTTCCTTATCTCCCCCTACTTGTTTGTTTGTCGACCAAACCACGTTGACTTGGTCTCAGGGGTTTGGTTATATAAATATTTTTTTGCAGGTATATTTATATTTTATAATTCATATTGTACATATATACATATTTACAATCTACCTTCTTTTCTTTATTTTTATTCTTTTATTTATTTACATGTGTTTTGATGCATAAAAGTGCATTTATATTCATGAATGAGGTTTTGATAAAAGATGGGAATTAATGGATATTTACATGTATTTGTTAAGGGTTTTAAGACAAAATACGACAGAAATGTTAATGAATCATGGATTCATCAATCCCCTATACTTAAACTTTGCTAGTCCCTTAGAAAACACTTATTTGAAAAGTAAGTGAAAAAGAAAGAAAGTTAGAATAAATTTATTTTCCTAAACCAATTCATGAGAACAGACAAAGGATAGAGCTCGACCGGGCCTGAAACAAGCATTTTATCGAAGCCTTAACTAGCATTAGTATTTTATCCTCAACAGTCCTCAAGTTCTAAAAATCCTTATTTAAGTTCACCTCAATAGCTATTTCAGATTCACTTATTGATATCGCAACTCTATCATCCTTGAAGTCAATTTGTACGGTGTGTGAATTGTTTTAGCTCTTCCTGCTTAGAGAAGCGAAGAAACCGTCCATCCTAGCTATACACTTCCATTGGTTCCTCCTCCAGCTACTCTTTCCTTGGAGAGGGAGGTATTCCCTTCTGAGATCAGTACGTGCTATGTCCACAATCAAATATAGAGAGAATGTAGAAGAATGAGAAAAGAATTAGAGTGCGGCCAGTGTAGACGCATCTCCTTGTGAAGCCCAGCCGGGGTAGCTAAGTCTCAACTAAGATGTGCAGGCATTTTTGGTGGAAGGTCGGACCATTGTGGTCGTATTTGTATTTGGTGGCTTCTTCTTTGAATTGGCTTTGCAATTTGCTTGCACTGCATTCATCTCTATGTGCCTCGACGGATTAGCGTCTTTTATTCCGTCCCTTTTTCGAGGTCTTGGAAAAAATTGTGTCAGCAGATCCTTCCCTCATCCGAAGTGACTATCGCAACCCCAATCTCTCCTGTCTTTAGACGTCAATGCTGCAAAGACAAGGATAGAAATGCACTACCAAGATGGATTTCCCATCGCAACCCTATGCAAGTCGAGCTAAGTGCAAAGTGCATGTGTCCAAAATTGGTTCACTGATGCAGAGTTGTACAGATGACAGCAAGTGTTCTACTTAGGAAAATATGAGTTGATTTCCCAAATATGGTCTTATGGTACCCAAAGATTTAAGTCAAAGACCTAAAGAGTCTAAATTCCAGTTCCTAACTAGGCTCCTTACAATGAAAGTTAAAGGCCATAATCAAGCTCAATCTTTTAGACTATTCCCAATCTTTAGTTTTAGAAATCAAACTTATTCTGAAAAATGCTAATGCAAATGCAATAATGTTTTTTTTGTGAAGTATATTTTCTGAATTTTACTCATTTTTATGGATTTTAAAGCTTTTGTAATTTTTATGAATGTTAGGACTTTGTATATTTATGGATTTTTCAATTTTTATAAAAAAAGCAAATGTACAAGAATTTTACAAGATATATTACCCATATATTTGGATTAAATAACTAATGTATTTTACAAATTTTATATACAGAGAATTTTATAAGGATTAAATGATTTTTACACATATTTTAATAAATAGGATTTTAAATAAGTATTATACTTATTAAATACATAATTTAAAAAATATTTTAAATTAAGTATTTTAAATAAAGATTTTAGACATATTTTACTTATTTACAAGGATTTTATAAATAATAGATAGATAAATAGATGAATAGATGGATTTTAAATTAACCCTCACCCCTTTTTATGGATTTTGTAGATATAGAAAATACATAAAAGTACGAGTTATGGAGAAAAGTATATATACAATATATAGGCACCCCCTATACTTAGATTGTGCTATGTCCTCGTAGCGTCAAAAGAGAAAAAGGAGGACATAACTCGTGCTAGGTAAAAGTGGGTGAAAAAAGAACGAAAGAATAGAAGTCAGTCAACCTCCCTATACTTACGATCAGGTCATCGTAAGTATAGCGGAAGACAAAAATGAGGTGACTGAGGGAAAAGAATATACAATGAATGAACACGATAGATAGAGAAAAATGAGATTAATGAAATCACTCGGCCCCCCTATACTTAGGATAAGGCATCCTAAGTATAGAAATAGGGACCAGTGATTCGTGGAAAGGGAAGGATATACAAGAGAAAAATAAAAAGAACAAAATCGAAAACGCTTATCAACGGGAAATCAGTCTCCCCTATACTTAGGATCTGGTATCCTAAGCATAAAAGACGAGCAAAAAATGGGGATGTTTGTGGTCTACTAAGAATGTACATGTGGGATCAACGAATCGGCTCGTCCCCCTATACTTAGGGTAAAGTACCTCTAAGTATGGAAAACAATATCAACAGATGATGGACGAGCAAGAGAACAGAAGGAACTAAGACAAAAACAATCAAGATAAATCACGAATGTACAAAGTGAACAATGTTGCTTCTCAACAATCGCTAGAGTTTACGCCCCTAGCTGGGCGCAAAGGCTAGGATAAAGCAGTATCATAGTTCAGGACGACATCTATAAGGAGAATGTCGTACTGTTGTTGTCGTCTCGATGTAAGAACAACAACGAAGTCAAAAATGAATACGATAACACCCGAATATTCAGTCATGTGGGTGAATGTTACTGGGTAAATAGATGAGAAAATGAAGTCGCAAACTGGTAGCTCGAATTGTATCATCAGCTCAAGATCCGAATAGAGTGAAATAACGGAGCCGAGAAAGTCGAATGTGGAGAAAGAAGGATCAGTAAGACATTCATCCACATCAATCACCGTCTCAAACGTGTATAGCAAGTCAAGATCGAGAGACTCTCTAAGAAAACTAATATCTGATGTATCTAATATAGAGAAATTAGAAAAAACATCGAATATCTCAAAAGACGGCTCATCCTTGCAAAGGTCGTCAAGGTGAGACAACTCAGACTCAGAATCAGTATCAATATCAGAAGATTCAGTTTCATAAGATCGGATACACATTCATGAAATGAAACCGAGTACTCAGAACAAGGTGTTTCCTCCCGCAGATAACCCTCGGGGAAGAAATCAAACTCATCGGATAAGATAGAAAAATCAGAGTCTAACCAGGTATCTGTATCACTATCGATCACACATTCCTCGCACCAAAGTGTCACATTGGCGAAAGACTGCCTCTGAACAATCTGAAAACATGAAATGGTACTATCCCACTACGCGACTGGTGAATAACTTTCTGAAATCGATCCTCGAGCTGCGCTAATGATAATAGATGTATGGTCCTCAGAAAAATATCAATTTTATCAAATAAGATGACTGGTTTCTCAACTACGAGACTATCAATGTCTGGTGTGTCAAAATAGTGTGCCTCATCTAACTCGGGCTGGTCATGACATGGAACTAACTCGAGAAGAGTGTCATCCTGAATCTGTGAAGACATACGATAGACAGTGGATCGTCAAAAACTCACAGAGTCTGAGCATAAAATCCATCTGGTCTTCATCTTTCGATGTCAAAAGAATACGGGAGAGAGTACGATATCAAGTCAAGAACACAAGTGTGAATGTGTATAAGATGCGGAATAACGCACACCTCACATACAAACACAATACAACTCCAAGTTCACCAACTGCACACGGTGAAGACCATAAGAGATCGGTCTTTTGTATTTTCAATTTTACTTTTGTTGATCAATCAATTATTTAGCAAGCTCACATGTGTAGTTTCCTCGGGTAGTTCGTGTTTAAGCCAGTGGTGCACACCAACCTAAACAATACTACTTCTTCTATTGTCTGAGGCAAGTGCTTGCAGCAAGTAACAAGACCCGAAGAGTGAGTCCAAGCACTTAGGGCACAAGTCCAGGGATTTGAGCTTTATTCCTTAAGTGTGCATGCGTCACTCTGTCTGGAGGGTACCTGCAAACAGTGAGGGGTTTGCTCTCCCAATACAAGTTAAGTCCATATATTTTTTTATTTTTATCAAGTTTTTTAGAAGACAAAGGAAACTTTTTTTATTTTTATGATTTTCACTTTTTTTGGATATTTTCAACAATATCTAACGATTTGTCGGTTCTTTTTAAAGTTTCAAAATATGTCTCACGGAGGGAGAATTGTGGAATGCGGCGGAAAATAATGATGCATGTAGAGATAGAGATCATACCTGATGCCAACAATCTACAAGCAAGTGATCCGCGCAGAATTTATAAACCCTTGGCTAATGCATGAAAAGTCGAGATAAATCGAGTCCTAAACAACAATTCTAGCATTAGAATGAATTATCTTTCAAATCAGTAAATTACGCCTAAGTGTGGATTAGGGAGGTAGGTTTTACTTTAATCGTCTAATTACTCAATCATGCAAACCTAGGCTCCACGAAATCGTGTGAAACAAATAAAAATCGGTAGAAACCAAAACCCGCGGTGATGTCCCCCAAGTGCACCGACACCTGGTGAAACAGACCCCGAAGAAAGTATAAAGTCCAGGTACATGTCAAGATGTCCTTAGTGGACCCCTTCTACAAAAGTCGAAATGGGCAAAGGCCCTTCCTCTCTCACAAAATACAACAAAATATCGGCCAACCAGCTCTGCCCTCTACAACTGACTCGTAGAGAAAGAGTCAATCTCTACACTCTCAATTGATTCGGCTTCCTAAGAAGCCGGTTGATCCTGTAGGCCCTGCAAAACTAGTCAGTAGCCAAAATACTAATCGAGAGAAGAATCGAAAAAACTGCAAAAAAATCATAGAAAACTCAAGAAAAACCGCGAGAAACAAGAAGAAAGAAAAAAATCACAAAAGAAGATCGAAAATCAAAGTATGGCTAACGCCTCCCCGGCAACAGCGCTGTTTTGATAACGAGGGTTTCAGGAGCGATAAGATGGCGGTGTCGATTTAGAAAATTGCTCCGAACCAAAACCCTAGTTGATCAAACAAAAATCGATAAAATAGGAAAGAGAGAGAGAGAGAGAGAAAGTGAATTGAATAGGCTTCTCTCTCCTATTTTATCTTACACTATTTTATTTTACCAAGTAAGTAGCCTGGGTCGAACTTAAGGAGGAAGAATAACAATACCTGGGTTTTTGAGGAAAAGAATATTTTTGTGATTTTTTATTTCTTCTTGAAGAAAGCGAGAAAGCGATAAATCTTTTTAATCAATTTTTTATTTTTGAAATTTTTATTTGATTTTATATTTATCAATTTTTATTTATTTTTCAAAGTGATATTTTTCAAACGGTTATCTACTATATAATATGTAAAAATATGTAAGAAGTAGGTGGTACTATATAGTAGAGAAATCGCTCGAGAAACGGGCTCAAAAAGCACTCAAATCCTAATCAAAATGGATGTGAAATACGAGAAGTCAAAACACAATGATGATGCTACAAAAAAACATGAAAAATAAAAAAAAACCTTGCGAGGATAGTTGTATAACTACCCTAGAAAAATCGATGAAAAACAATGTCAAATATAGGTCCAAAGGTACCCTACAGTTCAGGGGTATAAATGTAAAGAGAAGAGATAAAAAAGTATGTAGTTCAGTACCTGACAAGGACTAAAATGTGAAGAAAATAAAGATTATTACATTTAGGTCCCTGTGCGGGGACCTAAATGTAATATCTAGAAGTTCGGGAGCTGAATATGGAATCTGGAAACTTACTGGGTTTATGAAGCAAAAGTTCCACCGTTTCACGATCAAGGGCTATGATTAGAAGGCATGGATGATTCTGGAGCGTCAGATGAGGACACGTGTCAGCAGCTTGTAGCTCGCGTGTTCTTGACGCGATCTTCCTGTTCTTGAGTGGCTGGCACAGACTCTTCTTCTCTGAATTATTCCCGACGACCAGTGCCATCTTTGGCCTCCAGTAGCGCCAGGAGGGAGACTCCTTCTCCCTCCGAGCTCGCCTACGGTTGAGCGGATCCAAGGACGTAGTTTGGCAGTGGTTAGGCGTCGATGAAAGTGATGGTCGGTGAAGTTTTGCAGCCGATGAAAACTTCTTTAGATCCGATTGTTCTGCAATTAATTTGAGTTCCAGACGGTGAAAGGATGCTCCAGATAAAAGATCGAACTACAAATAACATTTGTATGCTCTATGTGCAGTATAAATCGACCAAGAATTAGTGATTTGCAAGTTATATAATGAGTTTCCAGATATTAGGAGAACAATGAAAGTGGGAAGGAATGGAAACGATTTTGAGTTGATTCGAACGGATTTGAAGAGTATGAATGGTATGCGTCTAATGAAGATGATTAAGTGTCCTAATGACGTTCTTAACAACGCTAAACACAGCATGAAATTCGAGAGAGAAAATGTTAAAGATGGATGAATGATCTGGGAAGTTGAGGTATATTACCTCTGGTCGTCGCTCGACGACCGATCTTTGCCGGAGCTCCACGCGCACGAAGTGGCGATGCAAGGTGGTTGGCCACCCTGGAACTCTCCTCTGATGGTCCTTCTTCCACGTGGGGTGACTTTTGGGTGCTGTCACCACTAAGATGGCCGGAACGAGGCGAGGAAGTTAGGTGATCGGCCAGATATCTAGAACTGGAAGTAGTTCTGAATGAGTTAGTTAGCTCGTGCCAACTTGAAGGCTTTTTATAAAAGAATCGAAGAGGTGTTAGGGTGGATCTGATGGTAGGCGAGTATGAGGATAGTCAGGAGAAGAAGAAGGGAGGTTTGGATCGAAGGAAGAGGTTAGAATGGGCACGGAAAAATGTGGTGAAGAGAAGGCATTGGAACAAAAGCTAACAGCTTCTTGATGGGGAAGAAGCACCAGATGCAGACACATGTCAGCACCTGGTTGGCCAGATAGATTAAATACAGTATAAATTATGTAATAAATAATAAACAATGTTATTTTAAATAGGTATAAAACGAAAAATATAGATAATTAAATTATCTAATTTATGGTATAATTACTTTTTATAAATAATAAATAATTTATGAAATATAAATATTATAGTAATGAATAGGTATAAATAATACTTAATAAATAGGTTTTGGATTTTTAATTTAATAAATAAATATTAATTTTATATATTCATAATTATTAGAGTAATAAATAAGGTCTTTATGAATTTTAATGGATTTTAATAAATTATTTTAGATATATTAATAAATACAGGTATAAGGTATGTAGTTCAATTTCATATATAAATTAGGGATTTGGATTTATTTAAAATAATAAATAAGCTCCAAAAAAATTTGAAATAAATCATGGTTAAAATGAAAGATTACAAAAATAATTAAAAATTATAAAATTAATAAAATTTATAAATAATGTGTTCTAAATAAAATAAATATCCCAGAAAACCCGTTGTCATTAGGTCCCAAAACCGACTTTTTGCAAACGGACTTCGATTTTAATGAAATCACCTCAAATAATTAGAGAATATTATTTTATAAACTTTAAAGATGAGTAGAGTGAAATTGGAGTTCGTATGAGAAAGTTATGATGTTCGGAAATTGAAAATTTGTCAATTTGAAAGTTGGATTTCTTGGCATATATACAAGATAATATTTTTAGCTTATTTTTATATTTTTATATACATTTTTATAAATAATTAGGAAAAGGGTTTGGTGAAAAATAAGGACATATATTAATTAAAAAATCAATGAAGATTTGATATTTATTTGATAAATAGTGAAGAATGTGTGGAATGTATATTTAATTATTTTTATGATTTTCTTTCCTTATCTTCCCCTACTTGTTTATTTGTGGACCAACCCATGTTGACTTGGTCTTGGAGGTTAGATTATATAAATATATTTTTGTAGCTATATTTATATTTTATAATTCATATTGTACATATATACATATTTACAATATGCCTTCTTTTCTTTTCTTTATTTTTATTTTTTATTTATTTACATGTTTTTGATGCATAAAAGTGCATTTTATTCATGAATGAGGTTTTGATAAAAGATGGGAATTAATGGATGTTTACATGTATTTGTTAAGGCTTTTAAGATAAAATGCGACAGAAATGTTAATGAATCATGGTTTCATCACTAACCCTATAGGAGAGAGAGTACTGCCAGGAAAGTATCACATACTTGTCCTCCTCCTTTGTAACCTGTAGTCTCCACTTTTTGAGGTCCTTGTAACCCTTCCTGGATCCCTACTCAGCCAAAGAAAGAGAGAGGAAGCCGATAGGCGAAACCAATACTTCAGTTCTCTCTCGGAACGGAATCACGCATGAGCGTGCAAGAACCTACTTTGACGCAAACCGATGAGGCAGCACCCCTGTGAAGGCGTGGCCTATGCTCAGTACTTCAGACCATGTCGATATTCCACATAAGGCAGGAACACCATCGTTGACAAGGCCCTACTCGATCATGTATGATAGAAGCGTCATTACATCGGAAATCCAGGGGATACACAAGGCACTTACAGACTGGGATTTTGGCTCTAATCCTTAGCGGGTCGTGCCTCGCTCATGGTAGGAGTTTTGGTCCCCTCTGAAGGTACCTGAAAACAATGAGGACTTTATAAACCTAGAACAATGATAGTCTATTATGGATTTTAAGTAAGGTCAAAGTTTATTTAACAGTCCCCTTGTTTTAATTTTTGCATTTTCACTTTTTCTGAGTCTGTTTTCATACAAGTACCTAACATTTTTGTAAATTTTCATTTAAGTCCTAGGTGCTCAAAATCAAAGGGAGATAGCGAAAAAGCTGTGCAAGTCGATTCAATGATGGAAATCTCACCATTGAAGCTAATGATGCATGTTGAGTTAGAGGACTTACTATGCATCTCAGCTCTCTCTATGTGGTATGCAAAACAGAATTTTTAAACCTATCTATATGGTGGTGTGTAATCGACAAAATCGCCCTAAACATTAGCTGCTATTAATCGTGAATAACCAATTGTTAGTTATTCAGAAATGAGACCAAGGTCTGGTCTCTAACACTGATTGGTGCCCGCCACAACGGGTCCTGCACGTGCTGTATACGACCTCTAGCAGTACGCGGTCTCAGTTCTGAATTACTAACATTATTATATTGACTAGATCCATACGTAAGAGACTATAGGAACATGCATTCTTATTAATGTTTGGACCTAGTTACCGAGTCAAGCAACCTAATTCTAGGGGCTCCATGCACACAAAACAAATAGAAAAGAAGGCAGAAAACTCAAAACAACGGAAAACAAATAAAAAAAGGCGAGAAAACGTGGAAAACTGCGACAAGGCTCCTAGGTGAACAGACACCTGGGCACTAGACCTTGTTGTGAAGAGTAGTGTCCAAATTATATACATGTCAAAATTGTCTCTCTCTCACTATAAATTACATGATTGAATTTTTTAAGTTTAATCTAAGCTAATTTCTTCTCCTTGCTTCATTGGTGATCTCTCCAGCTGGTCATATAGTGAAGACCAACCTCCTCCAAGCTTGGCTGCATCGGCTACCTAGGAAGCCATCCTCGCATGGCAGGCCCTTGCATCAAAGTCACAAAGAGATATCATTAGCACATGTAATTAAATAATCAAATAAATAGTCACAATAATAATCAAAGAATGAGTTGGAAATAAATTAATGGATATCTAAAAAAATGAACTAATAATTCAAATAAATGACTATATAATAATGAAAGAAAAATTAGGCTACACTCATTGCTCCCCGGCAACGACGCCATCTGATAAACCCGAAATTATCATCGATCGTGTGTTCCACACAAGGCAAGAGCACTGTCATCGAGGTAACCAACAAAAATCTTGGATTTAATTAGCAATTAACCCACAATAGACATAATTCAACTAATAGCAAAAATGTGGAATTAAAATTCATTTTCTCTACCTTAAAATGCATAACAAGCGAGCATGTAGATGTCGAACCACTAAGAACAATACAGGTAGCCTATGGTTTTCTTTTATCTACAAACCAAACCATTCCTTATGTATAGATCCTTTTTGTGGGTTTTTAATTTTCATATATATATTTTTTTAATTTTTAATTTTTTTTCTAATTTATATTTGATTTTTATATTTTCTTTTTATATTTTTTCTTTTTTTCTTTTATATAAACTATATAGCATTTATAGGCCTTAATAAATCTAATATATAGTAGTATATTTATAAATACTATTAAATATAGACAAAATTCAAAAAATAAATTGTTTTGGGGTTTTTAATATTTTTTCTAATGTTTTTGCAATTTTCCAAGATTTTTTGCTAATTTGTATGTATTTTTAAAGTCAAAAATACCCCAAATAAGAGATAAATAAAATACCCGATATTAAATTGGATTTTAAAATAGTAAATAAACTCCCAAATTACCCAAATCAATTTTAATATATATATAAACATTATAAAATAGAAAATCTCTTTTTTTGGATTTTAAAGGATTTTTTTAGATTTTTATCAAAGATTTTGGGATTTTTAGGATTTTTTCCATTTTAGTGATTTATGGTATGTAAATAAATTAGGTAAAAATATACTATATTTTTTTGATTTTTAGAGATGTTTTTATATTTGTTTTTGTATTTTATAAAACAAACATGGAATAAAGAGGCTCTTTTTCATTTTTAATAAATAATTAAAGTACTAAAAAATGCCAAGTAGACACGTGGTGTGAAAGCATGAGGTATGAGGTATTTTTCCCTACTTTTATATAGTTTTAGGAGCACATTATATATTTTTAATAAATAGAGAAAAGTTACAAAAATATATGTCCTAGCAGGGGCATAAATGCAATAAAAATAAAGACTACAGGGCTTTGTGCAAAAGCGCCTGAAGAAAACCATATTTATTTAGCTTTTAAAGATCTTTTAACAATTACAAAATCTGCTAGGGCATCTATGCAATTTAAGCATCACGTGGGACTACATGTGACGCAGCTTGGGAGGGACCTAAATGCAAATTTAAAAAATCCAAGGGACTTCCATCATTTTTTACAAAAATATACAACGTTAATTTCATTTTATTGGACTTTCTAGAAGTACAAAAAATCGCAGGGGTATACCTGCAATTTCGCCACCTCACGTGGGATCCAAATGCAAATAAAGAAGGTTCGGGGGTCCATTTACAAAATGTCCTTTTTATTTACAATGCTATATTTTATTTACAAAACTAAATAATAAATATAAAAAACAATGGGACTAGATATGCAATTTACCCCATCAGGCGCGTGATCCAACGGTTGATCTTCACCACTTAACCATGCGTCACCATCTTAGCGGCTGGTACCACTTCGCACTTGGATGGCCCGTATTTGATCGCTAGATGCGATCGGATGGTGAAGGTGGGGCAGCATCCAACGGCTCGGATCTGACCTGGGCCGCCCTTTTTGATCGAATGACGAAGCGTCTATGACGAAGAACAGGGAGGATGGTCCGCCTAGGGCGAACTTCCTTTGATGAAATCTTGCTCCTCTGGTGGTCTTTGCTGCTACAAGGGGCCTAGAGAGGTCTACAGTGAGACCCCCTACTTGCTGGTGGCCTCAGAATGGTCGGAGGGTCACCGAAGCACCCCCACCAGATCGGGGAATATGAGGTCCTCCAGGTGTCTCCGACAAAGTGTGATTTCACCTCCAAGTACTTCTTTGGCTCTTGGGACCTGCAGAAATGAACTCACTGGTCGAGGGCAAAGTGCCTCGACCCGGTTAGGTGTGGAATGGGGTGAAGGAAGAAGCGGGCAGTGCTCTCCAGCGAACGACGGAGCTTGAAGAGCGGATGTCCAGATCCGCTAGGGATCTGGGGAAGTGGAGGTGCGTGGAGCGATCAGAAGGTGACGAGGAACGGAATGGAGGCGAAAGGTATGACGGAGATGGGACGAAGGTGCGTGGAGGAGCTCACCGGAGCTCGACTCCGACGAACTATGGGTTGAACGACTAACACTGATTTAACTAACTAAATCCTAAACTAACATCAGCAAATTAAACCAATGATTAAAAGAACCAAAATGCATGATAAATAAGCATCTCTTCTACATGGAGTAGCCCAGGAAGCAGGGTCGCCAGCGGTGGGCGGCCATGGGTGCTCCCCTCGCTCCCGAAGCTCGGGTTGAGCTCGAGAGCACTCCTCCTATCACAAGGATCTCTCCTAGATGCTAACCCTAAGCTTTTTGATGCTCAATGGTGACCAAATTTGAAGAGGAGACAGATGGGGTTTATTTAAAGAACATTTCAGGCACCCTTATTAACCATGCGATTGAAGATGTCGGGCTATGCATAGATTATACAATGATCTGGCGTGAGTCATTGATGATATGTGATTATTTTTGTTGAAGGAGTCGAAGGCGATGGATGGACGAATTGAGCGCAAAATATGGATGAAATAGTGGGAATGGACAGTTCGCGTCAGGAGGTTTGAAGGGATAGTTGACCAGAGGTCAATCGTCAAAGCCCTGTTATTGGTCCATGTAGGAACGCTACAGGACAAAATAACAGGGTTATTAGAAAATAATTATTTAAAAATAGTTTTTGATTTTATTAATTTTTATATAAAATAAAAAATGTTTATTATTTTATGTAGTATTTTATTATGATTTTTATTTATTTTTTTGGTGTATCTTATTAGCAGTTACTTTTTATTAGTGCATTTATAGATATATTTGCCAATATTTTGTACATTTTAATTTTTATTTTGTATATTTTATTCTTTTAGTTTATATATTTATAACTTATTTTTGTGAGTATAAATATATTTTTATTTTTATTTTATGATGTGATTTGCATACTTAAATAAATAGACATGTATATTTGATAGGTATATTTATAGGTATATTACCTATGTTTTATTCACAACTTTTTATTTGAATGTATTTTATTGGATTTTATTTTGATTTTATATTTTTAATACAATATGAATAATATTTAAGATATCATAAAAATAAAAAGAATAATGTAATAAAAGAACAAAACACACTTTTATTTATATACATATATAACATAGGTATTTTGTCTATGTATTCTCGATAGACTTATTTTATTTTAAATTTTCCTTTTGGTTTTATTTTAGTTCTAAAATGCACATATGTTATGAATAATATTTACAAAATTATAAAAATATGAATTGTAAAAATAATAAATAATGAATAGATTGGATATTTTAATCGGTAATATACAATGAGGGTCAAAAACCTAACTTTTACATAGTAACTCCAAAAAATATAAGACCACTGCCATTAAATAGCTCATGAAAAGTTATATACAAATAGATTTTCATATGTTTTGAGTTTTTATTTGAAAGATATGGGTCTGGGAAGTTGGGTTTTTGGATTTTTATTTTGTTTATAAAATGAACATTGTATATTATTTTTGTAGAAACTCTATTTTATATTTTTATTTACATTATTATCTACAACTTTCATGTACAAAGTTTCTTTATTTGATGAACAAACTATAGAGAATAAAATAGGTGTCAAAATGCATGAATAATGAATAAAAGAATTGGGTTTTTTTTTCTATTTTGGCCCTTATCTCCTCCTACTTTATTCCTTGTCGACAACTCAATTCTTGACTTGGCCTCGGGGTTTAGGGTCATAAAATATTTTCAATATTTTATTCCCTTTTATTTTCTTCTCTTTATTCTATAATTTTGGCATTAAAAACCTTATTTTATGCACAAATAATACAATAAATAATGAATGATATTATGTACAAATTAATGTTATTTACATGCATTAGCTAGGGTTTTTAAGGCCAAAATGATAGAATAAAGGTGATGAAATGGAGATTCATCAAGGAGCTAATTGAGAAGGTATCTAAGATGAAGATTCCAGCCATGACAGTATCTACAGCTCATATTTTTTGTATACATCATATACAAGAGCAATCGATGTCAGGGCCACCTCAACCTTGGGTAGAGGGCCAGTCTTACTACCAATCTTGCTAGCAGCAACCACCATCAGCCAAGACAGCTCAAGAGGAGCCTCCCCAGGTGTGGCATGTGAATGGTGTATGGTACACATAGGACCCTACCATGTAGGGAAGTACAGGGGATTGTCAGTCTTACCAGCATCCCTCGACCTTCTACAACATCGTATTCACCCCAACACCTCTTCCTTCATAGCCTAGCCCAGAATCTTACCATCCCCAACAGTAGAGGCATCAACAACAGTATGGTCGTCAGTAGAAGTACCATGCGAGCCAACAGGGCCCACCTTACTAGCATCACCCCAGCCAAAGTAACAGCAATAATAGTATCAGGCCTAGTCCTCATGGTATTCTTCATCGCAACATCATCCCTCTTCGTCAGGCCTCAGAGACTTTCAACGCTAGATTCTCGAGGAGCCTCGTCCCTACTGGAACAAGATTCATAACATGCAGGTGGACATCAACCGTGTGTCCCGATGGTAAGACGAGCAATCAGCCCCATCTACCTCCATTCCTGCCCATGTTCAGGCTAACCTCAATAGCCAGAACTGATCGCAGTCACAACAGCAGTTTGGTTAGCTATACTACTCAAACTCCATTAGATCTGAGCATGAGATTCTTCGTGTGATAATGTTAATAATATATCACTCAGGAGTGGAAAGACCGTGGCCATACCTGATCGGGCAAGGAACATGGAGAGGGTTGCCTCTAGAGCTCAATCTGAGGAGACTTCGGAGGACGAGGAGGAGAGATATCACATTTCGTAGCCCCTTCAACAAAAAACAAGGATATCTACTCAGGGAAAGAGAGGAGGAGGTCAACACAAGCACAGTAGCAGCATGGAGACACCTTGGAGTCTACAGAGGACCTAGTACCTCCGGCTGTGGAGGATATACCTTCAGCAACTAACCCCCAACAAGTAGTAGACAGCTTAAATTTTGATTCCAAGTTGTATCATAAAGATTCATGTATGAAGAACTATATTTACCTTAATGTAAAGAATGATATTTTCGATTTAGATCGGTCATTGTATGTTTCCTTAGTTTCAATCCCTTCCCATGTGCTCTTACGTCAGAAAAGCGCATCATAAAAAGATTCAAAAGATGACCCATAAATGTCATGGTTTTGTAAGGAAAACATCACGGTTAAGGTGACATTTGAAGAGTACATGGACAACAATACCGCATTCCAAAAATACCTTAAGGTGTGATGCACATCTACTAGAGTTAGCAAGAAGAAAACAAACCATTATGTCAATACTCACATCTTATCAGTAGCCACTACCTATTGTCTCTAAAATCACAAATTATTGAGGAAGAAGAGAGACATGGGTGCTCAGTACATGGAGACACATATTGATGACATTGCATTTGCATGTACTTTCCTAGATAATGGTTCTTCAATCAACCTTCTTACCTTAGAACTTTATAAAAATGGAGTTAGAACCACTTCGGAAATCAAGAGCACTACTCCAATTTGCTAACAAGTCAATGAAGAGACCTAAGGGAGAAGTAAAAAATGTGATTATCATGATGAGGGACATGACTACAAGGTGGACTTCACGGTCCTTGACATGGGAAATCCCCAATCATTATAGAGTCTCATATCATTCTTGGGCGGACATTCCTTCGGGCCACCAGTATTTCATTTGATTATCAGACATGAATGATGAAGTTTTGTTCTCTCGATAGAGAAGTGGAACTTGATATGATGCAAACAAAGTGGAAACGGCCTGACTCAGATACCATCATGGAGTACTCTTCTTCATAGGAAGATTTCAAGGTAATCATCACAATTAGGTTTTGGAGACAGTTCCCAGCAGGGCAGAGCGAGATACTCTCATCTGGAGAGGATTTAGTGCACAATACCACAGTTAGGATGTTGCTAGATATCATGAGATGCATCCCCCTATTTTTTTGATGAGTTAGAGATCCCTTCGGATCTGTCGGTTCCATCTCTTTTGGAACGGTCAAGGGACATAGATGACAGGTCAGACGCGGTTTTGGCTGAGCTACCATGTTTATTTGGTTATCTGAATCCTTACACATCAGAATTGGTGGAGTACAATACAGTTGGACCCACCTTCATACAGCAAGGAACCAGATTCAAAGGCGGTTCAACCGAACTTGATTGATGATACAACACTGACAACACTAAAACTGCTCTCTCATAGACTGATGTATGCCTTTCTTGTAGGACCAAGACCTGACCTTAGAACATGAGTCTAGGCTCTTAGATGTCTTATAGAAGAATCATAAGGCTCTAGGTTGGACGATGTTGGATCTCATATGGATTAACCCCATTCTCTGCTCGCACCATATTTTTGTTGAAATAATGTGAGATCTTCCCCGTGAGTTCTAGAGGAGACTAAACCCTAATATGCGAGAAGTAAAGTAGAAAGAAATTGAGAAATGGTGTAAATTAGGGTTTATATACCCTATTCCCGACTCCAAGTGGGTGACCCCACTTCATGTTGTCCCGAAGAAATCAAGAATTCAGATGGTCACCAACGAGGAGGGGGTAGAGATCGCAACATGAGTATCCACATCATGACATGTCTGTGTCTACTACATGTGCTTGAATGTTATGACCAAGGTAGAATACTTTCCCTTGGCTTTCATTGATCAGATTTTGGAGAGACTCGCAAGGAAAGCATTCACCCTGAGGACCAGGAAAAGGTCACATTCACATGTCCATTCAGCACTTACGAGTTCAGGTGCATGCCATTCGGGTTTTACAATGTCCCGAGCACAATTTCAACAGTGCATGATCCTTGTATTTGTCTAGATGGTGGAGGATTTCCTGGAGGTCCTAATAGATGACTTCTCGATACACGGTGATTCTTTTGAAACTTGTTTAGTGCAGTTTGTCGAGTCCTCAAGAGGTATATGGAGGTGAATCTAGTATTCTCCTCTGAGAAAAATCATTTTATGGTAACAGAGGGTATCATGTGGGGGCATGTCATCTCCAAAAAAGGAACGCATATTGACCCTACCAAGGTGGATGTGATCAAGAAACTTGATCCACCAACCAACATAAAGTTAGTGAGGTCTTTCTTAGGGCGTGTCGGGTCATTGGATCCTCCCCATATCTGGATATGATTACTCAACAATAATTTATTCAACAATCACAACTAACATTCAGAAACATACTATAATTAAAAATACTCAGAAAGAAGTATTTAATTCTTTTGCATTCACAAAATAAAGCTTACATGATACAGTGTCCCACTATAACCATTTACATGTACATCAGTTGGAATGAAATACACAAAAATATTACCAACTACCTTATAGAGTAAAGCTACTGTGGCTGGCTGGATGGCTATTATGTTAGCTGGCTAGATTACTAAAGTCCTTGCGATGGCTCACCGACATCTGTTGGATTTTCCATAAATCATAAGATAACAATTAGCAAGTGCTAAGTAACGAAGAAGAGAAAAGCAAACAAATGGCGTAATTTTACAAAACTTGTTATCAAAAAAAGTTTCGTTCCTTCTCATTAGTTTAAGTCCTATTCCTTTCTATTCCACGTCAGGGTTTAGTTCGTGGAATTACCTCACCACTGTATGGATTCTGAAGATTTGGACACTTCGAGATTAGAGATTGCCTTAATCTGGTGAGCTTATGCTCCTGCACGTTGCCTTAACCAATCCTCCAATGCTACCTTGACAGTTTCCTTTTTTTATTATCGACGGTTTCAGACCCTCAGCCTGATAAATAAAGAAGCACGCCATTCTCAAGGACTCGGTTGCTTAAAACCTCAGGATAACCTTTAATCATGTATACTAGCGGCTTTAAATACATATTATCATGACTTAGTCGTTATCCAACCACCTGTGCCTCCACATGGCACGAACACATCTTCAGTCAGTCAATCCGCCTAATGGTAGCCGAGTACCACGCATTGCAAATAATTTATTTCGCGTGCTCAACGTATCCAAGAAACCATGTACCACCTAGGTTTGATCTGCCAATACAGATGTTCTTCTAACAAACCTACAGGTTGCATGACCTACCTGTAGTATATACTCCAAGTCATTCTTAATGTAAGACACGATCCTTTTCAGATCCATTTCAATACACATCAATTCCCATGATGTAATTCTTCCGTTAAGCCATTGATTTTCATATTCATCAACATTGAGTGTCACCTCACATATATATTTATTCATATGTATATATACTCATATTTATATATAGTTTAACTCCCAAACTGTAACTTTCCAAGCCGTTGCATCTATTCGATGCTTAGACATTATTTTAGTGGGAATTACAAAGCAACTTTCAATATTTTCTCAAAAATAGCCAAATTAGGATTCTTCATAATGAAGAACATAACATCAGGAATTTCAATGATATCGTATGAAAACCCAACAACAAAAGGAAGGATTTCTTTAACTAATCCAGCTCTCTCTTACGTATGCAGTGCTTTATGGTGATTCTTTTTCAGAAAGGATAATTTACAGCTCCTGAAATCGAATTCCATTTTTGTATTAAGGATGCACAAAGAACACAAAGAACGAATGAAGAACACGAAGAACGAGAAGAGCATATTTTCTCTAGAAATTTCGACAGAGTTTCCCCTTATATCGGGACATATTTCTATGAAAATTTGGGCAGAGTTTCCACTTATATCGGGACATATTTCTATGAAAATTTTGGTAGATGTTCCCCTTATATCGGGACATTTTCAAAAGAAAAATAGAAAAAGTTTCCTCTATAAAATCATCAAGAGGAAAGCAACAACGAAATAGAAAGAACATAACAGAACCGCCATGTGTCTTAGATGCATGAATATGTGACGAATCACAGGGTTTACTGACGTGCATAGCTGCCTGCACGTAAGTAGGGTGTTACACAGATTTCACCCCCAAAACAAATATCCAAGCAAAATAGAAAGAATTTAATAGAACTTAGAATCGGTAGACACCACACATCTTAGGTGAGTAAAAGTATGACGAATCACAGGGTTCACTGACATGCATAGCCGCCCATGCCTAAGCAGGGTGTTACACAGATTTCTCCTCGAACCGCAATAGAAAACGAATTGGAAAGGAAGATGAATCGAAAACTCAACTGGAAAAGAAAATAAATCGAAAACCTAGCTCAAGTTAGCGCTTACTTACGAAGCCAACTAAGAGAGGATTATACCTTCCTCCTCGTCCTCCCTGCAACACCTCGCTAGCACTCCTTCGCTACCTCCCTCTCTTCCTCCTAACCTCTCAATCCTAGCCCTTGGGGTAGTGATGGTAGCGGAAATCGTAGAGAATGAATGGGTAGGGGGGCTATTTATAGGCTTAAGAAAACCGCTAAACATGGTTAGTAAACCATGGTTTAATCCTTAACCGTGGTTAATGACACATGGTATTATCCAAAACTTATCCAAAACTTGGGGCTTAAGTTGGAACTATCCGGAAGATTCTATATTCGCTAATGATGCTTAATTAGCACTAATCGTTATTACTTTTACTAATCACAATTTAACCTTCGTGGCTCACGCTTAACTTTTGATGACCTTTGATTATTGTTCACTATTGCTCATTGGTGGTCTTAAATCCATCATTATTTCTTTAATCGTAGTTAATTAGTCTTAGTGACGGCCATTACGGATTAATGACAACTTAAGTCTCCTTACTTATATTTCTTCAAAAAAATCATAACAAGTCCAAATGAGGTCCGATTCATATGAAACAAATTCTGTTGGTTTAATATTGACGAGCCGGATCTTATGATATATGATCCGAGAGAGGCCAAGTTCAAGGCTTTACAATTATAACAACCTTAAAGAAAGTCTCTTCCTCAAAACTTGAAATGTAGGCATAACAACCTTATAAAGAATTGAACCCATAACAACTTTCAAAGAGAATGAATGCCATTTCATTTATAATAATGATATACACAGTACATAGTGTTATCATTCAAACAAGTAGGGGTGTTTTTCTCTCATTTCTACCTTAGGTTCCCATGTGGCTTCTTCAAACTCTTGGTTCTGGCATAATACTTTGACTAGAGGTACCTCTTTATTCCTCAACTTTTTGATATCCCTGTCTAGTATTTGCATAGGTATTTCAAGGTATATCAAGTCTGGCTCAACATGCAGATCATCATAGCTTATCTTATGCTCAGTATCCTTAATATACTTTCTCAGATTTGATACATGAAAAACATCATGTATTGCTGAAAGATGCCAAGGATGTGCCAGTCTATATGCAACTTTCCCAATCCGCTGAATATTTTCAAAGGGACCCATGAACCTGGGTGACAACTTCCCATGCAAGTCAAGCCTCTGAACTCCCTTCATAGGCGATACTTTGAGGAATACAAAGTCATCTATCAGAAACTCAAGGTATCTTCGCCTGGTATCACTATAGCTTTTTTGGCGACTTTGAGCAGTTATTAGTCTTTTTCGAGAAAGCTCTACAACTTCTCGTGTCTCCTAGGGTCTATCTGAATCGTAAAGGTTCTTTATCCCGACCTCTTGATAACAAAAAGGAGTAGTATGCCTACGTCCATAAGTTCTTCAAATAGTGACATGCCAATACTTGTATGGTAACTATTGTTGTAGGTGAATTCTGCAAGAGGCAAATGTTTAATCCATGATCCCTTCCATTCTAAGGCACATTCTCGTAACATATCTTCTAGAGTATGAATAGTTCATTTTTATTGACCATCTGTTTGTGGATGATATGCTATGCTCAAGCATAGATGTGTGCCTAAGGCTTTCATGAAGTTCTCCCAGTAGTGTGAGGTGAATCGTGAATCTCGATCGGAAACTAACTCCTTTGAGATACCATGGAGGTGGATCACATGTGTAATATATAACTCAGCAAGCTGGTCTAGAGAGAAAGATAAGCTTATTGGAATAAAGTATGATACCTTGATCAGACGATCTATTGTAACCCATATACTATCTTTACCACTAGTCATCTGAGGTAAGCCAGTAACGAAGTCCATGGCAATGCTTTTCCATTTCCATTCAGAGATAGGGAGGGGTTGCAACAATCCTGATGACTTTTGGTGTGAAGCTTTTACCTATTGGCAAGTGAAACATGAATTCACAAACTCAACAACAACCTTCTTCATTCCTGGCCACCATATGTTTGAACTAAAATTCTTATACATCTTCGTAATTCCTAGATGAATAGATAATCTCGAGAAATGCGCTTCGCGTAAGATATCCTTCCTCAATTCAGGTGTGTGACGGTTATACAGTAACCCAGCTTGTGTATGGAATCCCTCTATCTCATTCTTCTCAAGTTGTTGTCTCATGTCTTTAAGGACTGGATCATCCTCCTGTCCATTCTTTATTCTATCCCAGATCTCTGGTTTGTTGGACGGGGAATAGTTATAGTATCAACACTACTATCAAATGGTTCCCATTCACACAAATGTTGATAGTAAACCCCATAAGTGGATAGAACTCACCAACCCATGTGAATAAGTTCTTCTGCTAAGGGCTTCTGCAACAATGTTCCCCTTACCATGATGGTAGGAGATGGTGTAATCATAGTCCTTCCACAGCTCTAGCTATTGTCTCTATCTCATATTGAGCTCCTTATGATCAAAAAAATATTTCAAGCTTTTATGATTGGTGAAAAATTCAAAAGTAATACCATAGGGATAGTGTCTCCATATCTTTAAAGCGAAGACCACAACATCTAGTACAAGGTCATGTGTCAGGTGGTTCGTCTCATGTGTCCTGAGTTGTTGTGATGCATAAACAACTACCTTACCATGTTGCATAAGAACTTCCCCAAGTCCTTTAGATTCATCGGTGTACACTGTAATCCCTTCAGTTCCAGTGGGTAGAGTAAGGATAGGTGCAGATGTTAGGCATTCTTTCAGTGACTGAAAACTAGCTTCGCATGCATCAGACCATATGAATGGGACTTCCTTCTAAGTCAGCCTAGTCATTAGCAATCATATTCATGAAAAGTCCTTCATAAATCTTCTATAATACCCAACTAGACCTAGAAATGATTGTATTCTTATGATAGTCTTCGGGCGTTCCCAACTCATCACCGCACTAACCTTTGTAGGATCAACTGATATACATTCCCCAGAAATAACATGGCCTTAGGAGGATATTTCGGATAACTAGAAGACATTTGCTATATTTAGCATACAGTTTGTTTTTCCTTAGTGTTTTAAGTGCCTATAGGAGATGGTGTTCTTGCTGATACTTATCCTTGGAGTAAATGAGAACATCATCAATAAAGACTACTACAAAGTGATCTAAGAACTCCCTGAATAATCTATTCAAGAGATCCATGAAAGTTGATGGGGCATTTGTTAGTCCAAAAGGCATAACTAAAAATTCATAATGTCCATATCTAGTTTGAAAGGTTGTCTTGGGGATATCCGCATCTTTAATCTTCAACTGATGGTATCCAGATCTTAAGTCAATCTTGGAATATGCAGTTGAACCCTGCAACTGGTCAAAGAGATCATTTATTCTTGGCAGAGGATACTTGTTCTTTAATGTCTTCTTGTTTAGCTGTTTATAGTCAATGTACAACCGTATTGACCCATCTTTTTTCCTCACAAACAAGACAAGTGCACACCATGGTGAAAATTAGGACGAATCAATCCTTCATCTAACAATCTTGTAACTGCACCTTTAATTCGCGTAACTCAGTTGGTGCCATCTTATATGGATGGATAGAGATAGGTTGAGTACCATGTGTGTGAGAGAATTAAAATTCAATCTCTTGCTTAGGTGGTAATTGATGAACGTGAATTTTGCCTCTTTAATAATGGAGAATTGTAGTATAGGAGGCAAAAAACAGTCGATCAAAAACCACAATATTTGAATGTTGTGGAGTATTTTTACTTGACAAGTCTACCAAGATCGAACACAGGGAATGGTGATTTTTAGTTGTGTGATCTTAAATTAATTTAAATAATTAATTAAAGGCTGGACTAACCTCTGTGACAAGAAATTAAAATGAGAAGCAATGTTGAAGATGCAAAGAAATAAAAAGAGAGAATGAGGCATTGGATATGTGAATTATGAACAATTTGAGTCCTCAAATAATATGATTAATAAATCCTCACAAACTGTCACAGATCAAATAACTTTAAGATATATTCGAATTAATTCCAGTATGTCAGTTAAATAGATCAATCGATAATAATTTAGAAGCAGGAAATTTGACCTCATAATTTCTGTGATTTAATTCCTCAAATAGTCAATAATAACAATAAAGGAATAAATCTTAACTAATCCCCTACAAAGACTAAATCCTCAAGAATATCGATATAAGAGTTTCAAATAAATTCAGTTCCTCGCACTTAATCCCCTACAAATAACGTCAATGATCTTCTTAGTTAAGAATGACACAAATATGTCAAGAAGAAGCCTACATAAATAGAAATGCTCCTCAAATAATAATTATCAAGAAACAACCTCAAATCTGTCTACAAACTATGCAAAGTGATAGAGCATGAAAATAGCATCAAATCAACATATTATACGCTAAAATCGGAGTTCATATGAAAAAGATATGATGAATTGAAATTGCAGGGACTAAAATACATTAAAAGATAAAGTTTTTATCTCAAGGGAATCCCTAGAGGGATGTATCTGTAAATCACAAATACCGCAGGGGGTCTTCTGCAACTCGCCCAGGGTGCCACGTGAGGAGCACGTGACCTAGAGGAGGGGATTCTTTTGCAATCTTCTGGAAAGGCAGGGGCACCAACAAAATTTGCCCCACAAAGCATGTGCTCCTTACGTGCGTATAGAGGCAGGGCCTAGACGCGAATATCTGGACTTTCGGGGGCTTCCTTGAAATTTACCCCCACAACACGTGCCACGTACATGCTCAGCAGGCTCGGTAGTTGGGGCTAAGGCTTAGTTGTCGAGCCCACGTGGCAGGCTGGTGAGGCTCGGGCACACCCGAACCTCGAGGGACAGAGGGAGGCTCGGGCAGTAGGCGGTGGGAGTTGATGCCGAGGGTGGCCGCGCATCTGGGCAGTGAGAGCGTAGCGGTGGCGGACACACAGCAGGCGTGCGGGCCGGCTGCGAGCGCGTGGGAGACGCAACCGATGGCTGGAGTGTGGTCGCATGGCGGGTGGCGAATTGCGAGGGTGTCGGGCGGATTGAGTCGTTGCGATAGTCGAAGGTGACAACCGACTTATCCCAGTCGAAGGAGCAACCCAGGCGTACACTGGTGGAGTGAAGTCGAAGGCTACTGGGCCGATGTACATGCAAGCAACGTGGGAGGATCGAAGGTGCAACCCAGGCATACAGTGGTGGAGTGAAGTCGAAGGTTGTTGGGTCGATGTACATGCAAGCAACGTGGGAAGAATATGTCGAGGGAGGTGCTCGGTAGTGGATTTCTTTGAACGAGCGCGGAGGGGCAGAACTATGAAGATGACAGGCGAAGGAGTGAGGATATTGGTGATTAGCGAAGTGTGGTGGTGTGATGGGAGGAGGGAGATGGTGGAGTGAAGTACAATGTTGATGAGGTACGGGAGTGTACGACGTTGGGAGGAGAGAAAGAAGAAATTCGACGAAGATGGGCGCCTAGAGACGTGGAGGAGATAACGCCTCCTCGATCTTCGCCTCAGCAGTAGGCGATCACGGCAAGGCTTGGCTGCGAGGAGCAGCGACAGAGGTCGAAGGCCACTAGATCACACCGCAGGATGGAGGTCGAACTGTCATTGTCACCGGCGTCGAGGAAAAGGGGCAGATGGGATGCTTCATGCGATTGCAGTGGAACTTTATAGGTTACGAGGGCAGTGGTCGTTATATGGAGGCAACCTTAATGGTCGGTGAAGGGGAGTGAAGGTCGTCGGGGGTCGTAACGGCAGAGGCAAGGCGGGCGACGATTAAAAGAGGAGGAGTGGAGGCGTTTGCGGGAGGAAGGTGGCACGTGCCAATCACATGAGGCAAGATGAGAGAGAGAGACTGGGGACGGGTCACGTGTTGTGCACGTGACCAAGCTGGATGGTTAGGAGAGGAAGTGGGGGTGCAACGTGGCATGCCCAGGGACTGCCACGTGGCGCCCCCAAAAATATTTTCGAAATTAAAAGAGGAAGAAAATAGAAAAGAAATAAAAGGATACCTCGGATCGAAAAATTTCCTTCATAAAATCTCAACGAGATCTACAACTTTCATGAAGGACCCAGGAGCAAAAGAGGTCATCTGTACAAAGTGGTATTTTTGGTGGTTCTCCATGTGTATAGAAAATCGACTTCTTGGAGTTTTGCAATTTTTTAGTAGTTTTAAAAGTGGATAAAAATCTAGAAAAATATGATAAAATACAAGAAAATTAATTGTGCAATAAGATTTTTTTATTTTTAATAAGTAAGAAAATAGGGAAATAATATAGAAGTAAGAAATACGAGAGTTTTGTACAGAATCACAAGGGTTACTCAAACTCAATCAGTTTCTTTGATTTCAATCTTGATCTAGATTTGGATTTTTATGCCACTTGATAAAACTTTCATCAAAGAACACAAATGAAGAAGAAATAAAATTAAAAGGGTTAATTATGTACATAAAAACTCAAGTCAAAATTGGAAAAAGATAAAATGCGCAAAAGAGGCCCAAAACCCAACTTTCAGATATGAGTTTCGATTTTATGAAATTGGTCTTGTTTTGAAGATATTTGAAAATGGAGTACTTTAAAAGTGAGTAGAACAAAATCGGACAATGTATGAGGGAGATATGTGCATTTCAGTCCGTCAGACGTGAAATTAAACTTTGGGATTATTTGACGCTTATTTGAGTTAGCAATTTTTTGTATTTTTTTATTCTTATTAGTAATATCTACACAATGGATGTGGTTTGGGGTCAATCAGAGTTAGGATGAATTAATTAAAAATATGAGAAGTTAGCAGCTTTTTAGGCCAATTTACACAATATACAATTATGCATGAAGAATATTATTTACACATGTATGAATGCTAATGATGCTTTATTAATTTATAAATGCACATGAATTTTGGATAATATAGCCTAATTGACCAATTTTAGCATGATGAATACGAGATTCATCATACCCCTATACTTAAACCATGCTCGTCCCCAGGCATCAACGAATGAATGACTTAGTTGGATAAATCCCTGACTTTGCATGTGAATTTTCTAGGCTCAATTCATAAAAGACACTTAATTTGAGTGGTCCGAAAATTCTGGGCTCAACCATGCTTTAATCAAAAGAAGTCCAACTTCTCTATTTATCATACTCTCTATTTGTATATATACTATAAGGATATGACTTTTAGTGTACCGCATTCATGAGAGTCGAGTCAAGATGTCACCCAAGGTCCCAGTCCAAGAGACTCTCCTCCAGACCTAATCATCAACACTAGGGAATAAATCGGCTCTTGCATTCAATCCACCATCTCATTAGTTTGTCAGACTTGAAAGTGTAGATGGACGACCAGATGATGGAGGGCATAGGATTGTGTATATTTTTCTCTCCATCACATTGGAACAAGGGGCCTCTCGAGTGCCTTATTACCCAACACTTGTATATTTTTATTTTTGTTGATCAATGTGTCCATCAAGAGAATTCGGAATCGTCTGCACTTGTTTTTTTGGTGGTAATAGAATCTTTTAATCTATTACACACACGATGTCGCCTTACGCCTAGTGGTGCTCCTATATGCTCCCAAACAATGAGGTGATCTTCCTGGGTTGCCATGTTCAATATCACAACCCAAAGGAGACGAGCATGCTTACACAACCAAAACGTATACTACAATTGAAGGCAAACTCTTGCAGCTCCCAAGCTCGTGAGAGTTGGACCTGGAGACTTAAGGGGCAAGTCTAGAGAATTGGGCTCTAACATTACTGTGTACGTCCCCACTCACTTTATCTGGGGGTAAGTACCTATGTACAATGAGAGATTTATACACCCATAAGGCAAGTGTTCATTTTATTCCAAGTTATTTTGATCGGCTTGATCAATTCAATCCTAATTTTAGAGTTATGATTATCACTTGAAATTAATGTAAGCATCCAATCACACCTACCGTTTAGTCCCTTTTCCCTTTTAAACTCAGATTATAAAATAGAGGGAGGAATCAGAAAATGAATTGCATTCGTGATAAGTATGATGTATGCTAAGGATGAATTATACTTACAGTGATTCCCAGCACTCCCCATGTGTTATGCAAGATAGATTTTATAATTCTACACTAGGTGCATGCAAGTCAATGAAAATCGCACCTAAACATGATACTATTAGCGGGGAAGAAGTCAATTTCAATTTGACCTAATTGTACATGTTATTTGAATCTAATTTAACAAAGCTTTAGTGATGATATGGCTCTTTTTATGATGAAATGTGGCCTAAATTATGAAGATCACAAACAAGTTTGAACTTACACTAATGTGTACCTATCCTGATTTTGTCACTAAAGTTGAGAACAACTCTCAACACAACCACAACAAATAAAAAATAATAAAGAGTGTCCAGTCTCTTCTGCAACTGCAAGCTCTTAGACACGAGTCGATGTAAATATGCAATTATATAAATTATTACAATAATACTTACAAAATAATTACACTTGTGAAATGAAATTAACTATTTATCTAATTATATTAATTTCCCACTAATGTGTTTGAGTTAACCCCTTCAGCTCAAGCACTGAGCTCGAATCTCCGCGTCACTCCTCGTCGAGCCTCTTTGCGACTCTGGTCAAAACAACATATGGTCAGATAGTCTCAAGAGAATATAGCTATCCAGATAAATAATTAATCAACTCAATACAAAAATAACAACAAACACAAAACAAGCTTAACTTAAATAACTCAAAGTTCACTTGTTCACCTAAACTAAGCCTAATTAAATATTATAATCAAGTCATGTCCCCGACAACGGTGTCATCGAATGAATATGCAATCGGCTATGATAATATTGGCTCGTTATAGTACGATCAATTATGGGTCTTTCAGAGACAAAGTGAGAATCTCCGTAAGGAGTGGCTCGGTCAAATTACTCCTGGATAAGTCCAGGGTAAAACACAGGGATATTATCGCTTAGGTTATCTAATTGGGTCCTAAGATAGATAATGTGGTACTCCAAGATGCTACCTCAATCAAGATATGCAGAAATGCACGAAATGGATGCATGCTTTTATGACTTTTTGATGCACTTAACATACATGCTACAAAATGATGACAGATGCAATTACTTCACAAAAGACACAAGTATACAACCAATCACTATTAAGCTCGTGATTTCATGATCTGTAAGTGATATATATCCATTATCCAAAGGTTCAAAGATATCAAGAATGATCTAGCACTTATTGGCATAAGTCATCAATGCATAATTTAGTTCAATCACTTTTCATCTCAAATCTATCTAGTCACCTTAATTCATAATTAGTTAGGAAATAATCATCACAAGGTCTAGCATAAAGATACTGATTGTATAATTAAACTACAAACTAAAACATGATGTCAATTGATGCATTAGGTCAGTTAATCATTCACTTACGAGGCATCTAATCAAGTTCAAAAAACCCAGACTTCTCTAAATTTCAATTCAATGAACAAAAGATACATCAGGGATTTAACTACATCACATGATCAATTTCACTAAATTTGAATTTAATGTTCATAAATTATTAATCATGCAAGGCAGGGAATTAGTTGCAACAAAAACATAAAAAAACTTAACAAAATAGTCAAAAACCTGAGCCTAAATACAATTACAAAGTCCTCTTGGTAAGGAGTGTAAATTGCCATGTGTGGGGATATAAATGCAAATATAATAAGAAAGGCTTAAATATAAATTATCTAGGTTGTACATACTTTGCATGAGCTGGACCTAAATGCAATTCGTGAAAGTTTGGGCCCAAGCGCTGTAATTTTCTCAGGCACGTGAGGTTGCTCACGTGGGGGCTAGGCTCGGGTGTCTTGGCTGGCTCGAGCTACGTGACATGCTCATATGCTTCATCTGTTGCTTCAATGCTAGATCCTAAGGAGTGAAGCGCTGCCTCAGATTCGGAGCTAGAATATAATCCATGCCCGATCCTAAGGATTGAAGCATTGCCACATATCTAGAGTTGGAATATAATATGGGTCGTTATATCAGATAGGGACGATCTAATCCAATGGCAACTGCTCTTCATTTCCCCCCTTCCTCCAAGTACAATGGAGGCTCGACGGAGCTTCGATGGGCTGTTGGTCCCTCCTCCTTGCTCCAGCGCATTCAGTGAAGGTCTGAGAAGCTGCTTGAGACCCTCACAAAGATGGTGAAAGTGTGGCCAAGGGATGGGGAGAACCAGAAGCTCCAGACGATGGAGGCTCGTCAGGAAGAAGCTCTAGACAGTGGCTTCATCGATATTCCGATCAATCAAAGTAGAGATATCTCCTACAGTGGTTAGCACGGATAGGCGATGCAATAGGAATCTTCTTGGATCTAAATGGAGCGATCTAGAGGCTTTGTGAGTGTGAAGGAATCAGAGCCTAATGGGTTGTTGCCCTTGCGAGGGCAGTGATGGAACAAGGTGGGCAGAGTTATGGAGAAGTGGAGGGAGGAAGATGACGATAGTGCAAAAATAGTCAGAGAATGGCTAAGGTCGAGGTGTGTTCAGATGATGAGGAGAGTGAGTATGTGCTCTACAAAAAATAGGAGAAAGACAGAGAAAAGAAAGAAGAACATTACTTGGAGAAGAAGGTGACTGATGGAGGAGGTACTGGGGAGGCAAAGACTGGCCACTGAGAGGGGGCGAAGGCTCCTCGGTCGTCACTCAATGCAGGGGCTGGCCATTGAGCTCGAGCATCTCTTGTGAAAGCCTGCAACAATGTGGTTTCACCTTGGATCACACTGACGACAATTGCTCGATCTTTGTTCAAAATCTTGCACCCACTCTGCCAAAGGAGGATGAGGTGTGATTGGAGTTGTCACGCTTGAAGTCGGATGGCGTGCACGGGCAGTGAAATATGGGTATTTGAAGACAAAGGGGAGTGGTTCCATGTGAGTGGACAACAAGCTTCAACCGCTCCCCAACGGCTAGCGATTGGGTGAGAATGTGGGAAAGGTGGAGGAGAGAGATTGATCTCCAACATGGCATGGTCGTGTGGGTGAGGGGATGACCAGCTACGTGGTGGAAATGGTGTGATTGTGGGTGGTTGGTGTATTTGAATGCAGGGGAGTGTACGGGATGGAGGTAAAATATGGAGCTCAGTTGTTTGATCAAGTGATCCATGGAGAGGTGCTAATGAAGGGGTGTGATGTCTTCTGATCATCTGATCAGAGGGCTGAGAGAGAGGTGGGTGGCGACATGAGAGGCGGGCCACGTTAGCAGCACTGGAGGTGCCACATGGTCCAATGAGAAAAAAGATAGAAGATAAAAATAAAGATAAATACAAATAAAATATTTACAGACCTCAACTTAAAAAGTGTTCAACATTTCACGTAGAACTCAAAATGAAAATAAAAACTTATGCACAAGATAAGAATTTTTTATGAGTATTTTTATGTAATTAAAAATACTTAATTTTATTTCTATGATGCTTTTCTATTTTGATTTATAAATCTATATAAAATAATTATGTACAATATTAAACTAATATTTAAGGTACTTTTAATAACAAGAAAATACAATAAATAACATAATGTTACTTGTGTACACATAATTGAGGTTAATTATTTACAAGGTAGCAAGTATTAATGTTAATGAATTGATTATGAATATTACTGATTAGTCTAGGTAAGAGGGATAATAATCATGTAATATGATGATAAAATATGAATTTATTAATAATATGATCTCCAGACATTATCTCCAAGTATTCGAGGCATCTTCTCACAAGTCCTAATTGGATTAGGCCTTGTATAAATGATATTAATGTTATGACACTAATTGTTATTATCAATGATAAATGTATATCCAGGGTTTGCGGATATGATCCACATCGTATGTTTTTCATTAATATGAATATTGATTCATATAATATATATATGAATATGATTGATATATATTATTCCAAGGTATACTTGTGAATATGATTCACATTGGAAATTAAATGTAATTTGGATTTATATTTTTTTGGGGTTCATGAATAAGATTCATAGTTTATGAGGTAGCTCTCATAAAATACTAAATTATGATTTTAATAATTAAATCATGATAATGTAATGATAACTAAGAGGTTGCAACCAAAAATAGGACGAGAACATGGAGTCACAATGTGATTAGAAGGATCCTAATTCTTTGGCTGTCTGTTATTTTCTTTTGAGATGATAATTGAAAGGATAAATAAGAGCATATTTCTTGAAGGAAAAGGATCTATACTTACTTTAGGATCATCATCCATGATCTCACAAGGGTGGACATACCTAATAGGAGTAGGACTCCTTGGGACGTCCCCTCTAGTATAAAAGAGAGGGCATAGCCTCGCTCTCTTGAGAGTATGATTCACTCCACCAATTCTATTGCATTGAGAGAAGCGTCTTAAGAGTTTATAACTCTCTTGTACACATCCATCCTCTTCTCCTACCATACCCTACACGTCTACCAAGTTACCTTCTTCTTCTCTACATTGGTATTCGCCTTCGTGAGACAAGAACACCTTCTTGTCCATGCTTCTCATACACGGAGGAGAGATCGATTTCATGCAACAAAATGATTATCTTGAGATCATCTAAATAGCATCCTTTTGTGGAAAACTTCAAGAATAAGTAGATATCAAAGTTCGTAGGGAGCTTTTGAATCATCATCACGTCCGTGAAAGGAGAGTCCTCAGATCGTACATCATTCAGGAGGTCTCTTCTTTTAGAGACTCATGCTTCAAGAGGTAACAATAATCTCTTTGTAATATTCTCTTTGTAATATTCAAGAGAATACAAGAAATTTTGTTTGGAAATTGTTGCCTTGGGTTTATGGTTTCTCTTTGCATAATTATATTTTTATGCTAAAACTTGCGTTCATGCGATGGACACATTGAAATTGCAAACTGTTTTGAGATTATTTTTTAGCATTTCCACGATGTGAAGTATCAACATCTTTCAATTGGTATCAGAGCCTACTTTTAAAGGATTTTGATTACATCCAAGTCCGATGAACAATCTATCATATTATTCCGATCATCAGGTACATTGTTTTTTTGATTGTTTTGATGTTTCGGATGATTCTATAACATATGATGTTGTTGTTTTCCCCTATTTAGAATATTTTTATGGGATATATATGATATCTAGAAGGTTTGTACTCATGCCCATAAGACACTCCAGTGCTAGGAGGCGTTCGGGAGAAGATTCAGATATTGAAAACGATCGTAGACTCTGATTTCGATCAAAGATGGTATCTAAAATATTTGCTATTAATTTTTTATTTATACAATATAATAAAATACCGATTAATAAGTCATTAATCAAGTATCCAATCAGTGCGAAAAATTTTCACGTAATTTCGATCGTGTGGCCTCGAGAAATTGGATTTCTCTATAGGCAGAGTTAGAAGAGGATTCGATTGTTATAATAATTTGTTTCTCTTATTTTGGTACTCAAAATATATGAAAACACATATGATATATTAACATCAGGAGTTGGACCTAATATTTTGGAAATATTTTGGGACGCAACGAATTCTAAGTCCAAGTTATATAATGCTTTCTAATTTGAAGTACGATGTCACGACTTGCAAATTTGGAATATGAAGTCATTTTTTGTTCATTTGGATCTATGCAATAAATCAGAATGCCTATTAGTTTCATATTTTCTTAATTTGTGCACGTGTTTGATTGTGAATCAATTAGAAATTATGAATCAACTGGATCGATTTCATCGATTATATAGTTGTTATATTGGAACTTTGTGGAAATTAAAAGTGATTTGAATACCTAAATTTTTTGAGTGGTTATTATATAGTATAATACATCCTTAGTACAAGTGTACCAATTTTGTTGTCCAAAATTGAAACGGTGAGGTGACTAGGCATGGATTTGCTGATAGGTTACTTAATTGGCACCATGCACCGCTTGGTAGTGGAAGTGCTCTCTGTCAGCATAGTCGGCATGACCTAACCGGATCCATTTCAAGGAATGGTAGCATGAGAAGTAGTTGCATACTTGTAACAAATAAAATTGGAATAAAAAATGTGCTAGTGAGGGTGTACTATATAATAATATCAAGTACATAAATTAAATTTCTTGGATTTCTTGATTGTGGTTGTTTTTAATAGGATTAAACTAAGATAATAATCAAGAACATTTACTTATTAGATCCCTTATTGGATTTATCACGAGAATATGATTCAAAATGATTAATCATCAATTTAAAAAAGATATGGACAAGTCATATGATGCCATCCATGGTCTTCCATTATTGCGAGAACTCCATCGTCATGGGTTGTATTTGCGGACACGCTCATGCATAATCATGACTTTGGAATACAAATTCACATGCATGGATAATCATGACTTCGGAATACAAATTCACATGCATGGATCAAATTCTTTGTTTCTCGAAAGAGATGATACATATGCATAGTAACCTCAATATTGTTCCCCATATTATTGAGGCGATATTAGATTGCACATAGTGTAATTTTCTAACTCTCTCATTAACTATTGGTTTAATTAACAGCATGCTAACTCCATATATATGGGGGAGTGTTAAAGATCAAACTAGGAATGCAAGTTGGACTTGCAAAGTGGAAAGAGTTCCCGCTTCTTTCATTGTAGTTGAATTTTCTCATATTATTGTGGGGCAATGAAAGTGGAAAGGAGATTCGGATCTTGTAGTGAAGACTTTGGGTTAGCATGCCTCATGCTTTGAAAGCTTGTAAGGGAAAGACTTTCAAAATACAAAAAATATGAGAACATGTTGATTTAAATTATCTAAAACTCATTACTACAAAAAATTCTAAAAAAAAAAGCTGAAAACTCAAGAAATTTCCCACAAAAAACTTGACAATAACTAGCAAGTGGTCCCGATCATTTCAAGAGTCCACTTGGACGAAGAGGAAGTGGGCCACAATTTGCCTCTTCCTACTACTATTAAGACACCAAATAAGAATCATGGGAGCACGACAAAAGGATCATGCATCATAAATGCTACAAGTCTGGGTGTAGAATGTATATTAAATACTCAGAAAAGACATCTCGGTGCACCCAAGAAAACAAGTGCTTATGGTTCAAAATCCTTGATGGTCATATTGATCCACACCAAAAATAAAGCAAGTGTGTGTATGTTTACTCCCTGAGCAAATCTCTTGCCCAATGAAAGGAGAGCAAAATAAGACACATGATATTCATTCCATAAGTGGCCTTTCGTGATTATATCTTTTTTAAGTCTGACAAAAGAGACGGAAAATTAAGTTGTGACTTGGTACCAGAACTAGAGTTGAGGATTAAACCTCTAAGTTATCCTCTTAGAGTATGTCGTTGGGTGAAACACCAATTGTATACTTGTGCAGGAATCCATATCGATTCCACGCTAGATATGACCATTACGAGTTCATGGACATGATGTTTGGACCTATGAATGCATATGTTATGTCCATGGAGTTGATGAACATAATATTTCCCACATGCATCATATAGTTTGTAGTAGTGTCCATTGATGATGTATGGATCTACTCTCATGAAGAGATGGGGCATAATCAATATCTTCCATTGCGCTTAACACTGAGATATCATTATTTTAGTGACTATGCGACGTACAACAAGGGTGGTTTTTGGCTTCTCAAATGTAGCATTCTTTAGCCATGTAAATAGGGGCAGATATGGCAGTTGACCACACCAAAATAGAAGCAACGATGTCTTAGGATCAACCTAAGACGATGACAGAAATGCATAGTTTTCAAGGCCTCATGGTTATTATAGACATATAATTGTGGTTTTTCCCAGCTAGCCTCGATGACAGAAATACCCTATCGATGCAAGTGAGTGCACCCTTTGTTTGAAGCGATAACTAGCCCTAACCCTTTCCAAGATACATAACAACTTAAACATTCTTCACTCTTTTTATTTTAATTCTCGTTCCCTATTGCAAAGGCTTGATGCTGGAGTTTGGATACAACAAAATTGGCTCAAGATGACTAAAAAATTGATATTAGTCATCATGCCTCTCGTCGTTTAATTTACAACAACGAATATTATTCGTTGCTTCATTCTTTAAATTCACAACAGATATTGTATCCGTCATTATATTGCTAGCAATGAATCATATAATGATAAAATGGCGAAGGCTTCTCCCAGTATAAGTGGGGTTGGCTACATGGATTCTTGCTCTAATCCATGTTGAAAGATTCGACTATTTTTTTACGATGGTTGTGGACTACCTAACACAACCCGCATAAAGGGAGATGTAAACCCTCATCTTCCTCTTTGGTTGCAGGGTTGGGCAGGGTTGGCCCAACCCTGGTTACTATTCACAAGGGTAGTTCCTCCTCACAGATTACTATTCACCCACCCCAACCCAGCCCAACCCAACCCAGTCCAACCCAGCAACCAAACAGGCCCTTTAGGGTTCATTTGGTTGCAGGGTTGAGCAGGGTTGGGTTGGGTTGGGTTGAGCTGGATGAATAGTAAACTGTGAGGAGGGGGTACCTCTGTGAATAGTACCCCAACCCAACCCAACTTTGTCTAACCCTGCAACCAAAGGAACCTTAAGGGTGATAGGCACACTACACTACCACTAGATCATTTAAGTGGGTACAATGAATCATATAATGATGAGTATCTTTTTTTTTTGTTATTGTTGCTATATAGCAACGGTTTATACCACTTAAAGAAAAAATCATCAAATAATCGTCACTTCACAAATCGTTATCAACGAGTTTTAAATTGATTGTGTTTATTAGATTATAAGAAAAATTTGCAATCAATAATATTTGTGTGGTATAAATGAATGGGCAAGTAGCATTTCCTACACGGATACTGCAGTCCACTAAATTACTCTTTACATTCAATTCAATTAATCTTTTACTTCCGAAGATTTACCGGAGAGATTTATACTTCAAAACGTCATGGGACCGTCGCCATCAATATGAAGTCTGGAAAATCTTGAATCCCAATCGTCCGAGGACTCTCTCTCGGGATTCCCCGGAAATCTCCGATTCCTATCACAGTCAGGACTCAGGCCTCCACCTAACAAGTCCTTCCTATATAAATATAAGTAACTCCTCCTCCTCCTCGTCTGCAACAAATTAATTCCCAAGTAATGGAGGAGCAAGACCGTCTGGAAGAACCCCTTCTATGCGTCAACCACTGCGGCTTCTTCGGCAGCGCCGCCACCAACAATCTCTGCTCCAAATGCCACAGAGACGCGGCCCCGGTGATTCATCAGGAGGCGAGTGTTACCCGGGAGAAGGAAGAAGCCGCGACGGTTCCGGAGAAGCCGCGGAGCCACCGCTGCGCCTTCTGCAGGAGGAAGGTGGGGCTCTTGGGCTACACGTGCAGGTGCGGGGATGTCTTCTGCTCCTCGCACCGGTACTCGGAGGAGCACGGATGCGCATTCGACTACCGGCTTGCGGGGAGGGACGCCATCGTGAAGGCGAATCCGGTGGTGAAGGCGGAGAAGGTACAGAAGTTGTGAATCTGCATCGGACGGCGATGGCAGGATGGAATTCCCATGGTTGAGTTTCCATTACGCGTCTTCTTGAGTTCCTCTACAGTTCCCTATATTTGGTAGAGCTGCTATTCATCTCTACCCATTTTGAGGTGGCATTCAGATTCAAGTTTAGTTAATTGCTATAATCCAGATGTGGTAGTAATGTTCCGATTGTACATATTTCGAGTTTTACTTCTTAACGATGATGCTCTGCGCTTCTGGCTGAGGTTTTTTTCGAAAACATTGATTCCTACGACAATCAATACTATTTTAAGGCCTCCACCTGTTGTAAACATTAATAAAGTGTTGTGGTTTGAACCCCGACGAAAAGAATACGCGGTAACATCAAGTGAAACGGAAACCATATTGGATGTGAAATAAGATAGATCACTTGGGCCTAGTGTTAAAGCAGTTTCCTCCAGGCACCATCGGATTACAAATCAATCAGAAATCCCAACCGTTAGAGATCGGACCTCAGCATCAGATGTTGAGCTCAAGCCGATCAAACAGATGAGATCTGTCCATGTCTACACCTCCCATCAGGCCTTCTATACATGCCCTCTGCCGTCTGATGAGGTGAACGTCGTATGCTCCCTTTTCTTTAAAGATGTCACATTTTCGTGATTTTGTAAGGTAAATTACTCAAAAGCTCTTGAATTATACACCTGATCTTATTTTCATAACGGCACTTTAAAAGATAACAATGTGGTACCCGTTTTTTAAGATTTGTCTAAATACAGCTCAAAAAATCATTAATTGAGTGTGTATTTGTGTTTTTTTACGTGACAAAATTTCAAATCAAATGCATAGGTTCTCTACTTAAAATAAAATTTTGAATGAGTTTAGTATTTCTACTTAGAATAAAATTTTGAATGTTTTTAGTATTTGATTTTTATTTGAAGTCCACACATAGAATTTTGCCAAGATTTAGTTTTTTATTTCTCTTCTAGAGTTACAATCGAGGATACTTTTGGTTCGCTTTAATATTGTGTTTAATAAAAATTAAATTACTGAAACTCACTCTATTTCATCGAAAAATTCGTTAGAAAACACAAATATTTCTAGAAAACTCCAAAAATCAGGGTAATTGCATTTCATCATGTTTTTGTTTATGACCGTGTTTCATCATTTGTGCATTACGTTTGTTTGAAATATTGCACAAAACCCTGTAAAAATCATTGGATTTTCTTGCATGCATATTAAGCCCCATAAATACAGAAAAATATGTCTTGCAATTCTCATTAAACAAGGTTACGAAAAAAAATAGTACACGGTTAATTTGGACTCATTTTAAAGTGAAACTAAATTGGCTAAGTGCTTTTTTCTCCTTAAGACCCAAGTTCATTTGCATTTTCATTTGCATTGTTATTTGCATTAAAAATATCAAAGAAAAAAGTCTCTCTTGAAAACTGTACACTTTGTTGATTAATTTGAACTCGAGCCGCACATTTACTTTCTTGTGTTGACTTTGGGTTTGCCTCCAAGTAAAAATAAAATTTGGCTTCTACATTGCATTTATTGATCAACTTTTTAGTGGTTTTGATTGGTTGATTGATCCTACCTAAAATGCAATTCTCAGATATTAAATAGGTTGAAATCAACTAATCAATAATATATACATTATTTTTTTATAAAATTCTAGTTATTGTACACATTAATACATTTTCATGGGATTTTAATAATTGAAGGAAATTAAAATAAAATGAGAATCGGTATTATTTATAGGTGTATTAGGTTTTGTAAATAATCTATTTACGACTTTTATGATGTTCTATCTTATTTTTTATGTAATTAGTTAGAACACTTATTACATAAAATAAATGAGAAAGAAATAAATGAAAATAGATAAAATATTTACATGATCAAGCTCTATTATTTGTATATATATACACTATATAGATCCCAAAATCAATATTTTGCGTGCAAGCTTTGATTTTAATGAAACCGCTTTCAGTGGATAGATAATTTCATAACTTGAAAGTTAGTTTGACCAATTTGGAGTTCATAAGGACTAGGAATTCATCTTAGAGTTGAAATTTACGGTTTTTTGTTCAAAAAATACATGCATTTATTCAAGGTTGAATTTATTTTATATTTTTGTATTTCTATGTATTTTTATATACATGTTATGAGAAGTAGCTAGATCAGTAAGAGTTAGTGAATTTATGAAAAATGCAAGAAGTTTATGCAATGTTAAGATCTTATTGTGAATTTTGTAATTTTTATATGCTAATATGTGTTTCTTATTAATCAATGCATGAATGTTAATTATACAATGCAAATACTATAATTCAATTCTTTGTTAAGAAACTGAGCTCTATTTTTAGTATTTAGTTCGATGAATCATAGATTCATCAATTACCAAAGGATAAAATTTGGCAACTTCATGGCCCTCTATTGGTCATTTTCTAGCCAAAATGATGGTTATTCAGTAAGGGGAGGTTGAGTGCACTTCCTACTCCTCTTTTACTTATAAGAAAAAAAGTCATTTTAGGTTATGATTCCAATAATTATGTGAGATCCTGATCTATTTGTACTAAAATACTCATAACTTGTGCTAGGGAACTAAGAATTCAATATTTTGGGGTTTGTTAGAAACATCTTGACAAGATCTATGAAATAGATGTGATCATGTATACAATTTGCAATCGAAAACTCTCCAAGAATCAAAAATACGAGGTTTCACATCATAAAAATCTTAAAGGAAGCTCTTCTTCGAGATGTAGGGTCTAAAACATGAATATAACCATAATCCTTACCCTAGAATAAAAATATTAAAGAAAGCAAATCCAATAACAATCTTAAATAGAATTGGACTAAAATTTTGAGATCATATCTTACAAAAAGTTATGAATATCTCTAGTCTAGCATATATTCTCCGCGGGATCCATGTGACCTCCTTGATATTCTGGCTCTGCCACAGAATCTTCTCCAATGATAGTTCCTTCCATCGAAGCTTTTTAGTACGGTCCAAGATCTGCATAAGGCCTCATGGAATGAAAGATTCGACTCAATTGCCAAGTTCTTGTAACAAATCATATACATGGGATCTCGGATATACTTCTACAAGTTAGACACATGAAATACAACATATATGCCTTCTAGGTATAGGGAAAGGGAAACTTCATATGGCACCTTCCAAGTACAATTTCAAATCTCTAAGGTTTAATGAATATTGGTTCCAAATTGCCTTTGTGAATGACATATCTTTCGAAAAATTCTCACAATGCTATGAGAAAGAGAATGCAACAACCAATCACGATAAATGGATAGCAAATCGATCGATTATCCTGTAACAAAAGGGGAACATGCGTGAAGAGATCCTCTGTTGTAATGGTAATTATACAAGAGGTGTTGTAATTGCTAATTTTTATGATTTTAATTTCCAAAATCCAACCTTATGGATTATACCTTCGACTGATGTTTCACATATTCTCTAAATTTTGCTCAAATCCGATGGCATTTGCTATTTTATCTTAATCGCTAAAAGTTCGATCAACATTTAAGCAACTTGAATCCCATTTAGAAAAGAACCAAACTTTTGATCATTAAGATAAAATAGCGAACAACCCTCGGATTTGAGCGAAATTTAGAGGATATATGAAATATTAGTGATTGGTGAGGATAGTTGCAAATGAGAGGGGACGTGTGGAAGAGCAATGACGTCCAGATGGAAGAAAGAGAGTGGTGGCCGAGGAAGAAGGTTGAGTGGACATTAACGATGAAAGGTGGACATATAATAAGAAAGTGAATGTGTTTTTGTCAACATATGTGATAGGGAACAATGCGTGCATGGAGAGAGGAGTAGAGGTAACCAATGTTTTGAAGTCCAATAGAAAATCTTATCGAAAAGATCGAATCTTATTGAACTACGAAATTAAATTGATTTAACCAGATGATGGCATCATCATTTTTTTCAATCAAATTAAAACAAAGCAGTGAAAAAAGTGATTAAACCGACTGATCAAATCATAATATATAAAATCATATTTAAAATACACATTTAAATATCATTCATATAGTTGGTAGAAAATATACATATAAATAAATTTACAAAAGATCATTGAATAGGTAGTAAAGTTATAAATTTGTAAGTATATTTAGTTGCATGCAAATCCTTTTTTAAAATAAGATGCATTTGTATTTAAAAATGTTTGCATCTACATATGTTGTAAATAAATAAATATGCATACACACCAACATAAATCTTAAACAAAATATTTTAAGATATATACATAATATATGCAATATCTGATGGATACATATAGGGCATACATAGGTTTGCATATAACTAGGTTTGCATATAACTATTGAAAATACATACATAATGTAGATATCTTACACTACGTATATAATGTTTTATCATATACAACATTAACTATATGTATATAATATTTAAACTAAATAGTTTATAGCTCTATAAAAATAATAATATTTGGGATTGATTCTTAACATAAACTAGTTGTTGTTGAGTTGGTTAGTAAGTGGTATAGAGTAATCTAAAGGTCAATGGGTTCAACTCCTATAAAAAGTGTCATTTTTAAATAAAATCAAATTTGAATCAAGTCCAAATTCAATTAAACATGATTGAAACAAAACCTAGATAGGCAATTGAATTGGTAGTTGGATCTAAAAGAATCACGGTTTGAACGGTATCAGTGAAATCTGGATAACCGATATCTGGTTCGCCGATTGAAATGGTCCGGTTTCAAAAAAAATGGAGGCAACATATAGAATAAGACCACAAAAGTAGGATAGCCTAGAGGGAAATAATATGTGTGGGTGGGGGTTAGAAATTCCAATTTTGCCCACAAGAGGACACCCTTGTTGTAACGCAAGGGATCCGTTAGATGGAGATGGGACAGTCCCAAGATGTGTGCTGACCATCCTCGATCCCCTTTGAGGACATTCTGATCCCCATCCAGTGGATCTCCTACATTAAAGCAGACGCTATTAAAGTAGGGATCCGTACCCCTTTTGCCCAACCCCAAAGATAGAGGGCATGTTTGGTTGCCAGGTTACCACGTGGTGACCTGTCATACCCCATGCTCTATCCTTACAATCTTAGGTTGGAACTAGTTGCATGGGCCATACAATTTCTTTGTTATAATATTTTTAACTACATTCAAATAAACAAATTATATAAAAAATATTATAATCATTAAAAAATTAATATTGTACAAGTTGAAAGGAGAACCTCTATTTTCTTATTGAGAAAGGGAATCCATAGGGCTCTTTATATAGGTAGAGAGGCCTAGGGTTAGGGTTAAGGTTACAACATAATTTGTACATGAGATGACTAATCTATCCCTAGGGTTTATGGGTAGAATGCTTCTCAACACTCCCCTTCAAGCTGGAGCATATATATCAATCATGCTCAGCTTGTTACAACATTTTTCAAATTGTATGTGTGCAAGTGGCTTGGTGAATATATCTGTCGTTTGATCCGAGGAAGGTACGCTCTGAGTACGAAGTAGCCCTTTCTGTATCAAATCTCTAGTATAGTGGCAATCAATTTCCACATGTTTGGTGTGTTCGTGGAACATAGGATTGTTGGCTATGTGCATTGCTGCTTGGTTGTCGCATCTAAGTTCCATGATATTTCTAGGAGTGATATGAAGATCGGTAAGAATAGATCGGACCCATACAAATTCTGCTGCAGCTTGAGCCATGGCTCGGTATTCACTTTTAGCACTCGAGCGAGAAATCACAGCTTGTTTCTTGCTTCTCCACATGATTAAGTTTCCTGCAAGATAAGTGCAGAACCATGTAGTATACTTTCTATCAATCAGTCTTCCTCCATAGTCTGCGTCTGAATAGGCCATGAGATCAAAGCTATTGCCTTTGGTGAATAGTAGTCCTCTTCCTGGAGATGATTTGATGTACCTTAAGATCATCATGCATGCATCATAGTGGGCTGAAGTAGGTGAGTCCATGAACTGGCAAAGTTTTCCGATAGCAAGAGAGATATCTGGTCGGGTGATGTTAAGATATAGTAGCTTACCCACTAGATGTCTGTATCGACCACTATCCTCAACACCACCTGCTTCGTAGATGTGTCCCTTAGGATCCATCGGTATCTGAGCTAGCTTGGATCCTAGCATCCATGTTTCCTGAAGGAGGTTAGTAGCATACTTTTGTTGAGACATGACAATTCCTCTCTTGGATCTTGTTATTTCAATCCCTAGGAAATATCTTAGAGGTCCCAACTCCTTGCTCACAAATTGTTCTGCCAGTTGTTTCTTTACTTTTATAATACCATCATGGTCATCTCTTGTGAGGATAATGTCATTCACATATACCAGTATAGCCACATTTCATTTTCCATTCTTCCGTGTGAATAAAGAATGATCTGCTGAAGATCGGATGAGGTACAGATTCTCTAATGCTTCTGATAATTTTTGAAACCATGCGCGAGGACTTTGTTTGAGACCATATATGGCCTTGCATAGTAAACAAACTTTCTGACACTCCCCTTGAATCTCGAACCTGGGTGGTTGATGCATATACACAATTTCTTGGAAGTCCCCATAAAGGAACGTGTTTTTCACATCTAGCTGATGTAAGGGCCAATCAAGTTGTACTGCCATGAGAATTCTTATGGTAGATAGACGAGCAACTGGCGAGAAGGTATCAAAGAAATCAACACCATAAGTTTGTGTAAACCCTTTTGCCATGAGCTGGGCTTTGTAGTGAGAAATAGACCCATCTGGATTGTACTTTACCGTGAAGAGCCATTTGGACCCAACAATTTTATTATCGCCTGGTGGATCTACAAGTGTCCAGGTGTTCCGAGAGATCAAGACCGACATCTCTTCTTCTATTTCTAGACGCCATTTCGAGTCTCGATATGGCCTCTGTATGATTACGAGGAATAATGGTACTTGAGATGGCTTGGGCAAACTGTTTGTATGTAGGGCCGAGTCCGGAGAAGGTTACAACAACAGAGATTGGATGCTTCGTACTGTATCGCGATGGGCATTGCATGGTCCCCTTCCGAAGAGCGATAGGTATGTCACTTGGAGCTTCCCTTGGGTTGGCAGAGATACTTGTATCTGTATCTGTGTCTTCAGTTTGTAACAACTCAGTTGAGGGATATACCTGAGGAGATGGTGCATGCGTAGAAGGGGTGTAATCAACCTGAGGAAGAGGAATAGGAAGAGGAGAAGTGGTAACTGGGGGAGGTGATACATGTGTGCCAGATCGGGAGTAGTAACGGAGAGATTCAAAGAAAGTAACATAAACACTTATGTAGTGTCTCTTGGAACATGGGTCATAGCACATATAACCTTTCTGATTTCGAGCATATCCCAGGAAAATACATTTGACTGCTCTGGGCGATAGTTTATCCCGACCAGGATCAATAATATGAACGAAGGAAACGCAACCAAAGATTTTTGGAGGGACATGAAATATGGTTTTCCCTGATAAAAGAACCTCAATAGGTATCTGCTCGTCAATGGGAGTAGAAGGCATGCGGTTAATAAGATATGTAGCAGTTAGTACAGCATCACCCCAATATGTAGATGGCACATGATAGTCAATGAGTATTGTGCGAGCGATATCAAGAATGTGTCTATGTTTATGCTCCGCCACTCCATTCTATTGGGATGTATGAGGACAGGTGGTTTGATGCAAAATGCCTTGATATGCTAAGAATGATTGCATGTCATGTGAGACCAACTCCTTAGCATTGTCAGATCTTAGGGTTTTTATGGTGGTACCAAACTGATTCTTTATTTCATGTATGAAATGAACAATGATTTGAAAGATATCAGACTTATTTTTCATTAAGAAAGACCAAGACACACGAGAAAAATCGTCTATAATAACCCAATAATATCTATTCACCCGTCGATCAAGATAACGACTGGGTCCCCATATGTCAAGATGAACAAGTTCAAAGAGTCTACTAGAATGAATGGTACCCGATGAAGGAAAGAAACTCCGGCGATGTTTCCCCAGTTGGCAGGCCTCACACTCTAGGTTGACAGTGGGAGGGAGATGGGGAAGAACTCGTTGAAACTTGTAAACAGAAGGATGACCCAGACGTTGGTGCCAAAGAGCACCAGAGGATGCAGAGAAAGTGGTCCCAGAGTAAGCGATAGTATCAGAGGACTGGACAAGGTGATATACTCTCCCTTTTTCACGGCGGATGAATACCCATTCGTCACTCTTTATTCTTTTATTTTAGCTACAAAACCTTTGCAAAAGACTATGTAAATTCCTGTAAATAGCATAAATTGTCAAATTGCGTGCATTTTGTAATTATTAACAATTAGCATATTTTTGTGCATAAATAAAAGAATAAAGAAATAAAAGAAAAAGAGGGAAATATTTGGAATAAATATTGAGCGACCTAATCCCAAGGGAGGGCTCAGTATGGGCCTGACCGCAAAAGAATCCAAGTAGAGGGAGATAGGGTCAATCATGTGTACATAACCCTATGTATATAAATAATATTATTTTCCTCTAAATAAAAATAAAAAATATTTCTTATATTTTACAATATTTATAAAAAACTAAAATAAAAATGGGAAAAATAAAAATAAATAAAACCTCTCTCATCAGTGTATATAGACCATGTATATAGAATAACTTACCTATTTATTTTCTCCTTGTAAATAATTAATAAAAATCCAATAAAAATATTTATAAACTCCATATTTCATGGTGTATATAAATAAAATAAAAATAAGAAAAATAAAAATAAAATAAAAAGAAAAAGAATAAAATCAATTTCCACCTTGTATATATACCATGTACATATGTATATAAACCTATTTATTTAACTAATGTAAATAAATCATAAAAATAAAATAAAAGTACCTTTTTATTCCAAATTTTATGTTATAAATAAATAAAATATAAAATTGGAATAGTTATATAAAAATAAATAATTAAAAATAAAAATTAAAAATACATATATGTATATACCTATATATAATAATATAATGTAAATACGTTTTTTATTTTTCAAAAAAATAATTAAAAATCACTAAAAATAATTTGAAAAATAATAAACATTTTTCATGTTTTGATTTTTTTGAAATTAAACCATTTAATAATTTTAATCGAATTTCCAAGTATTTAATAAATGGAGCGTTCTGATTGGTCCACGGGGGATTGTTGACCCCCGGTCAACTCCCCCCTTGGACCACCAGCCCGCGGATCCTGCGCCCTGACCCGACTTCGCCTAATTTTCACGCAATGATCCGACTACCTCTCACCTAAAACCCGGGCTCCGATCTTCCAGGATGCATCCGTGACTCACGCCTAACACCTTGCCTAGGGATCCGTACACCACCATGCTTCGCCCGACCCCTTCTTTGTCAGATCTTCACATGTATATAGCCGACCTCTGCCGCACATTTCACGCCATCTTTGGCTCCGCCTTCCCATCCCAGGATCTCCACTGCCTTCCCTAGAGTGACAGCTAGCCGAGGGTCGTGTCGTAGTGAGGAGGAGGTGCCCCAGCCACTGATCCGGCGATCTTCTTCGTCGTGCGCCGCCGTGAGGTGCGCCAAGCCTCGGACCCCGACGATTCCTTGAGGCAAAGACCCCCAGAGCTTCTCTAGCTTATCCCCAGTCGACCTCATCCACCACTCTGATTTCCCCTAGGATCCTCTAATTTCCGATTACGCCCAAATCGCTCCTCCGCCGTCGTCGGTCGATTCCCATCGATCCGCTCACCCATTCAACCATCGGACCATCCACTCACCTTCGTGCGACCTCTATCCACGTTCTTCGCCCATTCGTTCAACTTGGTTCGCCCAGGAACCAAGGTTCGAACCTCCCTCGCCGTCACCTCGTCCGAGGTCCCCGCTTCGACTCATCCGACCATCCGTTCCACCCCTAACCGGGTCGAGGAAATTTTCCCTCGACCCAGGAGTCTTTCTGTGCTATATTGCAGGTCAAAGGACCCCACCTGGGGGTCGAGTCATTCGAGCACAGGAGCTTCGCTCCTCCACCGTCGTCGGGCCGCTCCAGTGGTCCCCGGCTTCATCGGAGGAGTCCATCAGCTGCGGAAGAGCCCAAGCTTCACGTTCCCTATCTCAGCAGCTCCAGAGGAGGTCCTCGGCGTGCGCATTGGGCCGGCAAACCTCGTCGGCGTCGAGTTCTTAGAGGATCCTCCTCCACCGTCGGTTCAGCCCTCCGCTCCAGACTTGATCATAGCCGTTCATCTATGGAGTTCAGCCACCGCCCTATCTAGTTAGGGCTCGATCCAGGCCGTCCATCCAGACGAAGAGGCGCCTTATATTCTCAGCCGTCAGATCAGCACGTGGCGCCTCCTCGTCCATCCGATAATAATGAGGGTAATTTGCACTTAGGCCGTCGTCTGTTTTGATATTTCTAGTTAGTTCTGTAAATATTTAGCATAGTTGTTTTAAATTTGGGTATTTTGCATTGCGGACCTCGATATTTCTGTTATTTACATTTCAGTCCTTACATATGTGAGCCACGTGCATCGTTACGTGAGTATTTGGTAAATTTGCACTTTTAGTCCTATGTTTCCTATGTGTTATTGATTGATCTTTTAGAAATAGGAATGACACTTATGCCCCTCCGTGCCTGATTCACGTGCCTTGCGCGTGATTTTGTGTACTTTTTGCACAAGATCCCCTGGACTTTCTAATTGTGTTACCGTTTGGTCCTTGAAAATACTTTTCTTTGCATTTAGGTCCCTGTGTACTGTGTGCCTTATTTTTATTAAATAAAATATCAAATTAAATCCAAATTAGGTGAAATTTGGAAACTGGCTCCTACCCTGTGTAAACATTTCCCAAAATCTTTGGGATATTTTTTAGGCTTTTTGATATTTTTAGAAATTCAAAAACAGTGATTTTTGTTACTGTCTAAATTAGAAAATCAATGAAAAATACTACAATCCCTTTAAAAATTCTAAAACAATTAATGATAGTTAGTTTTAGTGTTTTCTAGCTTCTTTCAAATTTTTGTGCTATTTGGATTTATAAAAACCAAAAAAATAAGAAACACTAAAAATCTTATAAAAATTATAAAAAATTCTATAAAATCAAAAAAATATAAACTCTTTTCCAATAGCTTAGTTTTTACATATAGTTTTCATAAAAATTGCCTCCAGACTTTTATAGATCAGATTTATATTTTTGATTGATCTTTCAAGTCTGGCTGCACATTGAGTATTGTTTTTCTTCTTTCTTGATTTTTAGAAAATCGTACAAAAATTAGAAAATTCTGAAAAATTCATCAAAAACACTTAAAAACCTAAAAAACATAAAAACATTTTTATTTGAATTTTTGGAGTATTTTTGTGTGTTTAAATAATTTGTTGAACTTGCTTGTTTTTCCCTTTCCTTATAAAATTAAAAATCCAAAAAAATTAAAAAATAATTAAAAATCCACCAAAAATATTTTCTCTTTATTTTATTACTTTTTCGACTACTTCGTAGGACGCGAGGCCAACTCGTGCTCCCTGAGTCCGACCCTGGTCGCTATACGAGGTTAATAAAAGTAGCGAGGACCGCTTCTTGTTTTGATCGATTTTATCTCGGATTAGTGGTTCCTTATATTTTTTCTTGATTGAGCCGATTCTCCGAGATCCGGGTCGCAACGACCCTTGTTCTATTACCTTCACCCAGGTCTTGGTCTTTTTCGTCCCATCAGAATGGCGTCGTTGCTAGGGAGCATGGCTTAGTAGTCGTCGTTTCTCGATTTTTGTTTTCTTTTGTTTTTCGCGGTTTTCCGTGGCTTTTCTTTCGTCTGCGACTTTTTGTGGCTTTTTGTTTTTCGTTTGTTTTCATTCTTTTATTTTATTTTTATTTGTCTTGTGTGTTTATTTCTATTTTTATACATATATTTTGTTTTAGTTTATTTGTTCTGTTTATCTGGTTTGACACTTCTGTTTCTGTTTCTTGCGAGGGGCCTGAGGACCGAGGCGGCTTCTTCGGAAGTCAAAGCAACCGCGGGAGTCAGAGGCGGCTTCTTTCTCTACGAAGCCGCAGGAGAGCGTGAGGTGGAGGAGCCGAAGTGCGGGAGCCGCGGAATAGCAGCGGAGTAGTTTAGTGTAGTTTAAATTTATTTTCAGCAGAATTATTAATTTATAATAACACAGGGACAGACTTGGACACTTGGTAGATTTCGGGGTCTGTTTCGTCGAGCACCGGTGTGCTCGGGGGACCTCACCGAGATTTTCGCGATTTTTCGTTGTTTTTAGATTTTTGACCGTTTATTTACTGCCCTTTGATTTACGCGATTTTCAGCCCTAGCTTAGGATTTTCATTGATTGTGACGTAATAATTAGGGTCCACACACTTAATAATATGCATGTACCTATTAGATCGTAATTGGACCAAAATAAAATCAATAAGAAAAGGCTACTTGGTCACTTGAGGGGTCCCGATCTGCTAGAGGTCATATACAGCTCTGGCAGGACCCGATGTGGCGGGCACCAATCGGCATCCGAGATCGGACACCGATCCCTCCTGTTGACCACTTAGTCATATGTTCTTTCGTGTAGAACTGTTTTGCTTAGGGCCGATTTTTTGTGTGCATCATATAGGTAGTTTATATTCAGTCTTTTATTTATGCGTGGATCCCCCTGCATGTAGACTGTTGGACTCAGGTACACATTTCTTACTCTGCATGCATCATCGATTCCCGCGCATCAGCTTTTTCGTATTCTCCCCCCAATTTTTGGACTTAAAATAATCAGGAGAACCGAAAAATTCGTTAGGCGTTGTTTGATTTGAAAAACACCTAAAAACAAAAACCATAAAATTTGGGACTGTAAACAAACTCGACCCTAAAAGACACCTCACCTGAAAAATCTGTCTTGGGGAGAGCAACCCCCTCATTGTCTGGTTTGTATGCACGAGAGAATGACCCTCACACTAGGCTAGAGCCACATCCGATCCCCGATCAGACTACCGGCCTTTTATACGGGACAGTCTTTTTGGCGGATTGGATTCCTACTAGGTCACGTAACTACTCTGCTATCCTGACATGATCACCTAATAAAATTGACAAGATAATTGACCGAGCTCTTACGGTCTTCAGCTCAGCGTGGAGTTGGTGAACTTGGAGTTTGTTTGCTCATCGTGGTTGTTTCACAGATCTCATCCGCCCGACTCGCCAGATCAAGATGATGGGCAGGAGGTCTCTTAGGCAGCCTCTGGCTGCACTGCTTTTTAGCACTCCAGCCCATTCATCTAGGTTGGTTCGTGAGAGCTTAGACCTGCTCTCTGAACCCGAGTTTGATTCTGTCCTATTCCCCCTTGACTACCCCTCTTCTATTCCTGAGTTACCAGTGCCAGATGCGAGACAGCAGACTGATATTTCGGCACCTGAGTTTAGGTCTTTTGCCTTTGTAGAGACCATGACTAATAGCGAGGATCGTACCGAGGGTCAGAGAGCAGAGACGACCATGTACGTACTGGACCAGGGTGCGATCAACACCACCATGTTAGCTTCCCTCGAGACCATGCAGAGACAGATACGAGATCAGGAGGCTTTCATGGTAGAGATGAGGAGAGAAATGGAGCAGATGAGAGCCGACCGCGAGCAGCGCGGGCCTGGAGATGGACCACGGAGACCAGATGATCCGGCAGCAGCAGCAGCAGAGCCGAGGCCGATGCGGGAGTTGCACAACCCCGGATCGACATTGACACATCGGTGGGTAGTACTTCCAACGATTGTGGGGGACTTCAAGTTCCCCTCGAACACACTTCAGCTACTCCCCCGCTTCCATGGGCTCGCCACTAAGGAGCCCCATCTACATCTCCAGGAGTTCGAGATGATCTGCAGCACCGTCCACGATCATCAGGTGGATGAGGACACTATTCGGATGATTGCATTTCCCTTCTCCCTGGTCGACAGAGCAGCCAACTGGCTGAAACATTTGGAGAGATTTGTATACACCTGGGAGCAGCTCCGCACCGAGTACTTGAACAAGTACTATGCACTCGGGCGGACCAATGCAGCGAGGGCCCTGATTAGCAACTTCTCCATACTCCCCAACGAGCAGTTCCATGAGGCATGGGAGAGGTTCAAAGAGCTGACTGACAGATGCCCGCACCACGATAGCACGAAGCCGAACCTAGTTCAGAGCTTCTTCTGCGGGTTGACACCACAGCTGCAGGGCTTAGTGAATGCTTCGTGTGGCGGTTCCTACTTCACCACGGATGAGGATCAGGTCTGGGCCATCTATGAGGAGATGGTCGAGAACTATACAGTGATGTCCCAGACCCGACTCTACACTCAGGGATGCCCCCAGCCCCAGTCCGTGCAGTTTCAGAGGATAGCACGGATCGATGCCGGTCCTTCTACTTCATCTGTGGCAGCTGCACAGTCCGAGCCTACAGCCGCAGACATGGGGATCATCAGCGAGAAGCTGGATCGGATCGAGCTGATCGAGAAGAAGCAGTGCCAGGGCATATCTCAGATGGATCAGATGGCACAGACAATGAGTGACCTGAAGACACAACTCATGTGTCTCCAGGAGGCACAGACGGCTTCTCAGCCCTGTCTTCAGGCACGAGGAGATCCGAGCAGCAGTGGTAGCTTGTCCCAGCGCTCCAGTCAGCCTAGACAGGTTCACCTTGTACAGGTGGAGCCGTACCAGCAACCACAGCCGTACTACCAGTCACCATCATCCCCAGACACTCAGATGGTGGTCTACCAGCCGGATCAGCCCCTGGTAGTACTCCTGCCACCCCCCTACGAGCCGGAGCCGTTGATGGATGTCAACGGGATTTGGTACGACCGACCCTAGCCCGGTATCCGACGAGACCATCCCGGATTCCGTTGGTAAGCCGGAGGTGCCAGTTCCCAGCAGCAACCTCCAGTTCAGGGTGGCCAGTACGGCCATCAGCGAGAGCACCTGCAGCCCCAGCCCCCAGTATACCAGCAGCAGCAGCAGTCATCCAGCCACAACACCAACAGTATGGTCCTCATCCCTATCAGCAAGGACAGTATTGGAGGGGAGAGCAGCCTCAGCAGTATCATCCCCAGTACCCCTCTCACCCGCACCAGCCGCAACAGCCTCACTACCAGAGAGGCCACCCGTCAGGTTCTCATGGGCCGACCTATGAGAACCATGCCTTGGACGACCTAGCCCGCCTCATGACAGAGCAACAGGCTACCTTTAGAAGGGAGATGGATGAGTTCCGCCAGGAGATGCGGGAGATTGTGAGAGGGAAGGCTGCCATCCCTGCCCAGATTGAGCCGAACCCGAACAATCTGAAGAGGAAATCTGAGCAGGTAGATTTCGCAGAGCTTGCCACTCCTAGTGATTCATTTGGTGATATGTCTGCATATCTGTTTGATACTGATTTTGTTACACTTAGGAGCCGTAGGATGCCAGCAGACGGCGCCTTGTCTGAGCGACGATCCCATGCCACTTCTAGGGCGTCAGGCGAGGAGGAGCGTGGTACTGATGCCGCGAGAGATGATGACGGGGTGCTGATGCCACCATGGATGTTGATCCCACCGACGGTATTGAGGCCGTCGCTTCACCAGTTGGAGGAGGTGGTACTGATGCCACCACTATTGCTGAGCCAGAGCGTGGTACTGATGCCGCGAGTCGACATGCCAAGGGTGGTACTGAGGCCACCATTCCCAGTTCTGCTAGTCCTGTTGTTTTTCCATCTGTACATGTATCTCAGGACTTGTCTGGAAATAAAGGAAAGGGTTTATTTTATTCTGATCCACCTGTGGTGCTTGATGATGTATGTGTGGATTCTGCCGTACTTGAGCAGCCTAGACCCTCTCCTAGTCCTTCATCTGAGAAGGACCCTGTAGTCCCCTTTCCTAGAGCACTTCATTGGGTAAGGAGCATAAAAAAGAAAATCCCAAAAATAATCAGCAGGTAGAGTTCAGCCAGCAGATGATCGATAGATTCCATATCCAGCTGACTCTCCAGGAGGCCTTGGAGCACATACCTCTACTCCAGAGATCACTAAGAGACAGGACCACAGTTAGGAGGAGGAGGAGGAACCATCAGTCTGAGATCCATGTGCTTACTTGAGCCACTTATTTCACGATACAGAACCGTCTGTCGGCCAAGAGGCCAGATTCAGGAGCCCGATATGTTAGATGCCACATCCATGAGCAGAGGTTCGATCGCACTCTATTAGACAGCGGTTCTTCGATCAACCTACTTCCGGCAGCCCTTCTCGATCGCTTCGAGTTGGGCACTCTACGACAGAGCAGGACGGTCCTTCAGTTTGCTGATCGATCTGTCAAGAGGCCGAAGGGGTTGTTGAAGGACGTTGTAGTCACGATTCAGGGCCTGAAATTCCCCGTGGACTTCGTTGTGTTAGACACAGAGATCCCTGAGTCTGTGATCGATACCCCCATCATTTTAGGACGCCCGTTCTTGGCCACAGCCAAGGCGGTGACCGACCATGATAGCGGGAAGGTATACTTTCGCGTCGAGGGCGAGAGTGTACAAATAGAGACGATCGAGGAGACTAGAGACAAAGATTCAGCTTGCTCAGAGCCGACTTCATATTCAGAGTAGATGACAGAGGCAGGGTGAGACATCCACTAGTACTGCAATTTTGTGATCACAGATGACGAGGCAGTTTAGGCAGATTCAGTCGCACAGGCCATCCTCTCACCTTCAGAGTTCGCTGATGCAGAGACGCCAGCAGAGGAGAGCTTGGAGAGCGCATTCCTGGTCCAGGATACCTTTCAGGTAACAGAGTCGATTCCCGACCGCGAGACAGAGTTTGTTTGTGAGTCTGATACAGATCCCTCGGAGTCAGATATTGATTGGGCAGAGTTCGATGATTTTATACCGTGTCTGACTTCCACTGAACCTACAGCTAGGGAGGAAGTTGATTACATGCAGAGCAAAGATAGTCCAGTAGAGCGGCCTTCTCCAGATATTGATTGTGAGCGAGAGTTTCCGTTCTCCCATGCAGATTTGGCAGCATTCACTCAGACTTTTCAGAGGCCAGATCCGCCAGCACCTACTTGTCTAGAGCTGAAGCCTCTACCAACGTCGTTGAAGTATAGGTTCCTTGCGGGTGAGCATGAGATGTACCCAGTCATTATCTCAGAAGATTTGACTGGAGAGCAGGAATCCCGTCTGATGGGGGTTCTTGAAAAGAACCGCAAGACGATAGGATGGAGTGTAGCCGATCTCCAGGGGATAAGTCCGTCTCTGTGCTCCCACCATATCTATCTCGAGGAGGACGCGAAGTCGTCGCGTGAGTTCCAGCGACGGCTGAACCCGAACCTTCGAGATGTTGTCATGAAGTAGATCTCGAAATGGTGGAGCACCAATTTTATCTACCCCATCTCCGACTCCAAGTGGGTCAGTCTGTTGCATGTGGTGCCCAAGAAGACGGGCATCACTACAGTTGTCAGCGAGTCTGGAGAGGAGATTGCTACCCGGGTACCCACTTCTTGGCGGGTCTGCGTAGATTACAGGCGACTCAACCAGGCCACCAAGAAGGATCATTTCCCCCCACCCTTTATTGATCAGATCATTGAGAGACTGACAGGGAAGAGCCATTACTATTTTCTGGATGGGTACTCCGGCTACAATCAGGTGGCCATCGCGCCCGAGGACTAGGACAAGACCACCTTCACATGTCCCTTCGGGACATATGCTTTTAGACACATGCCATTTGGGTTGTGCAACGCCCCGGCGATATTTCAGAGATGCATGTTGTCTATCTTTTCGGACATGGTGGGGGAGTGCTTGGAGGTCTTCATGGATGATTTCTCGGTCTACAGCGATGGATTCGACTCCTGTCTTGACTGCCTAGACCGAGTCCTCCAGCGATGCATTGAGGTTCACCTTGTGTTGTCTTGGGAGAAGAGTCACTTCATGGTGACTCAAGGGATGGTGCTTGGCCATATCATCTCCAACAGGGGCATGGAGGTTGATCCGGCCAAGGTGGATGTCATTAGAAAACTCGCTCCACCGTCCAACTTGCGGCAGTTACGGTCTTTTCTGGGGCACGTCGGTTTCTACCGACGATTCATTCATGATTTCAACAGGATTGCCCGACCGTTGACTGATCTGATGATGAAAGACACCGAGTTCCTTGTCGATGACAAGTGTCTATCATCGTTTGAGACTCTCAAGAGTTGTGTTGTAGAGGCTCCTGTTCTCCAGCCGCCTGATTGGTCTCTCCCATTCGAGATCATGACGGACGCCTCCGATTTTGCCGTAGGGGCCGTGCTGGGACAGAGGAGGGATGGAGTCCCATTTTCCATTCACTACGCTAGTCGTACAGGATGCCGCACAACGGAACTACACTGTCACTGAGAAGGAGATTCTAGCCGTAGTTTTTACCCTAGATAAGTTCAGATCTTACATCATTGGATCTAGAGTGACCATCTATACTGATCATACCGTCATCAGTACCTCATGTCAAAGAAGGATGCCAAAGCCAGATTGACCAGATGGATCCTTCTACTCCAGGAGTTTGATATAGAGATTAAGGATAAACCTGGAGTCAAGAATGTGGTGGCGGATCATCTCTCCCGATTAGAGCATCTTGAGGATTCTGAGCAAACTGAGCCTATTTGTGAGACATTCCCAGATGAGGCGATCCTTGCTATCGCCTCCCTCCCGTGGTACGCCGATATTGTGAACTTTCTTGTTGCCAAGAAAGTCCCACAGGATTGGCCCAGGCAGAGACTTGAGATCTTCCTCACGAAGGCCAAGTTCTACCACTGGGAGGATCCCATCCTTTACCATGAAGGAGGGGATAGTGTCTGGCGTAGGTGCATTCCTCAGGAGGAGCACCACAGCGTCCTCACTTACTGCCACAAGCTTGAGGCAGGAGAACATCACTCTGAGAGGAGAACGGCACAGAAAATGCTCCAATCCGGCCTATGGTGGCCTACCCTCTTCAAGGACTCTGATGAGTTCGTGAAGAGGTGTACTGACTGTCAGAGAATGGGCATTTGTGGACAGCGTGATATGATACCGATGTAGCCCATTCACTTCTGTGAGGTTTTTGACGCATGGGGCATCGATTTCATGGGTCCATTCCCTAGGAGTCAGGGATTCGAGTACATTCTGTTGGCCGTTGATTATGTTAGTCGTTGGGTTGAGGCCATCCCTGCCCGAACCGCAGATGCTAGGACTGTTTGCCGATTTTTGAGGAAGCATATCATTTCACGGTTCGGGGGATATCTGATGGGGGGTCTCATTTCATCAACGTTAAGGTGAAGGCCCTTGCTAGCGAGTTCAGCATAGACCATCGAGTTGCCACTCCATACCACCCTCAGACGAATGGTCTTGCTGAAGTGTCGAACAGAGAGATCAAGACTATATTGCATAAAGTCGTCCGCCCTGACCGAAAGGATTGGTCACAGCTTTTGGACTCGGTCTTGTGGGCATATAGGACGTCTTTCAAGACGCCTTTGGGTACATCTCCCTTTCACCTCGTCTATGGCAAGTCGTTCCATTTACCTGTTGAGCTGAGACATAGGTCATTTTGGGCTGTCACTGATATACTTTTGGATCCAGAGAGTGTAGGAGATTAGAGGAGGGCAGAGTTAGCAGCCTTGGAGGAGCTTCGTGATACCGCCTTTTCAAACAGCCTACATTATAAGGAGAGAGTGAAGGAGTGGCATGATTCTCATATCAGCCACAAGCATTTTGAGCCAGGACAGAGAGTATGGCTGTTTGATGCTAGGCTTCGTCTATTTCCAGGGAAGCTACAGAGCAAATGGAAGGGACCGTATGTGGTGAGAAAGGTACATGACAATGGGAGTATCAACATATCTGAGTTGTCTTATGAGAGTACCTTTCGTGTGAACGGCCAGCGGCTCAAGCCATATCTAGATCATGAGTCGTGGGTCGTTGATGTTGCCCCGATTCACTTTGCATGAGATGTCTCTTGACTCACATCTATTGCATCTCACGCCTGATTATGACTGTTCTTCCAACTTGTATAGATCCAGATGTCCATATCACTCTATTCTTTAGTCCCACAACCCTTTTCTCATCTTATGATTATGCTATACTTAGGGTGTACTTTACCCTAAGTATAGGGGGTGTAGGACTCTCGGGTATTCTTTTGATTCATTTCTACCTCTGTTTTGCTGCCTATACTTAGGGATATTTTACCCTAAGTATAGGGGGGTAGACCCTGTACATTCTCACTTGGCTTTCCCTTCGTGTACAACCTGCTATATTTAGGATTAGTTGATCCTAAGTATAGGGGGAAATGCCGAGATCCTCTTGCATTTCTTTTCTTTTCATTCGTATTTGTATATAGCCTTCCTTTTCACTTCCCTATACTAAGCACGAGTTATGTCTTCTTCATCGCTATTAACTCTGAGGACATCGTTCGAGCTAAGTATAGGGGGTGTGTATATATTTCATATATACTTTATCCATAACTCGTACTTTGTGTGAGTGTGTTAATAAATAAAAATGGCTAAAAACCCAAAAATCCATAAAAAATTAAAAAAATTTCCTTGTAAATAAAATTATTTTATTGCACATACATAGCTAGTGTACAAATTATTTTTGTAAAAATATTTGTAAAAACTTTTTGTGTAAATAGTGTGTAAATATTTTCTTATCAAAATTATGTATATAGTACAAAATTTTTCTAAAATGTTTTGAAAATCAAGAGTTTGCAAAAACCTTTTGTAAATTTGTGTACATATTTTGCAAAACTTGCATACATCCATGGTTTCAAAACATTTTTCAAAAATTTTGCACATGTGTAAATATTTTGTAAATTGCATCTTTGTAAATATTTGTAGAGTTTTTCCTGGATCATAGTTGACATTTAAACTAGCCTGGAATTAAATTGGAAAATGGAGCTTCGTTAAGATCTTAATCCACCTAATTATAAGAGGAACCTTATAGGGCTTAGGGTTGAGACTTTTCAGGTCCATGGTGACTTAATTCTTTGAGTCCACTAGGCTATGATCATATGTCATCTCAATGAGCCTAAGTAGAGCACTTAACAACACACACATGACTCATATAGACAATGGCTTGACTTGGACCCGCACTTTACACCGAGCTCTCTACGGATGAGGTGGTGAGGAGGCAGTCTTCCTTGACTTGGGGTAGCATATGAGGGTAGTACTTCTAGGCGGAACCTCTCTTCTTCTTATAGTGAAGGAAGTGCGTCTCAACTTGGTCTGGTTGCCAGGAGGTCTAACGACAGGAGTTGTGGGTTGTAATAATGCTTCAAAAGAGGGATAGTCTACTGGCTCAAGAGGAAAAACTCCTTATGTATATATGTTGCACCGTGTAGATATGTTGTACAGATGCACATCAAAAAATGCAAAAAGAAAATAACTCCAAAAAAAATGGTGGGTCTGATAGAAAATGATAATCCCACCGGAGTGTATATAGTGCAATAAGCAAAGCTTGAGACTCATGTTCCATATTATGTAGCTTGCAGCAGGGAGACTTAGCTACACTGGTTGAGCTCCCAAGGATACATGGCTACACTGACCATGGTCCATTCTCTTCTACCCCCTCTTCTTGAGCCGGTTGAACTTGAACTTAGAAGGGAATACTCCGCTCCTCGAGGAAAGAGTGGCCAGACTAGGGTCATAGAGTTACCTTGTTAAGGAGGGTTGTCATTTTGCTACTTCTGAGGTGGAGAGCTATACCTCACTTACACTGTACAAGGAAAGATTCATGGTCTTCAGGGTTTGTGTATGTAGACTTGTTCTGATCTGGATTATTGAGGAGTCTTGACTATAGATTAGTGGATCTTAGAGGCTGTTGAGTTTTAAACCTGAGTCTAAATAAGGTTCCAACACATTAATAATCCAAAGATCTGACCGAGCTCCAAATTTCAATAATGAAGGCAAGTTTAATAATCAGCATTGATCCTTGCATTTCCTCTCTTTTTCTTTTTCTTTTCTTTTTCACTTCTTTTTCAAATAAGTGTTTGCTAAGGGACTAGCAAAGTTAAGTATAGGGGGTGATGAATACCCATTCATCACTCTTTATTCTTTTATTTTAGCTACAAAACCTTTGCAAAACACCATGTAAATTCATGTAAATAACATAAATTGTCAAACTGCATGCATTTTGTAATTATTAATAATTAGCATGTTTTTGTGCATTAATAAAAGAATAAAGAAATAAAAGAAAAAGAGGGAAATATTTGGAATAAATATTGAGCGACCTAATCCCAAGGGAGGGCTCAGTATGGGCCTGACCACAAAAGAATCCAAGTAGAGGGAGATAGGGTCAATCATGTGTACATAACCCTATGTATATAAATAATATTATTTTCCTCTAAATAAAAATAAAAAATGTTTCTTATATTTTGCACATATTTATAAAAATAAAAATAAAAATAAAAATTGGAAAAACAAAAGAAAAATAAAAATAAATAAAACCTCTCACATCAGTGTATATAGACCATGTATATAGAATAACTTACCTAATTATTTTCTCCTTGTAAATAATTAATAAAAATCCAATAAAATATTTCTATATTCCATATTTCATGGTGTAAATAAATAAAATAAAAATCAGAAAAATAAAAATAAAGTAAAAAGAAAAAGAATAAAATCAATTTCTACCTTGTATATATACCATGTACATATGTATATAAACTTATTTATTTAACTAATGTAAATAAATCATAAAAATAAAATAAAAATACCTTTTTATTCCAAATTTTATGTTATAAATAAATAAAATATAAAATTGAATAATTATATACAAATAAAAATTAAAAATACATATATGTATATACCTATATATAATAATAATATAATGTAAATACGTTATTTATTTTTCAAAAAAATAATTAAAAATCACTAAAAATAAATTTGAAAAATAATAAACATTTTTCATTTTGACTTTTTCGAAATTAATCCATTTAATAGCTTTAATCGAATTTCCAAGTATTTAATAAATGGAGCGTTCTGATTGGTCCACGGGGGATTGTTGACCCCCGGTCAACTCCCCCCCTTGGACCACCAGCCCACGGATCCTGCACCCTGACCCGACTTCGCCTAATTTTCGCGCAATGATCCAACTACCTCTCACCTAAACCCCGGGCTCCGATCTTCCAGGATGCATCCGCGATTCACGCCCGACACCTTGCCTAGGGATCCGTGCACCACCGTGCTTCGCCCGACCCCTTCTTTGCTGGATCTTCACATGTATATAGTCGACCTCCGCCGCACATTTCACGCCATCTTTGGCTCCGCCTTCCCATCCCAGGATCTCCACTGCCTTCCTTAGAGTGACAGCTAGCCGAGGGTCGTGTCGCAGTGAGGAGGAGGTGCCCCAGCCACTTATCCGGCGATCTTCTTCGCTGTGTGTCGCCGTGAGGTACGCCAAGCCTCGGACCCCGACGATTCCTTGAGGCAAAGACCCCCAGAGCTTCTCCAGCTCATCCCCAGTTGACCTCATCCACCAGGTATCTCTGATTTCCCCTAGGATCCTCTAATTTCCGATTACGCCCAAATCACTCCTCCGTCATCACCGGTCGATTCCCATCGATCCGTTCACCCATTCGACCATCGGACCATCCATTCACCTTCGTGAGACCTCTATCCACGTTCTTCGCCCATTCGTTCAACTTGGTTCGCCCAGGAACCAAGGTTCGGACCTCCCTTGCTGTCGCCTCGCCGGAGGTCCCCGCTTCGACTCATTCGACCATCCGTTCCACCCCTAACCGGGTCAAGGCAATTTGCCCTCAACCCAGGAGTCTTTCTGTGCTATATTGCAGGTCAAAGGACCCCACTTGGGGATCGAGTCATTCGAGCACAGGAGCTTCGCTCCTCCACCGTCGTCGGGCTGCTCCGGTGGTCCCCGGCTTCATTGGAGGAGTCCATCAGCTGCGGAAGAGCCCAAGCTTCACGTTCCCTATCTCAGCAGCTTCAGAGGAGGTCCTCGGCGTACGCATTGGGCCAGCAAACCTCGCCGACATCGAGTTCTTAGAGGATCCTCATGCACCGTCGGTTCAGGCCTCCGCTCCAGACTTGATCATAGCCGTTCATCTGTGGAGCTTCAGCCACCGCCCGATCTACTTAGGACTCGATCCAGGCCGTCCATCCAGATGAAGAGGTGTGTTATATTCTCAGCCGTCAGATCAGCACGTGGCGCCTCCTCGTCCATTTGATAATAATGGGGGTAATTTGCACTTAGGCCCTCGTCTGTTTTGATATTTCTAGTTAGTCCTGTAAATATTTAGCATAGTTGTTTTTAATTTGGATATTTTGCATTACGGACCTCGATTTTTCTATTATTTGCATTTCAGTCCTTACATATGTGAGCCACGTGCATCGTCACGTGAGGATTTGGTAAATTTGCACTTTTAGTCCTATGTTTCATATGTGTTATTGATTGATCTTTTAGAAATAGGAATGACACTTATGCCCCTCCGTGCCTGATTCACGCACCTTGCACGTGATTTTGTGGACTTTTTACACAAGAGCCCCTGGACTTTCTGATTGTGTTACCGTTTGGTCCTTGAAAATACTTTTCTTTGCATTTAGGTCCCTATGTACTGTATGCCTTGTTTTTATTAAATAAAATATCAAATTAAATCCAAATTAGGTGAAATTTGGACACGTGGCTCCTACCAATGTGCAAAAATTTCTCTAAATTTTTGCGACAATTTTGAGGCTTTTTGATATTTTTAAAAATTCAAAAACTGTGATTTTTATTACTGTCTAAATTAGAAAATCAAAGAAAAATATTAAAACCCCTTTAAAAATTCTAAAAAATTAGTGATAGTTAGTTTTAGTGTTTTCTAGCTTCTGTCAATTTTTTGTGCTATTTGGATTTATAAAAACCAAAAAATTAAGAAACACTAAAAATCTTATAAAAATCTATAAAAATCAAAAAAATATAAACTCTTTTCCAGTAGCTTAGTTTTTACATATAGTTTTGATAAAATTTGCCTCCAGACTTTTATAGACCAATTTTCTATTGTTGTTTGATCTTTCAAGTCTGGCTGCATATTGAGTACTGTTTTTCTTCTTTCTTGATTTTTAGAAAATCGTATAAAAATTAGAAAATTCTAAAAAATTCACCAAAAATACTTAAAAACCTAAAAAACATAAAAACATTTTTATTTGAATTTTTGAAGTATTTTTGTGTGTTTAAATAATTTGTTGAACTTGCTTGTTTTTCCCTTTCCTTATAAAATTAAAAATCCAAAAAAATCAAAAATAATTAAAAATCCACCAAAAATATTTTATCTTTATTTTATTCCTTTTTCGACTACTTCGTAGGCCACGAGGCCAACTCGTGCTCCCTGAGTCCGACCCTGGTCGCTATACCAGGTTAATAAAAGTAGCGAGGACCGCTTCTTATTTTGATCAATTTATCTCTGATTGGTGGTTCCTTATATTTTTTCTTGATTGAGCCGATTCTCCGAGATCCGGGTCGCAACGACCCTTATTCTATTACCTTCACCCGGGTCTTGGTCTTTTTCGTCCCATCAACGTCACGCACCAATCATCCTCCCAGTTAGTACGTCCTGAAACACACAAGATATAGCGTCAAATATTGCTCGACGGTTGAGTTCTTTGCAAATCTAGCTAACTGAAAGAAGACTGATTGGAAAATTTGGAACAAATAAAACATTGTTGAGTCTGATATTAGGAGTTAGATGGACGTCGCCTTTTCCTTTTATTGGGGAAAATCGTCCATCAGCAACATGTACAGTCCGTCCAGGGGGGACATTATGCATCTGCTGTATGAGAGTTCGTTCGCCACACAGATGAGTGGAAGCACCTGTTTTAATCAACCATTCTGATTTTGTAATTCTATTGGCAGACACGATAAAGATACCTGATTGTACCATTGCTGCAGTGTCTGTAGTATTGTCCTGATATGAGGTAGAGGACTCGTTCGATTGCAACCTGTTGAGACGCTGCATCAAATCATCGAAGTCTCGTCTAGGGACCTCCACTGGAGGACTATCTCCTTCATTGGCCATTCAAGTACTAGGAGTAGGGTACCCCTGCTTCATGCAGCATAGAGCTTTTGTGTGACCAAATTTATGACAGTAAGAGCATTGGATTGTGCTACGACCTCGTCTTGGAGTGAAGCGTCCTCGACCACAGCTCCTGAAAGAGCTACGATTTCCTTGTCCAGACGGGGCAACGAGAGCAGAAATTTGCCCCTGATCAGTGCCTTTAGCACATGTATAAGGAATAGCAAGGCGACTCAGGGTACTGTAGGCTTCTTCAATGGTGGGGAGAGTGGCCGCTGTGATCATTTGATCATGAGCATCTGAATAGCCAGAATCGAGTCCGATAAGAAATACAAGGACTGCCATCCGGTGGCGATGTTGTTTCTGAGTTGGACATGTGCAGCCTGGAATACAAGCATTATATCGCTCAAAAAGGGATTTTAAGAGAGAAATACTCAGGTAGTGAGCGTCCTGCTTGCTTCATGTTGAGCATGTCGAAGTACATCTGATACATCCTAGTTGAGTTCTTATCTTGGCCATATGTGGCTTGAAGAGAGGTCCACATATCATGGGCAGTGTTGTAATAAATGAGTTCATCAGCAATCCGGTCAATGACACTGACCATAATCCAAGAACTGACTTTCTGTCGTCTTTGCCCCAAGTTGCATTTTTGCATGTCTTTTCAGCAGGTTCTGACTCCAAGATAATGTGTTCCTTATCGTATCCTTGTACGATCATGAGGAACATGCAGGACCACTTGGGGTAGTTGGTGTCGTCCAATTTAGGGATCGACCTAAATGAGGGTAGTCGGGGTGCTCCCTCCATCATATCCCAGTGATGTCACATCTGATTGTGATATGGTGTCAGAAGAAATCAGACCTGTTGTATTAAAAATAAGATAGGGAAAACAACTTGTCCCTGAATCATGTCAGATGGAGGCTGAATGACGGCATGCGTGAACGTCGGGAGAGGAGCTGGAGGAGATGGGAGCTGCAAGAAGGCTCTGCTGGTGGAGACGGGATCCGTGAGAGCTAGGGGGTGCTCGCTGCCTGGAAGCGGGAGCCGGGGGGCATCTGGCACGTGGAGGGGGGAGCCGCAGAGGCAGATGGAGCTACGCAGGGGGGAAGCCGGGGGAGGGGGGCGTCTGCCGCGTGGAGGGGGGCGCATGGGAGGGGGCTCCGCAGGTGGAGAGATGGTGGAGGGGGATCCGTAGGGGGGAAAGGGCTCTGCAGGCGGAGAGACGGGGAGTCGAGGGCTCCACGGGTGGAGAAGCAGTGGAGGGGGAAGTCGCGGGGAGGGGGGGCGATGTGGATGGGGGTCCGCAGGGGCGACTGGGGCTTCCGCGGGCGAGGGGGGGGGAGACGTCTGATACCAAGTTGAAAGGAGAACCTCTATTTTCTTATTGAGAAAGGGAATCCCTAGGGCTTTTTATATAGGTAGAGAGGCCTAGGGTTAGGGCTAAGGTTACAATATAATTTGTACATGAGATGACTAATCTACCCCTAGGATTTATGGGTAGAGTGCTTCTCAACAGTACGTAATCAATATCACATCACATCACATTTATCATTCCAACCATCCAAACATCTATTATTCACAAGAGGGTACTTTAATCCTACCCAGATGATTACCTGATTGCCCAAGCAATCGATTCATCTCCTTCTTGCTGAGTTGGAATTCCATAAAAAATAAATGTAAAACCATCCCATCCTGGGAGGAAAATTCGTCTGAGGGGTACCTGTGGAATTTTATTCCACGGTACCCCCAGGTGAATATATATTTTGTTAACTACCCCAATGAAGCCGTGACTTGAGGTCACGGCTTCCATAGAAGGAAGCTGTGACTTGAAGTCATGGCTCTCACTAAAGGGGGAAGCCGTAACTTGAAGTCACGACTCCCATTGAAGGAAGCCGTGACCTCAAGTCACGGCTTTCGCTGCTTCCAGGACAGACAAGTCCCCACCCATGGTGGTGGGGACTTGTCTACATATCACATACACAAACACATACATAAAACATAGCACATACACAAACACATACATAAAACATAACACATATACATTGATCCAAAGAAGAGATACATAGAACATAAGAAGGTTTTCATTCCATATACATTCAATATACATTGTGATACAAATAAGAAGATCTTCACTACTTTACAAATACATTACACACATTTCCTTCTACGAAACGCTCTAAGTTTATATGGCCTTTCGTCAGATTCCTGCGGTAGCGCCTCAGGCTGCAGTTGGCTTGAGGGCATGATCTGGCTAGCTTCATCAATATGTGAGATCATAGATCCATCGAGTCCCCCGCATCGTCCATATGAAGTACTGGAAGTGGAGAGCATCGTGAAGGACCAGCGTCAGAAGGACCCCTCTCCTTCACCGAGGCGGCTGGTGTGGATAGGCTACTAGTGATGCAATGGACCGGGAATGGAGTCTGAAAATCATCAGCAGCAGATGCTTTGACTTGTCGCCTCCGACCACCTTCAGCTCTTGATCTTTTGCGTCCTCGTCCACGGCCCCAGTCAATAGGAGTTGGTTCCTCGGAAACCCCTTCTTCATATCCTTCAGCTTCCTCATCATCATCTGCCCCATTTCTAAACTGTCTCTCGATGGCTTCCAGTAGTCGCCGCTCAAAATCAACCGCCAAAAATGCCACAAGTTCTGGATCATCCCTTGCTAGAAGGATGTCTCCAAACCTCGATACCTGCAAAATGAGACATACTCGAGTCATATTCCATCTATGTTGAAAATGAAATGTTAATGTAATTGTTACTCACAACAAAGTCCATCATGCACCGGTGTCTACCAATAAACCGCCGGGTGATACGATTATACCAACTCATGTACTCATCTGTCACCCCATCTCCTCCTGGCACTATGGGGACCGTCTCCACAATATAATCTCTCATGTGCTCCCACATCCCCAAGAAGTTGGTGTGGAATTGGATCCAATCGACATTGATCTTCCCTCGCAGATCTATCGAGTGGAGCTCTGGACATGTGTTGCATGGGCCTGGGATCCTCTAAACTGCTCCAAATTATCGTAACACACGATCTGGAGTGTATAACTCAACCAAACAGAAATGAATCAGTGGTACTCTTGCAACATGAAGATCTGGTGCTTCCAAGCAATACAGAGGAAGCATCTGCATCAAATATGTGGTGTACGGCCTCCAAACAACCTACCAAAATAGAAAGAATTTTATTAGAATCCCGGGTAACCCCTCGTAGTGTAACAACATGCTATGTTTAAATTCATACATGTGACGTTGTCTGAAGATCAAATGCATCTCGATATGGACGCACCACATGTGTTGGCTCTGTAGTGACATCAAACTGTGCCCACCAACGGCATCCTAAGGGGCTCCCCATGGCCTTCGGTGTACAGTGGGGGCTATGTGAGGAAAATGTTCCCATGCCCAGACCTGCAGTAGGACCAAAGGCCTACATATCTCTATTGCTTCAGCCTTGGATGCTACGCACAACCGTCTGTAAAGGAAAGCCAGGCAAGCAGATCCCCAGGAAACTGTCCACATGCCTCTATGTCTTCGAGCAAGGAAAGATAAATTAGCGAAACATCATTGCCGGACTTGTCTGGAAAGACAACTCCTCCCAAGAGCTGTAGTATATATGCACGGGTGTGCTGCAAAATGGTAACCTCATCAGCATACTCTGGAAGTACAAAGAAATGCTCAATAAGCCATGTCATGTGGATACGTGCACCATCAATGTTAGGCTTCTCAAGCCTCACTCCAAGAAGCCTCTCGCACAATCCTGGCCAACTAGGAAATGTTGTATACCCAATCACAGAATGCCCATCGATCTTCAGTCCAAAAATGTAAGCCACGTCCTGCAAAGTGATCGGCATCTCTCCGTGGCGCATGTGAAAGGTATGAGTCTCCGTGCGCTATCTCTCTACCAATGCAGTAATTAAGTGCCAATCGAGGGAGATGAAGTCTAGTTGCATCACTCCTCCAAAACTCGCAGCATACACATGCTCCACGATCTGTTCATCAATGGGGGCATGTCACAGTATGCCCTCTCTACGTCGACATCTCAACCATCTTGCCACCTATGGTCATTGAACAAAATAAATACATCAGATAACAAAATAAAACCTAATGATAAAAACTTACAGTATAATTTTTTAAGCACATACATCGCCCTGCCAAACAGCCCTGGATCTATGAAAGCCCTGTAGATGTAATATAGATCGATCAATGGGACTCGTCTCCATCTGCAACAAATAAAAAATTTAGTGGTTAAAACAAATCAATCATTGAATACCAAAATTTAAACAAGAGAAGTGAGTTGTAAAAAATTTAGTTGCAATTATCAAAAAGTAAACAACCTTAGGTAGTACGGTTTAGACATTTCCTCCTATTGTGGCCACTCTCACGACATAACCCACATTTGTTTACACTTGGTGGCCCGTGGATACTATGCCGATGATTATGACCAAGTTGACGACAAGCCCCGCATTGTTGTTGGACAGGATCCTCACGCATGTTCATTTCATTATGAATCCGCTTTGATTTAGGCCGACCCTTGGATCGTACTCTTGTTGGATCTGGAATTATTTTCTCTGTTGTGAATGTTGGCCATACCTCCCTATCTCCAATGGGGTAGAAGACACCTTCATAGATGTTTTGCTGACACTGCCATGTATACCACGGGCCCATATACTCGTCAACATCAATATTTAGATGTGCTAGAACATCGCATGCATGAGAGCAAGGGATTCTGTGGACCTGCCATTTTTTACTGGTGCAAGACAAGTCACTCAGTATGACTGAATGTTTCCTTCTGTCCTTTAGACCAAACTGTGTCATCCGCTACCCTGTGATGACTTCATATAAGTGTAAAGGAGCACCCTGATTCGAGTGATTCGATGGTTGTTGCTCCTATCCATCCACCTCTTTAGCATGTCAGCAACGTATTTGGTGAATCGGTCACCACGAGCAAGATGAGACATTGCCTCACTATGACGGTCGTAGAAATATTGAATGCAATTGTAGTATGTCTTTTGCACCAAAGCTGCCACTGGAAGTGATCTTGCATCTTTCAATACATCATTATAACTTTTAGAGAAGTTAGATGTCATGTACCCAAAATGATGTCCAACATCAAAAGCCAAAGTCCATTGATCTCTAGGGCAATTGTGTGTGTCAAACCAGTACCATGCATTCTCATCCAGTTCCTTCAACTTGTCCATGTAGTTGGTCCACTTTCTTTGAGTATAAGCCTTCCCAGCCCTCATTACCAAGCTCTTCATTGTCTGATTCTTCATTCCATCATTAAAGTTGCTAGAAACATGATGTAGGCAACAAAGCAAATACACATAAGGCGGCTGAAATTGCACTTCTTAGTGCCGCATGGCAGAACGAATTCCTGGTGCGCGATCTGATTTAACACAAATTGGACCAATACGATCCCCAAAAATATGAAGCCAAACTCTCTCCAAGAACCAACACCAACTCTCTTCGTCCTCCTCGTTCACGAAGGCAAATGCAAGAGGTAGGATGTGATTTGCTACATCAATGTCGCACGCAATGAGCACCTTCTACTTGTACCTACCATACATATGAGTACCATCAATGTTAACAACAGGTCTGCAGTGTCTCCATGCACTGATACATGGACCAAATGCCCAGAAAGCCCACTTGAATAGATTCTCATATCCACCAACAGGTTCCCCATAGAGATCGGTCACGGTTCCTAAGATTGATGTATCCAATACACGGAACAGGTACGACAATTCATTGTATGAAGCCGTCCAATCACCGTATATTGTCTCTATTCCCTTTCTCCTAGCATCCCATATCCTCCGACGACTCACCATGTACCCGAACTCATCAAAAATAGATTGCTGCAGGTATGAAACATTCACTGCTGGTGAGATCTTGATTTGATTCAGAAATTTCTGTGCCATGAAGTTGCAATCAAGTTGAGGGTGATCTTGGTTTGCTACGCGATGCAAGCAGGTATGTGGTGCATCTATTTTTGAAATCACAAAGATGCCATCAAGTGGGCGACGATGTCCACGCAACCGTCAAAGGCAACCCCTGCTCTTCTCGCTACAATAAATAACCCATACATGACGGTCAGATTTGTGCACCTCAAAATTGTAATTGTGCTTGATGTGAAACAACTTTGACCGAATAAATCAAGTCTTCTTTTGACTTGAAGGTCATCCCATTTTTTAACTCATCTGAACTTGCCATTCCTTCATGAATTCCCATAACGTCATCACCGTTACGGATGTAATCACCACCGCCTCGTGTGTTATAAAAGGGAATGCCAGACTCAACACGCACTGTCACGTTCTCATCATTCAACATTTCTCCATCATCATTTTCCATTTCATCATCAGTGTTCTGTGGGGTATCCTCTATCATATGATCAATCTCAGGATCGTGGTCCTCCCCTGTAGTGTAGATGGGGTCATTCAGAGAGGGTCCCAAAGATTGGGGAAAATGTATTGTTGTCGCCATCTCCGTTCCACATGTGGTTACATCAGATGTACGAGAAACAACATGTGTTCTTGGAGCCGTCGCCGCAGCGTGGCATATACACATAGGAGCTCTTGTGCATACCATGTCAGTAAATAAAACTGGTCTGTAGGAGCTTCCCATCATCTCAGCGTAGTTCAAAACATTGTCAATGTCACCATCATACTCCACATCAACCAAAAAAATCTCATTATTCTCTATCATCCTGTGAAACACACGTAACTCTGAACCATTGGTTAAGTCAAGACGAAATGATTTTGCAACCATCTCGACCAATCCATTGAATGTCAAACCCATCCCAATTTTTATAGGTTTCACCCGACCTCCCTCGTATCTGACTTCTTTGCCATCCCTACAAATCTTTCCATCAACATTGCACAAGCACAATACTTCCATTGCTTCGACTATCTTGAAAAACAAGAGTAATTAAAATTACACGTGAGAAAATTTCACTCTTAAGTATACAATGTGTGGCTTATACAAAAACCAAAAAAAATAATAAACACGCAATGCTAGGGTTCACTTACAGTGGATGAGATGGAGTACCTCTACAAGAGGAAGCGAGAGGGAGACACGGGGTGATCACTGGCTCGAGGGGGGCAGAATGGGAGGAGGTGGCGGCACGGGAGGGGGCGTGCACGCGGAGGGGTGGCTAGGGCGGCGTGGAGTGCCACAGTAGCTGGAAAAGGAGGGTTCTGTGCGCGTGGGGGAGGGTTGGGTCGCGCCTCTGTCTATATTGGACCCATAGCCGTGACTTGAGGTCACGGCTTCCTTCAGTGGGAGTCATGACTTCAAGTCACCGCTTCCTTCTATGGAAGACGTGATCTCAAGTCTCGACTTCCTTGGGGTAGTTAACAAAATATATATTCGCCATGCGAATTTGCTCATCGGAAACTAGGGTTCGTTTGGTTGTAGGATTGGGCAGGGTTGAGTTGGGTTGGGTACTATTCACAAGGGTACCCCCTCCTCACAATTTAGTATTCACCCAACCCTGTACCCAACCCTGTCCAACCTGCAACCAAACGAAAAGAGTTTGAAGATCTCCGACCGCCACCTACAGCCGGGGTCCATTCGGACCGTCCGATCGGACCCAGAAGCGTCCTTTTAGGCTCGTCGAGGATGACACCAAGCCGACCCTGCGGGATCCGGTCAGAATCTATCGTCAAAAATCTTTGCAATCCAAAACCTCATCTTTGCTTTGCTCTGCGTTTTGTTTTTATTTTGATTTTTAGGTGATTCTGTAGATAATCAGGCCGGATTTCAAGGAGACGGAGCAGGCCATACTGAGATTGCCGCCTTTCCCGATGTTCAAGTGAACCGATTTGGTTAATCTCCATTTATCCCTCGTTGTTTTTGTTGCTTAATGATGCGTTTTTTCCCTTGGTTTTTGTTCAAAACACTCAATAATAGATAATTTGGATGTTTCGATCACTTCACTTGTGTGTATTCATTTCGTTGGGATCGGTGATATTTCAAAGGTCGGTATTCTAGTTCATGATTGTTTACGGCTGCCAGGACTTATGTTGAGTCGAATCTAGATTTTGGTCGATAACTAGGAGTGTTTGTATTTGAGATAAACAATAAAATGTGGTTTCCGTTGAAAGGAAATAGATGAAAACGCAAAGAAAGGAAACCCATTTAGCTTCAATCAAGTTCATTGCGTTTGCGCTTTCATCACAAAGCGTAAGAAGGTGAGTACCTTGTATCCGTAACTCTGATTGAATTTTTAGAATTGGAAAAAAATGGTTTGTCATATTTGTCAGTACAGGTTGCTTTTCATCTTCATCACTTTCCTTCTATTCCTTTGGACTTTGTGTTGTAGATTGATGAGCTTCAGCTGGAGGTTATAGATGCCACCAATTGCATATATGCTTGCCTAAATTTGTTCAATTGGTGTTTAACTGCTTGTTTCTATCTGTAGACATGTTGCAGCTTTTTAGTTGGCTTATGTGTAATCTTTGCTCGGATTGCATTATGAACATACACCTCTTCTTTGGGACTCGGAAGAGGGACATAACGCTTCAGCCTTTTTCATGTTTGAGTGATCTTAATTATTGGAGGATGGCTTACAATCCCTGGCGATCAAGCCCTTGTGGGGTGTTAGGTGGAGGGATAAGTGACCCTTGGGTGTCATCGAAGTTGGTGGCATGGAGGAAGTTGCTGACTACCTACAAGAGGTACATATGTTCTTAGCGGGAGCAGAGGAGAAAGTATGCGTAAAAGGAAACTACCAGACTTGACATACTTGAGGATAATAGGAAGTTGAGCAGATATGAGTTGGAAGAACATCCGGAGCGACAAAATATTGTGTTGGAAGAGGACAACAAGTGAGCTAGAATGGAGATATATGTCGAGACAAACCTAGCTGAGGGTGGATGATGCCAACGTGAAGTTCTTCCATGCAATGGCTAGCGGCCCATGAGAGAAATACATTTTTGGTATTACTTTTAATGAGGAACATATCCAGGATGATCAGGACGGTTGTGTGGTTGTGGTGGATCACTTATATGCCCCAATTGGGATGTGTTTTCTATTGGCTGTCGTGGTGAGCATAATTTCTCAAATCCAGGGTGATGTCATGGTACGTGAGTTTGGGATGCATGGGATTTGTGATGTAGTTTGAGTTGAAGGTGGAAGGGTCACGCATGGCTTGGACCGATTTCCTGTATTTTTCTTTGGGGAGCATCATGAATGCTTAAAGGATGATATCATGGAAATTTGAAAATTTTAGAACATGAAGTTTTAGCTTCAAATGTATGAATCGTTCCCCAATCTTTTTGTTGTCCAAGCAAGATGTTGACATTCAAGATATAGTCACTGCACTCTCGAATGCCATATATCTCATTTTAGCGAAGGTTCTAGTGAATCGTCTTCGGAGTGTTCTTGATTGCATCATTTCGTTATTACATATAACCTTTTTTTAGGGATACTTTATGATGGATAATGTGATGATGGCCACCAAAATTGTAGCATATTAGAACAGGTAGAGATCAAGGGCATGTTGGACTTCTCTGAGGTGTATGATTGCTTGAAATCTTGGATTGACCTTACATCAGGCTTCTCTCTTTAACTGATGTTATCCTGAGACTTGGATTGCTTAGGTAAAGCGATGCATCACAACAATCTCTTACTCTATTCCGGTGAACAAGCTGGATGGTGGTTTCTTTCAGCTATAGAGAGGGGATTGGCATGAATGTCCTCTTTCTCCCTTTAATATGTTATTATGGCATGCAAATGTCTGGATTAGTTATTTGTGTTGGGAATTGCACATGGTTCAAATGAGATTCATGAGAGGACCTCGTGATCCTTGTAGTGTAGGTAGTAGATGATGTCATCCTTCTTTCTGATGGTGGGGCCGCAAAGGTTAGGGGATATTGATCATGCCTCAAAGTGAATAGGAGCATGTCGGCTTTTTTATATTTTGATATTCTCATATTAAGGTGGAGGAATGCGAGAGAGCTATGAAATCTTCACGTACGTCTTTACCTCTCAAGTCTCACCCTAATTAGGTCTTCCCATGACCAATTGGAGGCTTCAACAGACTGATTGAGATTTAATGGTGGAGAAACTTCAGAAGAAAGTGGCTAGGTGGGATGCTTCTTGCCTTTCTATGGGATGTCACTTTCTACTACTTAAATTTGTTTTGAAAACTGTCTCTAATTTTTTTCTCTACTTGCTTATTGCCTATGGGAGTTAGGGTTTGTCTTGAGGCCTTGATGAGGCATTTCTTCTGGTTGAGCACTTAGGGGGAGAATCGTGGCATTTTGTTGGTGGAGTAAAAAATTGACAAATCTGCTGAAGGACAAGTGCTTGGGCGTGCTAAGGCTCGAGGGGACGAACAATGTCAGCTGGAAAATTGGGTACTAATAATATGGAGGTGGGGGAGGACTTTGTTGTTCAGTCAGAACAATTCATAGAGATACAACTATCCTAAGTGCTTATTTGTGTAGTTATCTATTCTCTTTTAGCCTCTAGCACATGATCTATTTTGTTCTACCAGAGATCACACCATTTTTGAGATTGATGGTAGGGAATGGAGACTATTAGGTTTTGGACAGATGATTGGTCACAGGAGGGGTTTCTTTGTGATCTTTCCTGAAAATCTTTGTTCCGTTGGAAAATCAAGATCATGGACCCCTTAATTCACTAATGGTCTTTGGAATCAACCGTTGTAGGATTTCGGGGGTAAACAACTCTTGAGAGGGTGATGTGCTTGATTAGTCGGCATAGACTGATGTCATCTTCTCGATAAACACAACGTGCATGGTTCTCTCTACTCCTAGGATGTTTGATCGTGGAGATTCAACCCATGATTGCATACTAACTTGAAGTTATAAGGTTTTGTTGCAAGTAAAAGTTGTACTCTTGTTGATGAGAAAATAACGCTTGATGAATAAGATCTGTAGGGCTAAAACATGTGTGGGAGTGATATGATGTGCCTAACGTGTCCGAGCAATTCAGATGATGTGGATTACCTATTTTTTGCTTGTGTTCTTTCGAAAGAGGTTTGGCTGGGTTCTTCGTCTGACTGGATGGATTTATTTTATGCTAGGGATTCCGGGATTCCCTGAGGTTCATGGGCTCTAGGGCCATGTGGAGAAAATGCGACCTCTTATTATTATGTGGATGCTATGGTTAACATATAACATATGATTGGGAAGATACCATGTGGAACGACGTTGTCAAAAACACCATAGGTGATCGCTTAGGTAATCAAGCAAGGTGAGACCATGGCACCTCACCCAATTTATACGTGGCATTTGGTTGAAGGCATCAAGGGGTTCACCTTGCATCAAAGTGGAAGGCGCTTAAGCGAGTGCGTGGAGGAAGGTTAATGGGATCGTCTACGTGATTCAACTAGAATAAACCTAAACGAAGCCCCCAAACCCAAAATCCCTAAACCCCTTGTTTGTTCTCTTTCAATACTCCATCTAATGGGAATCCCATTTGAAGCTATGTCCTTGTCAACATTCATCGCTTATTGCTTGTTTGTGAGCACCTCGCATCTTGATGATCTTCCCTACATCATTTTTGCCCTTACTATTGCTACCCCTTCCCTTGATTGAGCTCGTCCTCTCCATCTTTTCTAGATACTACTAAGTTAAGAAAACATGTCCCACTAGGTTGACCCATAACGTCTAAGTATCCTCAGGATGGAGGAGATGAATAAGGCCCTTTTGCTCAAGTGAGTGGCACAATTGTAGGGCAAGGGGTAGGACCTTCCTTACCGTTAGGGCACAATCGTTGGTTGTAGACTCTACCCTGCATCTCGCATCTGTGTTCTGGAATGGGATCTACATGGTTGTTCGCGAGATTCTACTCCAGAAGAGACAGGTTTTGGGAAATGGGAATTCCTTTCTATTTTGGAAGGATAACTGGTCGGGAGGTGGGCCGTTTCAGGATTAGTTTATGTGTCTCTTTATGCCGACAGAGAGGATCATGATCTGCTTGTTAGGGCGGTTTGGGTGGATGGTCAGCGGATGTTGTGTTTCTCCTGACCTTTGTTTGAGCAATGTTTTGATAATTTTCTGCGGATGTCTGAGCCGATTATCGATTGCTCTGACCCATTTGAGGTCGGGACCATTGATTGGATTTGGTGTGATGGTCCAACCTGATCCAACCTTTTTATGAGGTTTTTAGTTCAGACTTCGGTTCAGTTTTAAAAACATTGGTTCAAAATATCAACATCAAACTCAAGAGCTTGAATTCAAAGTTCCAACTTCAACCGTTCAAAGCTTTTATTATGCTTGAATGAATAGTGTAGGCATATTTTTACTGGCAGCAGTGGTATCTTAAGGGCGCTGACAGTTCAATGCTTATGCTCTTTTTGAACCATTAATACCAGTGCCTTTAGTTGAAGATGACAACACCATCAAAATGAAGCTTCTACATGGCATTCTGAATTTTTTTAATTTTATCATGGTATTTTTAAGAAGCACGATAAGCCGATTTCCCTCGTTGCCACTCTTGAGTGCCACCGCTTAAGCAGAAGGCGGCAACCATAGACCGCCATCTACGTCCTCCGCCTGTTGCAGGCGACACGGTGTCGCCGGAGGGGAGGCAGAGGGAGGGGACAGTTGGACCCAAATCACCCAAAGAGAAGAGGATGAATGAGTGGCATCATTTGTAAATAATGATGAACTTAAAGGGTGGAATATTTGATTATTTATTGGACTCCGACATAGTTAACGGAAAAATAGATTGAAGTTAACACATGATTATCCCATATATAAGAGTTAAACACTGTTTAGGATTTTGGGTTAATTGTAATTCACGATTATGGAAAGTTACACACATCATATTGAAAGTATAGCGAGTTATGGGAGTAAAAATCCCAATACTATAACATGGTTATTTTTCCGTTAAGAAACATTTACAAATTATAGAGGAGAGGAATGTTCGGTAAAATTATATACTTGTATGAACAATTGTTGGTATTCAAGTTTTAATTTTAAACTAATAAATTTATTAGTAATTTTATGACTCGTCTTTCTGATCATATTTTAAAAAATAATGTAATTCTTTGAAAAATTATTTGTTATTTTAAGAAATGATAGATTTTAAGTCAAAGTAACTCATCTTATCATTTTAAGTAAAAATATATATACCCTTAACAAAAAGTTATATTTCAATTCTATTTAGACTCCCCCCAAAGCCAACAATTCTATTTGACTTTTTGTTACAACTCTGAAGTATGCTCGTTAGGACATATATCTTCACTAAAGAAAGTTCAATTTTTACTACTTGAAGTCATTAATGGCAAGGGCATGCATAGAATCGAAAGCAAACAAACTTTAATATATATATATAGAGAGAGAGAGATATTATTATGTTTACATTACGTAATAAAAATTATGTAATGTGTATTTCCTGTAATTGTAGGTGATGGCATGAGAGGAATTGATGAAGATGGATAGAATCATAGCAGAACTTGTTTTGGGCCGAGAACTGTTGAACACTTGAATATTGAGTATTGGTTTATAAACATTTGTAGACGTTCTTGTTTTCTTAAGGGGTATTTGTTTGAAGAATAGCCGCAAGAATAAGGGCGTTATTCTCCTCCTCTCCACTCTCCACCAAGGTTTTAAAAATCGGACCGGACATTCAACCGGTCAGTCTTCGGTTTAATCCAATCGGGTCGAACCGTCGGTCCAAACCGATCGGACCGATGATGACGTCAGCATGACGTCATCATTCCTATCGACTCGGAAAAAATCGGACCGGACTTAATTAACTAGTTAGACCGGTCAAACCGGTTTTTGAACAAATAAAACTGGATACATATATGTAAGTATGTATTTATATATCAATGAAATAATCGTTAAATTTTTTAAATCTTTAAATAGAATAACATGATTGCATATTTCGAGTAAAACTCTACAAAGTTGGTCGCATTTTCTAGAATTATATATGAATATAATATTGTAATAATTTATTTATAGTTGTTTCAAGAAATTACTCTAAGAAAGTATTGGCATAACATGTATTCCAAAAAAGAGAGGGATCCACCTTATATCACAAAAGTTAAGAAGGGCATACATGATAAAAACCATATTATTTCATTATTTAAACCTTTATTTTTTGAAAATGACCAAACCATCAAAATTGGGTCAATCCAGGTCAACTCGGTCCGACCATCCGGGTCAACCTGGTCCGACCACTGGTCGGACCTATTTTTTTATTTTTTTGAAATTAATAACAAAGAACCGGCCGAACCGATCGGGTCGGGGCCGGTTCCCGGTCCAACCGGTCTGACTGGCCGGTCCGATCCGATTTTTTAAACCCTGCTCTCCACTCTCCTTCATGCAGCTCTCTCTACCCCTATTCCACCCTTATTCATATCCTTATTCCACCTTATCTACCTTTAGTCCACCTTATTTCTTTCCTTCCAGTCGAACAAGAATAGTGCCTTATTCTCGAACACACCGTTAAAGATAATTTTTTTTGATATTCGGCATGTTGTTGTTCTTATTCTCTGATTTTTTTGATATTCGGCATAGTGTTCTTATTCTCTGAACTATTTTTTTAATTGATCGTTATTTCGCATAAACACTATTCACCCCCTCTAGTTCCTTCATTTGATATAAAAGCATTCTAGGTCAGGTGAATCATGAGTAACTATTGCTCACCTACAACAATGAGCTCAACAAATGTCAACAACTGTGCTGAAGGTCAGTCAATCAACTAACCATCTTTCTTCGATGGCACTGAATACATGTATGAGAAAAAGAAAATGGCTATATATTGTAAGTCATCCATAATAAATTTCTCTCTCTCTAGAATTATAGATAAGGAATTCAAAATTCTAGAATATTCTACTGCCGACAAAAAATTGCCGTTAAAAATTCGTTGCTATGAGCATTCTTTATTGTGCCATGTTTAGTGATGAATTTAACAAAGTATCTCAACTAGAAACAATTCATAAGCTATGGAGATGTCTTGAAATCACTCACAAAGGAACTGACCAAATCAAAAAAATCCAAGATCGGAATTCTAAATAATGATTTCACAATATCAAGATGAAGCCAGACATATTTATAAAAGATATGTGTCCATGATTCACCAATATTGTGAATCCACTCAGAGGTCTCGGCAAGGATTACTCTATGTAAGATAAGGTATAGAAATTCATGCAAGCTCTCACTAAGCAATGATGGTCAAAGATCACATATTTGGAGGAAGCCAAAGATTTTAGCAAGCTTACACTTGAAGAATTGATTGGAAGTTTTATGGCACACGAAGTCAGCCTTGCAAAAGATGAGAACAGAGATAACAAGAAGAATCTAAGAAAGGTAAAACATTGGCTTTGAAAGGAAACTCTTCTGATAGGGAAACATGTGACGAAGATGAATATGCTTTAGATTTTATCTCTCGACAATTTCAGAAGTACGTGAAAGAAAGGAGAAAGATAAGAAAGAGTCTATCAAAGGAAATAGATGATCAAGTGATTAATTACCATTTCAAAAAGAAAGGACACAAGGCAAGATAGTGTCCACTTCAAAAAGAAGAATAGAAATAGACAAAGAAATTGAGAAAAAAATCAGTAAAAAGAAAGCTATCACGGTATCTTTGGATGATTTTGACTCAAGTTCAAGTGAAGGGGAAGAAGATTCAACTAATGAAACAAATCAACTCTGTCCGATGGCAAACAAAGCTAAGGTAACCAAATCTATCTCTGAACTTTCAAAAGCATACACTAATGTCTTTTTGAATGCGTGAAAATGAAATAGGAGTGTAAATGTGTGATAAAAGAAAACACGTCTATAGCTAGTGAGAAAGCAATCTTAGAAAGATTTCTTACTACTAGTAAGGAAAATGAAAAACTGTTATTAAATAAGAAAGTTTTAGTTTCAGAAATTACTTGCCTTAAGAATAATATTAGTGAATTAGAAAAATAGGTTAGCTCCTTAAAATCAAACAGTAATAAGTTTATAGATGACTTAACTAAATTCATTAAAAGGAAACAAATACCTAGAGAAATAACAATCTTTAAAGGTTCGGGACGACATGCCTCCACGAAAATTGATTCAATCGAAGATCCAATATTTTTATAAGAATGATATTTAAAAATATAAATCAATGATATAAAACTATACCTAAAGTTTTGCTAAATGGGAGACGATGCTAGCACGAATAAGGATATTAGTTTTTCAATCAAAACTTTACTGCAGTTAATATTTAAAATTTAAAAAAATATAATCTTCGATTTTTGACGATATATATTAAAGTTTTGAACGAACCTTAAGATCGCGACGTCCGACCAATCTTTAACATAGATGGGGACAAAGCATCCCATGTCGACTAGAGAACTGTGGACAATTATATGCTTGTCCACCAAGTATAACATTGACATGGAACCTCTGTTCAAATGGTAATTGAAAAATTCAGTAATTACTGTAGGAAAGCGACCACGACATGCCCTACCTATTAAAAAAGTAAAATAATTATTCATTTGTCGTTGAAATATAATATAAAATTATACCACTCTACTCGGTGATGAATCACCAAATAATCATATCAATATGCCCGAATTAAGCAAAATCTTGAGTTAAGTTTATCACATGCCACCTATGTTGTTCATGTTTTAAATTTCAGTTCAAGCAAAATCTTGAGTTAAGTTCATCACATGTTACCTATTTTGTGCATGTTTTGAATTTCAGTCCATGCATGCTCTCCATTAAAAAATTCTTAAATAATTCCTGGAGTGAACATCTATTGAACTAAGTCGCTTTAAAATATTTTTTCCTTGGATCGAGGTAAGCCACATATGACCTTCTATTGAGAGAGATCGAGAGGATGGGAATGTGAGGATGATTTGGATCGAATGGGGGCTCTAGTGTTGAGGTTCTGATGATACCAATTAATTAAAGTTAATATAAGTTTGATGTAGCAATTTCTTTTTAATAGAAAAGCATGTGAGTGAATCCTCCCTTTTGTATTAATAGAAGAACACATGGTACTTAATTACTTAAGTAACTCTTTATATTTGCCCCCATCTTTAAGAAGTGAGTATACGAGGATTTATTTAAAAGTTTCTACTAATTTTTTTCTGTTAAATTTAACAAACACAAAGTTACTTTGATATTGTGGAGAAGAGAGACAGAATGTGATGTCTATTCCATAGGGCTAGGGTCTCTTATATAGAGAGAAAACCCTAGAGAGTACAAGAGGAAAAATACATGAATACCCCTGAGGGGTTACGGAACCCGAAGGGTTAAAGGTTACGGAACATGAAGGGTCAAGGGTTACGGAACCCGAAAGGTCAAGGGTTACGGAACCCGAAAGGTTACAAATATAATTGTAATATAATAATTCTAACACTCCCCCTCAAGTTGGAGCATATCTGTCGATCATGCCCAACTTGGATACTAAGTACATTAGACGCTTCCTTGGAAGAGCCTTTGTGAGGATGTCTGCAAGTTGAAGTTCAGTGGAGATGTGTGGAGTGCTGATTCGTCCTTCTCGTACCGCATCACGAATAAAATGGCAATCAACTTCAATGTGTTTTGTCCGCTCATGGAAAACTGGATTGGTGGCGATGTATGTGGCAGACTTGTTGTCGCAGTATAAGGGTACAGGAGTGGCGAATGACATGCCAAGTTCTGTTAGGAAAGAAACAAGCCATGTGATCTCACATGTGGCCTGAGCCATTGCCCTGTATTCTGCTTCCGCACTAGATCTGGATACCACTGTCTGCTTCTTGCTTCGCCAAGTGACAAGATTATCCCCAACAAATATGGCGTATCCTGTAGTGGATCGGCGGTCCTCAGGAGAGCTAGCATAGTCAGAATCTGTATAGGCGGAGATATTAGTGTGTCCATTCACCCCATAGAAAAGTCCACGTCCGGGAGATTCCTTCAAATATCGAAGGATCAAAAGAACATCCTGCCAGTGACTATAAAGAGGCTTCTCCATATATTGACTGGCTCTGCTCACAGCATATGATATGTCCGGCCTAGTAACAGTGAGATAGAGTAATTTTCCCACTACGCTTCTGTATCGTGTTGCATCCTCGAATGCTGGATCAGTAGATGCTGAATATTTTCTCACTTCTGCAGGGATGCCAGATGGCTTGCATCCAAGAAGTCCTGCCTCAGTCAGAATATCGAGGCAATACTTTCTCTGTGAAAGATGGAGCCCCTCTGTAGTGCGTATTACTTCGATGCCAAGAAAATAACGAAGTTGGCCGAGATCTTTCGTGACAAAGACCTTCTGGAGGAAGGCCTTGGTCTCCTGAATACCATCTACATCATCTCCTGTGATAACCATATCATCAACATAGACAGCAAGGATGATCGTGCCAGTAGACCGTCGTCTAACAAAGACAGAGTAGTCAGATGTTGTCCTCTGAAAACCAAGTATGTTGATCTCCATAGTGAGCCTGTCAAACCATGCCCTTGGGCTCTGCTTCAGGCCATAAATGGCCTTACGTAGTCGACATACATGCTCCCCCTCGACTACATACCCCGGCGGTTGCATCATGTAGACCTCCTCCTCAAGATCACCATAAAGAAAGGCGTTCTTCACATCAAGTTGATAAATGGGCCAAGCCTTGTTTGCAGCAACGGAGAGAATGGTACGTATCGACCCCATTCTGGCAAACAGGCGAGAAGGTCTCAAAATAATCAACTCCAAAGGTTTGTGTGAAACCTTTGGCAACAAGTCTGGCTTTCAACCTGTCAATAGAACCATCAGGCGACTGTTTGGTCGTGAAGACCCATCGACAAGCCACAGGGCGAACTCCCGGGGGACACGGCACAAGATCCCACGTACCCCGGGAGGTAAGTGCATCTATCTCCTCATCCATGGCCTGTCGCCAACCTTGATCTTGCATTGCACTGAAATGATCTTTTGGAATGGTAATAGCATTAAGAGCATCTGCAAATCTCTTGTCACAACTAGATAAACCATCTGTAGAAGTAAAATGTGACATGGGGTGATACGTACATTTCCTTTTTTGCTTGCGTAGAGCTATAGGAAGCTCCCCAGGTACATTCGGGACAGCAGTGGTGGGAGCACTTGAAGTGGTCATATCATCCTGCATAAAAGGGACAGGCAAAGGTACAGACACTGGTGTAGAAGGTATAGAGGTACGCTGGCGAGTATAGACGATTGGTGGAGGAGGGAGGTCCAGAGGAATGTCACATACAGTCTGTGTGAAATAACTTGTTTGCTCAAAGAAGGTGACATCAGCAGATACATAGTATCGACGTCCAATAGGATCATAGCAGCGATAGCCTTTCTGGGTACGTGAGTACCCAAGAAAGACGCATTTGATGGCACGAGAGGATAATTTGTCAGCTGCATGAAAGTTATGGACAAAAGCAATACAACCAAAAATTCGCAGAGGTATAGGAAAAGGAGACTCGGTAGGATAAAGTAAGGAAAATGGAGTTGCCCCTTTGAGAACTGATGAAGGAACACGGTTGATGAGATACACTGCAATAAGGATAGCATCTCCCCAGTATTGTTTAGGAACACTCATTTGACTAAGAAGAGATCTAGCAACATTTAGCAAGTGTCGGAGTTTCCTCTCAGCTATACCATTCTGTTGTGAGGTATATGGACATGATGTTTGGTGAACAGTTCCCTGGGATGCAAAGAAAGAGGTCAAGTCATGTTGGGTTAACTCAAGAGCATTGTCGGTACGAATGATCTTAACAATGCTAGAAAAGTAAGTTTTAACATATTGAAAGAAATTTCGGACAATTTGATTAATCTTCGAACGCTCCTTTATTAGATAGACCCAAGAAGATCGACTATAGTCATCAACAAAAACTATAAAGTAGCGATGACCACTTAATGTGCGGATCGGACAAGGTCCCCAAACATTACAGTGAACAAGATGAAAAGCAGCAGTACTACGAGACTCCGTACGAATAGGAAACGAAGTCCGATGGTGTTTCCCGAACTCACATGCCTCGCACTGAAAGGGCTTCAGAGCAGAGAGTTTAGGAAACATCATGGAGATGGCCTTGGCAGAGGGATGTCCAAGGCGCATATGCCATAGGAGTGGATCTTCGGAGATAGATGCAGCACCAACAAAATTGGAGTCTGAGGGTATGTCAAGGTAATATAGGCCGTTCTTCTCATGACCCCCACCAAAAATCTGCCTCGTCCAAATGTCCTGAAAATAACAACAAGACTCATCAAATATCACACGACAATGAAGCTCAACACAAAGCTTGTGAACTGACAACAAGCTAAGAGGAAAATTAGGAGCACAGTGAACCCCCGAAAGTCGGAGCTTGGAAGAGAATTCCATAGTTCCGACAGTAGTAATCTGTGATTGAGTCCCATTAGCGACTCAAACTGACTTCACAGAGGTAGATGGTATGGAAGAGGTGAGCAAACTACCTTCTCCAGTGAGATGAGTAGAGGCACCGGAATCAATAATCCAAGCTGGAGTAGGAGTGATAGCAGAGTTGGCTATTGTACCTGAAGGAGTGGCCAGAGCAGCAGTTGTAGTATTACTAGTGGTAGTAGGCCCTGGAGTCTGAAGGATCTGCATTAGGAGGGAATAATTTGCATCATTAAGATGAACAGTCTTGCCACTGGAGCTAGGCGATGCTTCTTCCACATCATAGGCATCCTCATAAGCATTATTGGCGTGATAAGAAGGTACGCCAAACTTCTGCCAGCATCGTTCAGTCGGGTGGTTCCACCTACCACAGTGAGTGCATGGGGCAGTAGAGTCTCGCCCACGACCACGACCAAAGTCACGGCCTCGTCCAGATTCCCGTCCACGACCACGACTTGGATCGCGACCGCGTCCTCCTCGCAAGCCGAATCTGCCTCCTCGCCCAGATGAGACGATGTGTGCAAAGTTCTCCGTTGAAGGTAAGATAGGATGTCGGGCAACGGATGTCTCGAGCTCCTCAAGTCGGCCAAAGATGGCCTTCATTGTTGGCAGTGTGTCTGATATAAGAAATTGCTCCTTCGCTGCATGGTACCTAGAATGCAGGCCATCAAGGAAGCGGTATACCTGCCAGTCAGAACGCTCTTGTATCTGTTTGGTGCAACATGAGGGCTGGAATATTGCAAGCTCCTCATACAGACTGGATAGATGCCTGTAGTACTCGATGAGGGTGGAATCACCCTGAGATGCCGACCAGATTCGCCTGTAAATATCTGCAAGGCGTGACTTCGTCTTCTTCTGGGAGTATGTTTGCTCGAGATCCTCCCACATTTCCTTGGCCGTATTTTTGTAAAGAAGATTTGAGGCAATATGAGCATCAACACTGTTGGTCATCCAGTTGATAACCAAATAGTTGTCAGTCTGCCAATTGTCGTACTCTTTGTCCTTTTCATCTAAAGGATCTTTAGTCAAAATGTAGAGTTTCCTCTGACCACCAATGAACACCATAAAAGATCGAGACCAGAGCACGTAATTTTCTGTGCCCTTGAGTTTGATAGTAGTGCCTTGTGCCATAACATTCGTGGCCAAGGGCTTTGTCTCGGTAGAAGAAGGCGCCATGGTGGTCTTAAAATAGAAAACGATCCTGTGATCAACTAAGGATGCATATAAGAGCTAAAAAATGCCCTAAAACTCACGTTTGCCCTTGAAGAAGGGCTGAAAACCCCCAATGGACAGCATATCTGGATTCTTGGAAGCGATCCGTGATGAGTTTTGGATCTCCAAAGAGTCCTACGGTACCCGTGGAGGGTTGCTGTGGGGCTAACGACCTTCGTAGGAGGTCCTGAAAGCGCAGAATAGCGCTAGCGGGAGGGCTGCTGCACTGGAGGTGATTGGAGGGCCTTGCGCGGGGCCCTAATTCAGGGAAGAGGGCCCGCGCATTCTTTTACGAGGCTTGAAGGTGGCGGTGGGGATTTTAGGTCAGAACCCCGGTCTAGGACCGTTGCTCTGATACCATGTGGAGAAGAGAGACAGAATGTGATGTCTATTCCATAGGGCTAGGGTCTCTTATATAGAGAGAAAACCCTAGAGAGTACAAGAGGAAAAATACATGAGTACCCCTGAGGGGTTACGGAACCCGAAGGGTTAAAGGTTACGGAACATGAAGGGTCAAGGGTTACGGAACCCGAAAGGTCAAGGGTTACGGAACCCGAAAGGTTACAAATATAATTGTAATATAATAATTCTAACAGATATCAAAAAACTTGGTGTCTCTTCTATTAAAAATGATAAAATTTAGGGTAAATTACATATTGGATCCTAATCTACAGACCCAATCTCAACATAGGTCCCGATCTTTGAAACCTAACAAAATAGGTCATAGCTCCATTTACTAATCGGGAGAAAACGCTACCGTTAGAAATAAAAGATGGATGGACTAAATGTTGGTGACGGATCCGATCAAGCACCACACAACTAGAACCACAATCGAAGAAAAAAGCATGCACAATCGCACAAGATAAGGATTTATAGTGGTTCGGCAATGTGCCTACTCCACTTGCTCACACCAGACTCTCTCTACTATTGCTTGAATGACGTTGCGATACAATATGTGGTGCCACAGGGCTCTTTTTATACTACAACAAAAGAATACCAAGCATTCAGCAATCCCCACCATCAGTTCTCAGCCAATCAGAATGCAGGATGTGGATTAAGCATCTCAGCAATCCAACCCAACACCTCTCAATCAATCAGAATGCAGGAGGTGGATCAGACACCTCAGCAATCCAGCCCAAGAGCTCTCAGCCAATTATAAGGCGGGAGGGAGATCAGCCACATCAGCAATGCTTTCCACTTGTATTCAACCAGTCAGCCTTCACAGGATAAATCTCAACAATCTCCCACTTGAAGACTGATTTGTGGTACACACTACTTCTTCAATAGTCCTGTTGTGAGCTTTCCCTTGTCTTCTATGCTTGAAGATCAATAGAAGCTGAATATGTCTTCAGCTTCTCCACTGTTACAGACTTTGTGAACATATCAGCTGGATTTTCTAATGTGTGGATCTTCTTCAACTTAAATTAACTATCTTCTAGCTGCGTCTGAATGAAGTGGTATTTTACATCAATGTACTTAGTCCTTGAGTGAAAGACGGAATTCTTTGCAAGATGAATTGCACTTTGACTGTCGTTGAATAATTGACAATCTTTACATTCTTTATTCAGTTCTTTCATCAGACCTTTCAACCATATCATTTCCTTGCAAGCTTCTGTTGCCACCACATATTTTGCTTCCGTGGTCGAGATGGTCACTATCTTCTGGAGCCTAGAGATCCAGCTAATGGCTTCACTCCCCAGGGTAAAGACATACCCTATTGTGCTTTTCTTGCCATCGATATCTCCTGCAAAATCTGAGTCCACAAAACCTCGAATGGAAATGTCAGTGTTACCATAATACAATGCCACGTTAGAGGTACCTCTCAAATAACGTAAAATCCACTTCACAGCTTCCCAATTTTCCTTGCCAGGATTCGCCATGAATCTGCTCACAACTCCCACTGCATGTGAGATGTCTGGTCTTGTGCAAACCATTGCGTACATCAAACTACCAACAGCAGACTAGTAGGGTACCTTTGACATGTACTCATGTTCCTCCTTCGTAACAGGTTATTTCTCCTTTGAAAGTTTGAAGTGGCTTCCTAAAGGTGTCAGAGTAGATTTTACATTTTTCATATTAAATCTCTGTAGTACATTCTCGATGTAATCTGATTGAGATAATTTTAGCTTCTTGTTTTTCATGTCTCTGCTAATCTACATTCCAAGGATTTTCTTTGCAGGACCTAGGTCCTTCATTTCAAACTCCTTAGACAACATTGCCTTCAGATTTTCTATTTCTTCCTTGCATGAGCCTGCAACAAGTATGTCATCTACGTGCAATAATAAAATGATGTAAGACATTCCAAGCTTCTTGAAGTAGCAACAATGGTCAGCATGGCATTTGCGGAACTCTGTATTTCTCGTGAAATCATCAAACTTTTTGTACCATTGTCTTGGTGCATGCTTCAAGCCATAAAGGCTTTTTCTGAGCTTACATATCATGTCTTCCTTTCCAATAGCTACATAGCCCTCCGGTTGTTGCATGTAGATGTCCTCCTCAACATCTCCATGGAGAAATGTTGTCTTAACATCCAACTGCTTCAAGTGTAGGTTCTCAGCTGCAACAATGCTCAATACTGCTCTTATGGTTGAGACCTTTACAACAGATGCAAAGATCTCTGTGAAATTAACCCATGCTTTCTGTTGAAAACCCTTTCCAACTAGTCGAGCCTTGTATCTAATGGAACCATCAGCTTCCTCCTTCATCATGTACACCCACTTATTGTGCATAGCCTTCTTTCCCTTCGGTAGTGGGACTAAATTCCACGTTTTGCTTCTCGAGAGAGAGTTCATCTTCTCATCCATGGCTAACTCCCATTGATTCCTTGCCTCACCTTGTATAGCTTCATCAAAGCATTCAGGCTCACCATTATCAGTCAGCAATAAATAATTCAAGGAAGGTGAATACCTTGAAGTGGGTTTGTTGATTATGTAAGATTTCCATAGCACCGGAGTTTGCGGATTATTCTGTGGGATGGGTTGAACATTCTCATCACTTGGTTGTGATGTGCTTTGTTCAGGAGTTTCATCAAACTCCACAAAGTCTGGTTCTTCAGTTGTCTTTCCTTTTATCAATTCATCCTTGTATAAGGAAAATTCATTGAAAGTGACATCAATGCTTCTAACTGTCTTCTTGTTCTCCAAATCCCACGATCTATATCCATAGTTATATGTACCATAGCTGACAAAGGTACACTTCCTTGCTTTGGAATCAAGCTTTCCTATGTCTTCCTGCTCAATGTGAACATAAGCTATGCATCCAAAGATACGTAAATGAGAAAGTGTTACCTCCTTTCCTGTCTACGTTTCTTCTGGAAGATCCCCATCTAAAGCAGCAGACGGATCTTGATTAATTAAGTATGCAGCTGTATTCACTGCATCAGCTCAATGTCACTTGGGTAGACCTGTATGTAACATCATGCTTCTCGCACGCTCTAGAAGAATCATGTTCATGCGTTCAGCAACACCATTCTGTCTGGGCTTTCTTGGGACCATCTTCAATCTCTTGATACCGTTCTTGGCACAATATGATTCAAACTCCCCACTACGTTATTCTCCCATATTGTCTGACTTGAGACATTTCAACTTTAAAGGTGTCTCAGTCTCAACTAAGACATTCCATATTTTGAAAGTCTCAAAAATATTGGATTTATGTTTGATAAAATAAAGCCACAGCTTTCTAGTTGCATCATCAATGAAAGTAATAAAATAATGAGATCCACCAAGGGAAGGTACCTGAGATGGACCCCATACATCTGTATGAACCAGCTCCAGTCTTTCAGTTTTTCGTACTCCTGCAGTCTTTGTGAAGCTGACTTTCTTCTGTTTTCCTAAGATACAATCTTCACAGAAATCCAGATCAACGGTCTGCAATCCCATTAACTTTCCCTTCTTCTGCATGATCTTCATTCCATTTTCGCTCATGTGACCAAGTCGTCTATGTCAAGTGTTAGCATCACACCCAGATGGTGCAACATTTATCTTGTTATATGAGCCTGATGTAATATACAGGGTTCCTTCTTTCTTACCTCGAGCAAAGATCAATGATCCCTTTGACATCTTCCATGAATCAGAATCGAATGATGTCACCACGTTGCTTTCTGATAGTTGTCCAACAGATATGAGATTCCTTGTTAAACTGGGTACATGTCTAACATTCTTCGATCTCAAGAAACCACCATTGAGTTGGGATATGTCAATGTCTCCCTTTCCAATTATGCTGCAACATTCATCATCTCCCAGATATACCTTTCCAAAATTACCTTTCACATAATTTTGGAGGATATCTCTTTGTGGAGTGGTATTGAATGAAGCACCCGAGTCCACAATCTAGGACTCACTTCGAGCATCTGCAACACATATCAAGGCATCGCTATCCTCATCATCAGTAAGATTTACAATATTCTTACTTTTGTCTTTTTCTCCTTTCTGCTTTCTTGGGGCCTTGCATTCTGTCTTGTAATGCCCCTTTTGATTGCAATTCCAATAGAGCATAGACTTCGGATCTCTGGATTTGGATCTTCCTTCTACCGACTTTCCCTGAAATGCTTTTGGTTCTTGTAGCTCTTCCTGCTTCTTCCTTCTGTATTCAAGGCAGAACCTGACGAGTGTTCTTCTTCAGACGTCTTCCGTCGTGCCTCTTCTCCAAGAAGAAGATCAGGAACATCCTCCAACTTCAACTTTATAGAACCAGAGGAGTTGCTAACCGCTACAACTAAAGCATTCCAACTATCAGGTAAACTAGAAAGAAGTAGAAGAGCTTTTACCTCATCATCAAACACGATCTTCACGGACTCCAACTGGTTGATGATACTGTTCAGATCATTCAAGTGTGAAGCCACCACGGAGTTCTCACTCATCTTTAAATTGAAAAGCTTCTTCATCAAATACACCTTATTTGATGCATATATCTTCTCGTACATCTTTTCAAGAGCTTTGAAAAGATTCACCGTCTTCGTCTCCTTTGCGATATTCGAAGCCACCGATTGAGCAAGGCTGAGCCTTACCATTCCTAGAGCCTTTCGGTCTAGGACCTTCCACTCATCATCTTTCATGGCTTCAGCTTCTTCCCTTCGATCGGAAGATAGAGATCCTTCTGATATAAAACATCTTCAATATGCATCGTCCAGAACGTGAAGTTTGATCCATTGAAATTCTCGATCTTGACCTTCGATTCTTCCGCCATCTGTGTAGAGGTCGATCTCCAAACATTGCTCTGATATCAGTTGTTGGGGACGGATCCGATCAAGCACCACACAACTAGAACCACAATCGAAGAAGAAAGCACGCACAATCGCACAAAACAAGGATTTATAGTGGTTCGGCAGTGTGCCTACTCCACTTGCTCATACCAGACTCTCTCTACTATTGCTTGAATGATGTCGGGATACAATATGTGGTGCCATAGGGCTCTTTTTATACTACAACAAAAGAATATACCAAGCATTCATCAATCCCCATCATCAGCTCTCAGCCAATCAGAATGCAGGATGTGGATTAAGCATCTCAACAATCCAACCCAACACCTCTCAGCTAATCAGAATGCAGGAGGTGGATCAGACACCTCGGCAATCCATCCCAAGAGCTCTCAGCCAATCAGAAGACAGGAGGGAGATCAGCCACATCAGCAATGTTTTCCACTTGTATTCAACCAATCAGTCTTCACAGGATAAATCTCAACACTAAAGTACCCCCATCCTGTCTCTGTACCTAGTACTCTCGATCCCTTCGCTCGTATTCCTCCTCCAACAACACACACACCCCCTCCCAGTCGATGCCCCTGTCGCCTTCTCTGTCATTGCTGACATCACAATCACCACCCTTGTTCCCATCCCTTATTGGCGCGGACAACCCGGGAGTCCTACAACTGCAACCCAACTCCCTTACCTCGCCTTCTCCTACGGCAGCAGCATACCTCTCCTCCCCCATCTGGTTCTCCGTTGGTGGAGGCGGAGTACTTTCTGGCCCTCGTGGTGGTTGTGCACTTCCCGTATGGCAATAGACTTCCAATGTTGTATCCAAATTTGTGTCTTTTATCCCAAACTGGACATAAGTAATCAAACCATGCAACTCTAATAACCTTCACCGTCTTAAATAATCCTAGGCTAAGAATTGCCTAAATTCGTACAAGAAGAAAGATTATCCATTAATAATCATCAGATACACATATGCAATCCTAAGTTCCCACCTTGTTAATACAAAGAGCAGAGAAGAGAGAATTAGAGAGCATCATAGAGTTGTCCATCCAGGACCTAAAAATTCTAGAAATCCAAATTTATTGTCTTCGTCGTCATCAAGGGGCAATAACCAAGCTCCTAATCCGACTCCACCTGACAGGCATCATCTCTTCGTCTTGACCTCCCTCATACGTAGCTAAAATTCAGCTATCAGAATTTCACGAATCTTCATACAAAGACAGTAAGAACATATGAGAAAATAATTCACTTTTTTAGCTCGTAAATGGTGAAGCTCCTCCTTCCTTAGCTTCCTCTCATGATTGTAGACGACATCCTCTTCTGCTACCTTCTGTAATAACTCACATGGAAATGGATATTACCATAAATTTAGAGTGGGTGGGTGTACTTGTTGCATAGAAAATATTAAATAAAATATGATGGAAGGGTAACGTACATGAAAGGAAAAATAGGATGGCTTGGATAATCGTGTACGGATGAAAGGGGAAAGAAAATCTCTGGATGAGAGGACATAAAGTAAATTAAAAAAAAAGAGATAAGAAGAGATGAGGGATAACGTGCATGAAGTACAATGTGAAAAGAGGATTGACGTGTATGGTATGTGGGATGGCTTCATAGATTAATCATAAAATAATAATAAAAGGAGAATAAAGGTGGACACCAATCTAATTTTGCCATAGAATAGTAATAGAAGGGAGGTAACGCGCATAAGAAGCGTGAGCAAAAGCTTGCTTCGCAAGGAAGCTTGGACGTGGCTCTCTGCATGAAAAATAGAGGAAGGGTGTGGACGTATTTTGCATGGAATTGGAGGGACACGTACCCCCTTGTAATGACTATAAATAGTCTAGAATGGTGATGCGTTAGAGGTATTCCAACACCAAAGAGAGAAATAGAGAAATGGAGAGAGTGTGAGAAGTAGAGAGAGATACAAGTGAAAAGGAGGAAGAAAGAGAGAGAAGAGAGAGGTTGATATAGAGAGATAAGTGCATAGATTTGCATCTACTGAAAAATGAGTCCAAGAGTATTTATGTACAATATTAAATAAACATAGATTTGTATGATATAATATTATATAATAATAAATATAAGGGGAGATATGTCATTTTCAGTTATACCTATTAATTATGATATAAATTCGTTGTTCGGTTATTATTAATTATTTTCTAAATAAATAATGGCACTACAACAACACATGGAGCTAAGTGCTACGATAAAGCGGGAGCCACCTCTAGAGTCCATTTGCCGGGTCCTAAAGGACATATCTGGCCTAAAGGGCAACACTTTTCAGAGGTGTCGGGTTCAATGGAACCTTGTGGAAAAAATCCACTATTGACTCAGCAATTGTTGTCATCATGTTTTGATCTGTAAGTACTCTAACCATTTGTGTAAGCGGTAAGTAAAAATACACCATATACGAATGCAAGGGTAATATGACCATATGATAGTAATATGAAGGTATACATGTTAAAGCCACATATTACTCTGATCTATTTTCTTGTCACTGTTCTTAAAGTTTTTTGTTCATTCCTTCTTATGATTATTCACCTATTGAAAATACTAATTAAAATTTGACAAGTTATACTGCTATTGTTAACTTTCTCAAAGTAATGTGTATATATAGAGTCAATTCGCTTCTTGTTTATGCCATACTAAGCTATTTTTGCTTACGAGCATTTTGTTCCGCTCCTGCGGTTTTGCCCTGTCGCAGTTACATCTGAAAGATAAGATGCTGAAGATGGATTAAGCAGAAGAACACAAGACTAGGAGCAATATTAATAGTAGTAGTTTTTTTAATGTACTACATTGTGATCATCTGTGACTTTGATAGATGAAATGAAAGTTATATCTTTTATGACTTTAGTTTGACTATGAAATGTGGTATTGATATTCATAAGTAACAACCCAGATCCGACGTGGCATTTTTGTTATTATTTCAATGCTTCCGCTGGTCGCCCAGATCCGAGGTCGTTACACCTTCTCCCGGATCTTCCTCTCTTTAGAGACACGTTTTGCAGGTTGATGCTCATAGCAGGCCTCGATTTGTGCACATGTCCCGGCTTCTGTCGTCGGAAAGTGCTCCGCCACCATGGGAGGAGAAACAGATGGGGGAGGAGACGTACGTCGATGCCGTAGGAGAAGGCGAGGTATGGGGGTTGGGTCACTGTTGTAGGAGGAGAAGGGGGGTGGATTGTCTGCGCTGATAGGATGTGAACGAGGGTGGCGGCTGTGACATCGGTGATTAAGGAGAAGGGGATCAGGGCGTCGACGTGGGATGGGGGAGGCCAGGAAACGGGTGCCTCTGGAGGCGGAATAAGTGCAGAGGGCGTGAGTGTTGCCAATCTGTCTTTTATTTCTGACGGTAGCATTTTACGCGGTTTAGTAAACGAAGATGTGACCCATTTTGTTACTTTTCAAAGATCAGGACCTATGTTGGGATTGGATCCATAGATTATGACCCAATATATAATTTACTCAAAATTTTATAAAAGACAAAGAACAATTCACTTACACGTGCTAACTGTAAGTTCAAAAACAAAAAAGGTTGTATTCAATTTGGATTAATGATACTTTTTATTACTAAGGAATTAATGACAACAGTACGAGAATAACAAAACAAGCAATCAAGAAAAAAATATTCTTATTTAAACACAAACTTTCAATACTACACGATCTATTAATTTGAAATTATGTAAGTGGTCATACACCCCTCCCTTTTTATATTAAGAAATTAATTCAAAAAATAAAAAGATTATGGTGTGTGCTTGGGAACCCTTGTTAGAGTTTCAAGAGATAAATGGTCTCGACAGCGGTGAAGATCTGGACCTTGGAGCGATCAGCTTCGTTGTTCACAGCAGGAGACGCTTCAACGTGAGAAGGTCAACAATGATCAGAGCAACTATGATACCAATCTTGGATCGAGGTAAGTTGATAACGACCTTCTATAAAGAGAGCTCAAGAGGGTGGGGATGGGAGGATGGTTTGGATCGGAAGGAGCTCCCGATGTCAAGGTTCCGATGATGCATATTTCCTCTTATATGAGAGGTTTATGTAGTGTGTAGCCCTTGCACAATCTACCTCCTTCCTTCACGTCCATGTGATCAGGGTCTCCACGAGACCCGACCTCACGCAACCACGCTAGAGATGGTTGCTTGATCATGCGATCACCGGAGACCGTTATACATTTTTCATGTGTGTTCAAGCTTCAAATACCAAAATCTAAATACCACTTCTCTTTGATACATCAAATATTGAGATATTTCTTTCATACATTTTAATGTTTTCTTTTTTTTTTCACCAAGCCCGTTGAGCTAAAAGCTCTGCCAATCAAACAAAATGAAAAAAAAAACAAGAAAAAATATCAATGGGGGGATGACGTCACCCCTTCCTCTCCTCCCACAAAGGGCGAAACCCCCTTTCCTTCTTCTGCCTGCAACGGCAGACCACCGCCGCGCGGCGGTCGACATCCCCTCCAGTTGTTGGAGCCGCTGCCTCCTCCTCTCCCTCAACTCCAATTACAAAGGGAGGAGGAGGAGCAACCAGAAAGAGGAGCTCGGGGCCGGCGAACCCAACAGAGAAACCCGTCGACGCTTGGCCCCTCTGTCACCACCACCGACCCCCTCTTCGCTCCAAGTCCAGATCAGCTCCGCCCCCTCTCCGATCTCTCCACCTTGCACCGATGCCGCGAACGGACCTCCTCCGCCCGTCCTCCTCCGCACGCTTGCCGCCGTGCTCCGCCGATGTGACCGAGCACAGCCACCGTTCTCCCCCGTTGCCCTTGGTCTTGGGGACCAAAAGCTTTTTCGCATTTATTTTTGTTTTCAGTTTTTTTATTTTTTTGTATCTTTTACGTAATAAGTCAAAGTTCTATTATCTTTTATGCAAATCACCCATTCCTACTATTTTATTTACGTGAAAGTTGTAACTTTTATTTTCATGTTCTTAATAATTTTATTTCAGTTCTTTAAGAATCATTCTGTAGTATCCTCAAGCTTGTTTAATTCTTTGTAATTTGCCCAGTTTTATTTAATTAAAATTTAAAAATGTTCACTTCATAGTTTTGAGTAATTATAATTAGACCCTTAAGTTTTAGTTTTACTTGCATTGAAGTCTCTAAAGTTTCTTGAAATTATACTCATGCTCTTGGCACTTCAAACTTTCACCAACATAGTAGAAAATTTGAAAATTTCTCAAAAATATCACCAAATGATGTCTATAATCTAATGACATAAGTTTCAACACATTATAAGGTCTTGGAATAAAAGAAAAAAATAGGATTTGATTTGAGACATTAAAGTCAAAAGTATCTTGGTAAATAGAATAAAAATTCATATAACATGTCCGACTTTGCATGTTCGTCGTGCTCCATCGAGGTGGTTGACAGGTTGAGTATGACCATCGTTTCCCTCTGTTTCTCACGGTCTTGAAGACCAAGAGCTTTTTTGCAATTAATTCCATTCTCAGTATTTTCTAGACCTTTATGCAACTAGTCAAAGTTCTAATATCTTTTGAGATATTTACACCCATAACTCTGAGTAATTTTGCAATAACATTCATGACCCTGAGTAATGCTTAACTCTTACATGATATAACCCTGTGTTATATTCCGCTTGAGTTGACCGTTATATTTGACGGTTTCTGTTAAAAATAGACAAAATTACCCTCAATACTCTTTCTTATTTGCAAAATTAGATCCTTTATCTGAACTTAAAATATCTTTCTCATTTGCTGTCAAATGAGAAGAGTGTGGGGTGGGGGGGTGGGGGGGGAGGTTGCGAGAGACGACGGGGAGGGGGTGTGGGCGGCTACAGCTTGGTTGACGAGGGGGAGCGCGGGAGGGAGGTGGGTTGGGTTCTGCAGGTCGGTGGGGGCGGGGATGGGAGGGATGTTGCGGGGATTATGCCGTAAACAAATCCCTGAGCCTTGCAAACCTCCGTCATCTTGAGCATGTACTTGAGAATTCCATCCTGAGCACGGGACATCTTCTTGCGTCGTGCCTGCTCTTGAGACTGGCGTAGCTTCGATGCGTCACCGGGCTCCTTGCTCTTGTTCTGCTGTTGCTCCTTGAGGCGCCTCAGCCACATCCTGTCTCTCCACATCCTCCTTTCTAGTTCGTCCACTTCAATCTCTTCTTCACTCTCGTCATGAACCGGAAGGACACCGGGGAAGCTGTCCAGCGCAGGATCCATCATGCCCCCTTCCTGACCGGCAAGGCCGGAGGCGTTGGGAGCGAGAGACGTGTAATCATAATACTTCTCTGAGGATTGGTGAGGATTTGGCAGGAATTCCAGAGTAGCAGATGTCGTCGAACGTAATCCCATCCATCATCAGCAGAATAGATCACGCCACTAAATTTTACAGGTTGCGGGAGACGATGGATGGGGGTGGGGGGGTTTCTGCAGGTCGGTGGGGGCGTGGGTGCGTTCTGCAGGTCGGTGGGGGCGGGGCAGGTCGGTTACGGGAGACAGGCAATCCACCGGGGGACTACAGGTTGCGGGAGACGGGGGGGATGCTGCAGGTCGGGGCGGGGAAGGGAGGTGGGGTTCTGCCGACGGGAGCGGGCGAGCTTTGGAGGAGTGGGTGGCTGCTGGCAAGGATGGAGGAGGAAGAAGGTTTTTAATTTTTTTTAAATTTAGCAGCCTTTGGGTAGGTTAGGGATTAGACAGGGGTTAGATTAACCCAATAGTATGGTTGGGTTAAGGAAGAACTAACGGAAGGTCATGAGTGTGAGACGGAATGACTACTCAGGATTTTCCGTGTAATTCACGATTATGCAGGGTCATGAATGTTATTGCGAAATTACTCGGGGTTATAGGTGTAAATATCCCATATCTTTTATACAATTCGCACATTCCTATTATTTTGTCATGTGAAAGCTGTAATTTGTTTCGTGTATTTGTAATTACATTTCAATCTTTTAAGAAATTTTCTTAAGTTTTTTTACTTTCTTTGTAATTTATCCAATTTTATTTAATTGAAAGTTTCACTTTTGCCCATTTTTTTGGTAAATATAAGCATGCCCTTAAGTTTTAATTGTATTTACATTGAAGCACCTGATGTTCTTGAAAATTACACCCATGTCCCTTGCACTTCAAAACTTCAAAAATAGTGTAGGAAAATACGAACAATTCTCAAAATTTTCATATGCAGCCAAGATGATTTACAGAATCTAATGACTTAATTCAACTCATTATAAGGTCCTAGAAATAAAAAGAGAAAATAGATTTGATTTGAGACAATAAAGTCAAAATGCATTTGTAAATAGAATGTTCATGTAACATGTTCGAGTCCTTGTGAATCGATCATCTACTTGTCCTGTAGTTTATTTGATATCTCTTGGCTTGTAGTTGAAATAAATTTATTTGAAATTTATCGATTTTCCTGTGTGAGCAACGACGTCATAAAAATCACTTTTTAACACACCGACAAATACATATTTCACTTAAGTTGACCAGAAATCATTGCATCCTCAATAGCCACTAAATCGACACCCTCCTCTGATACGTCCTCAACAACTGTTAAGTCAACTCTGTCCACTATACCATAATCGCAACGAGCAGTATGTGTTGGGGCCATATCTTAATAATAACAATAATAATATTTCCAATATTGCTATATAAATAAGACATTAATAATCTTAATAGTAAAAAACTAAAAAAATACATAAAAGGGGATATGGAATATTTAAAAAATGGTTACCTAATCAACTTTATTTTGATAAGCTACTAGCATCACTTTCGCCGGGTTGGTCTTATTTTCTATTTTGATATCACATCGACCTCGTGGAGCAATTTTAATAGGAGTCACCCACACATGTAAATATTATTGGACAATAAAAATCGTGATCAATTTGGCATGATAGGACAATCTCTTTAATTTGAAGTGTCATGTATAGTTCTTATTGAGAGTTTTTTATCCGTACAGAGGATTTAACTTGAAATCGGTTTCATGAAATACATCAAACCAATCATATTTAAATAAAACAATCAATAATTATGATCAAAAGATATTTCTACAATCTCATTATGGTACCATAATATCCATTGCAACCTGATCTAAGAATGTCCTTCACATACACACCTAATAAATAATCATATTCAATGTTCCTTTTAAAATGATAACCATTTATTGTATATCCATGATGACGGTGAATGTAAAATGGTCCTAAAGCCTAAGTATTCGAGATCAATGGTAGGTCATTTCTCAACTTTAATACCGGAACATTGTTTTTAAACCATGTAAGAAGTTCTAATATCCTTATTCCCTAAAGAATCGAGAAACTCTTCGTTTAAAATATCGACCTCGGGATTCTACTTCAAGATGTATGTGTGTGTTCACCTCTAGACATTGTAAGCAATAAAGTCATTTCTGAATATGTTATGAGGTACAAACATTTTGAGGAAAAGAAGCACTTGAAGACTACGTTTTCCCTCGCCATGGGGTATCCGACCTGTGTAGAAAGGTGATGAATCTCTGATTTATCATTTCTATACTCACTTATTATCTTCAAAGCACAAGAACTTCATTGCAAATCTTCATTAATTCCGCATCTTTATCAATAAATCCTTCACATGTAATTAACCCTAATTTATGTATTTAAATTAACCCTTTTATTTTCTTTATTTTATTCCCTATTAAATATCCCTAAAAATTAGAGTAATTATTGTATATATTTATTTTGAGCTTTAAAAGAAAGTAAAAATATAAAAAATCACAAAATAATTAAAAACGGTATTTTTATCTATTAAAAATACCTCTTAAATATTTCCTTATCTATTTGACCTCGTTCGACCTTGTGATCAACATGAAACTTGTAGATCTCATCCAGATTTACAACTTTCATGTTTTGACTTTTTGCTAATTCAAACTCTTTTTATTTATTTTCTAATTTCCTTTATTTTTCTTATTTGTGAATAATCTGATTGGGCCATGTGGCGCCCTTTGGGCCGCCCACGTGGTCGCTCTTCCTTCGCGCCACCCGGCTACTTTCTGGTCGACTAATCATCTTCACTAGCCTTCATCCAGATTGTCCATCTCCCCTCCTCTTTGGTCGTTCAACTCACTTCCCTTGCCCTCATCTGAGCCACACGATTCCGCCTATACCGCAGCCATTGGATGACCCCTCATCCAATGGCTCTTCTCCCTCCATGTCACCCTTTTTCCCTAGCCGTAGGATGAAGTCATCGACCCCATTGCCTTTGTTCGTTCCCTGCTCCGCTCTCGAACCTTAGATCAGATCTACTGATCTGATATCGATGTCCACTCGTGTCTCTCTCCTGACTGTTGGATCTCACGATCCAGCGGTCACTGTTTGTCTTCCACCTCTGCATACTCTTCGCAGTACATTACGCCTTAACTCCACCCTCGCTCCTTCCTATTTTATCCACAACCTCGACCACTCACTCCCCGATCTAACGTCCCTCCCACATAGCCCTAGATGCCGCCACTTTCGCACAACCAATAACAGCCGTAAATCACGCCTCCCTTATCTTCGTCTAGCCATCACAAATTCCTTCGCCACCTTCCATAACTAGTCGGGACTTCTCCTATTTAAATCCTCCTATGCTACCGTCAACCTTCGTCCACCAATCTCCAACCTAGGGATAGGTCCTCTCCTCTCTCCCGTGACACAGGAGAAAGGATCGATGGCCGACGACCACCTCCACCGCGGTGTTGACCCATGGCCCTAGTGGCCATGTTACGGCAACCACCAACGCTGAAGCTCAGTGCCTCGATTGGGTACTTCGAGTGTCGACCGGAGCGCCTCCTGGCGCTTAACCCGAGCTCTTTCCTCTCCAATCAGGTAAGCTCTTATCCACCTTTTCTTTTTGGATTCTCGTTTTTATCTACATGCACACACAACACAAACCCTAATTTGAAACCCCCACGAGCTTCATAGCACATCAATCACCTACGTTGACTATTCTGAACATCATCTCCTTATTCCCAAACTCCCTTCACCCCACCGGAGATGAACCATAGGGCCTCCATCTTCTTCACCTCATAAAGGCCTCTACTCGCCTCACGCACACACGATATCGCTTTTGCTAGATTACCCGCTAACGATTTGCATGTAGTCCTTCACTGATCGGAGCGATGGGGCATGCTTCATTCTAGACCAACAGGTCTGGTGGAGCCCATTTGCTCTTTGATCCAATTTCCTCAGTTGATCCCTCGCCATTCCAACACTTTTGTTATGCCTTTGCAATGGGTGCCGGAGCTTCATAACAGCCAGAGATGGGTGGCGGAGCAAAGTGGTCATCACCCGAGCTCCGCTTTAGTGCAGTCACGTAAGGAGGAGATGAAGATTCCACAAAGAGCAGATACAGATCGATCGATATGACCGGATGGTCCACAAGCGTCGCGAACCTCCGAGCCATGCCTGAGGCATCAGTGGAACCAAGGCATCTCCCAAAGCACCTGGGAGTGTCACGTGCCCCAGGATCTGCAGCCGAACCGACCCTCCCCCCGAGCCTGGCCCACCGTGTGCCATGCGTGTGCAGGCTAGGCTAATTGCATCTATGCCCTGCTATGTTTTAGATATTGTAGAATGGTTTAGCACAAGCGTGCATGCCTCATGTACCATGCCTGGGTAAATTGCAGACCCCTGCCGACTTTCATTAATTGCATAAATGCCCCCCATGGGCTATTATACATAATTATCTTTTTTATTTCTACATTTTTATTGCATTTATGCCCTTGCACTCTTTATTGAATATCTTGAGCATACGAACTTCATTTTAGTTGATTTCAATTCCATTGTTGTTCTTTTTTTATTATCTATTTAATGGCATAGTTTATTTTCTGATTTAACATTTAATTCATGAGGCTAAATTCTAAAGCACATAGTGTCTCCTGCTCTTTTATTTAACATGTCATTTGCTCAGTGTTGGTCTATTTTAATGCAACAAGGATCTTTGAAATTGATTCCCTTTTAATTGCTCACTAATGTGACTATTTTTAGGGCATATTTGTATTTGTATCTTCATGTCATTTGCATCATTTCTATCTTGCAAAAAACCAAATAAAAATTGCATTACATCCTATTTTCTTGCATTACATGTAATCTGCATAAAAATTAATAAAAAAATGCGTTATCATTTTGTGTGCTATATTATCTTGCATCATCTACTTCATTCATGCATCATATTATTTGTGCATTTTGTGCAGGTTGAGATGTCCACTTTTGTCTGCATAATGAGGACCTAAGTGAATGAATTTAATCACTCAACTTTAATCAATAATTTCTAACAAATAGACGGGGAGGATTGTGTCCCTGTGTTCGACCTTGGTAGACTTACCAAATAAAAATTCTCCACAACGTTCAAAAATTATGATTTTGATAGATCATTTTCTACCTTCCTATACTACAATATATCATTCTTAAGTGAGGTACAATACACTTCACCAAGGACTACCATCCATTAGCAATGGTGTGTTCTTGATGAATTTGTGTTTCATTGACTTAATACAAGAATTTTAGCTTAAATTCATGTTAAAATACCAATTAAATGACGCTAAATTAAAGGAACTAATGAAATACAAGCTACAATATATCATAGTAATTATGTATAGCTATCTTGTAAATAAGTCCAAAAAATAATCCAGAATAAAAGCCGTAAAAGTAAGGAGTTGAATCTTGTATGTATTCTTTAAATAACTCAAACTTCAAACATTTTTAATAAATTCATGTTAACTTCTATTGACGTGAAATCAAGTTGTATATATATAACTAATTAATTAATGCTAGAAAATTATTAACATATATATATATATGAAAATAACATCAAATCCTAGTTTGGAGACAAAAAGTTGTAAAACAACATATCTTCCACATACAGTCTCATATGAACATGCACTCACATTTCAATCAATATATGTCAAATTGTCTACAAAACAAGATCAAGTTAAAGGATTCGGAATTAATATGTAAAACTTGAGTTTCGAGACAAGGTTGTACATTGCATATATTTACTAACTTTAATGTATTATTTTATGTACATAATTAATCTTTTCTATTTACTTATTTTCATTTATTTTTTGTTTTATATTTTTTATAATATTAATAAAAATAAACTCCAAAAATAGAAAAATTAGAGAAGAAAAGAAGTTATGACTCCTTATATAGTTTTGTATATAGTTCTTTCTTTATTTTTCACCTTCTGTTAATTATTAAAAAATCACAAAAATAGATTTATGTGTAATAATTATTCTTGTATTTTCAATTTCCTTTGGTTATTATTTTTATGGAAAACCTAAGAGAAAAATAAAAATATAGGAGGTAGGTATTTTATAACAATAAAATACCCTAAAAACTTGTATCTAGTTTATACTATCTATCTTGAGTTTATTGACTTCATGAAAGTCATAGATCTCATTGACATAAAAACTTTCGTGCTGATGATTTTTTTGGAGTCATTTGCATTCCTTTTTAATTTTCTTTTCTTTTTTGTAGTTTGGTTAAAGTCTCTTCAAGTCAATACCCAGCTAACCTCACCTCATTGGTTCTCCACTCACAAGCAACATCTATTGATGAAAACAGATATGCATGTATCTGATATCCGCTTACAGTATTCGAAAAATTATTGGATACAGATATCTGTATCCAAATATTAATCGAATACGGATCGAATATGGATATGGGTTGTAAAAATTTTCTGAAAAAAGATATGAATATAATAATGGCTTGAATATTCAGATCTGGATATCCGAATGCAATATTTAATGTTATTTTATATATTAGTTAATATAATATAAGCTACAACCCCGTGTTATTGTATTTGTATTATATATTATATAATACAATATATTGCTGATATCAATAAACTTTCATTTGTTTGGATATGGGTACGAACAAAAATTACAAAACCCTACTTCCTTTTTGCTTTCGATATAGAACGCATGTCACTTCGACGCTCCCTTTTATCATGATACAACTTATTTATATTTCATCATCATTTTTTAAAATCATTATGAACTTTGATAAAAATTTAATTTGTATTCATATGTGGTCTTTATTCGATCTATATTTGGATTCCATATTTATTGGATCCATATTTGGATTCACTTTTTATTCGATTCATAGTTGGATTGGCTCTTTATTCGATCCGTATTCGGATCTGCTCTTAGATCTATATTCGGATTCGATAAATATCCTATTCGAATTTGTATCCGTATTTTTAAGGATATGGTTTCCTTAATGCATATCGGAATTATACATGTATCTGCATTCGTATTCGATAGAGATGAAGCGAATATAGATTTGAAAATAAGCATATTCGATCTGTATCTGATCCATTTTTCATCCCTAGTCGCATCAACCCATTTGACTTTAGTCAACTCAAGAACTCAATTACCCCTCCAATATAATGATGTCGTGCCACCTCCAAAGTAAATCTCACGGTCATCTAAGCCATTCCTCGTGTTCTCACCTCATCTTTCTCTATACGTTACACTCACTTACGTTCACCACCTCGCCTCTCAACTATCGATCATCCCTCTCATCGAAGACCTCATCTCCACATCGTCCCTTGACAACCAATAACCATCATAGCTACATTGCCCTTCACTTCCCCCATTCATCAACTTCCACCAAACAAAAGGAAAGCCACCCCATTTGTTATGTTATCCGCTAAGCAACAACATGACCACCACTAGCCTTGAAGACTCCTCCGATGACAGCGAGAGGGACTTTTCTTGAGAGCGATGATGGCTACGAGATCTTCCACGGTGAGATCCGATGGGTACCATCATAGCGAGTTGCACAAGGCTCGCCCGGCCTTGGTCCTCACGACAACCGGGACCTGGAGGCTACGATCGCTCTGTTGGGTTATTACAGGAATAATGACCTTAAATGGTCATGAATACAAAGATAATGGCCATGAATAAGATGATTTCAACATCAAAACGTCTAATGTAAATGCAGAGACGTAACAGAATCTTTGGGTAGTTTGGGGTGTACAAGTCACTGGAAGGCCCTATATATGGGTGTTTTTCCTATGGTGAAAGATACACCAGAACAAGAGAACTCGAGTGAGTCATGGTAACCTCAAAACATCTTACCCAAAATCTGTTCTTCAAATGGTATCAGAGCAGTGATCTTGACGATGTCGGGTCTTTTGCCAGAGAAAAAATGTCCAGTAACGGCTATGATCAAAAGATCGAAGACGTCGGTGGGACTTAGAAAATCAAACACACGTTTCTAGACATACACAAGAAGCCTAGTACATTCCATGTAGCATGGCAACCACTCATGCAATTTGGATTAGACGCTTTCTTGAGAACTTAGGTCTTGAATTCGTTAAAGAACCAATTGAAATATATTGTGATAATCAAGTTGCAATAAGTTTGATTAACAGTGGAGCAAATAGTTCCAAGGAAAAGCATATCGATATCCATTATCACTATATTCAAGATATAGTGGCTAAACAAGAAATCAAAGTAACATATATACCTACTAGTGATATGTCAGCTTATTCTTATACTAAAAGAGTTGCAACTGGAACATACATTAAACATGTTGGTTTAATGAGACTCAGGAATGACTGAGTCAAATTGGAGGTGTCATGAATAATGGACCTCAAGTAAACATTTCTAAGAAGATTAACACTTCTCGAATAGTGGGAGTGTGGAATATCATAACCATTTTGGTCAAGTGGGAGATGTTGGGATGTTCCAGGAATATTGATCTTCGATGGTCTTGAATACAAAGATAATGGCCATGAATAAGATGATTTCGATATCAAAACGTCTAATGTAAATGCAGAGACGTTACATATTCTTTGGACATTTACTAGGGACGTACAGGTCACTGGAAGGTCCTATATATGGGTATTTTTCCTATGGTGAAAGATACACTAGAACAAGAGAACTCGAGCGAGTCCTGGGAGCCCCCAAAACATCTTATCCGAAATATGTTCTTCACACTCGAGCTTTAAGCTCACGAAACCCTATGAGACACATCCTGGTTTTAGTTTATCCTTTCTTGATCAACATTCTTCTTCCGTAATACACCTTGTTCTTCCCACATTTCTTCTTCCTCCTTTGAATCTGAGGATTCCAACCCACTTCATCACCATTGACCATATGCATCTTATTTTATTTAAAGTGTTGTATTTAAAGTATGTAATTAGGCTTTAATTAGAAAGCTCATGCAATTACAATATAGAGTTAATTTGGTCTCAATTGGGAAACCAAACGGATTAGAGGGAAAGTTGAGAATTCCCAAATTTGAAATAAGGAGAGTTATGGGCGAAAGTTTAGTACTACATCTAGTGTTTCTAAACTTTTTGTAGACTTATATATGAGCTCACACCCCAAGCTCTTTTAGCAATAGTAGAGAGGAGGAATGGAGGGCCACATACGTGCGCGTGCTCCGCTCCGGCTCCAGCACCGACACCGGCTCGAGCTCGGGCTCGGCTCGGGAGAGTCAATTCGGATCTCGGATCTTGAATCTCGAATTTTGGTACTTTTGCTGCAGGTTTCATTTGGTTGGTCGATTAAATTAATCAGACAGATTAATTTAGATTCGATCACAATGGGAATCTGGCTCGACCCAAACAACTCGTTTTAGCCGCGGTTTCGAAATCCAAAGGGACACACCCGTTGAGGAGCATTTTCAGAAAATAGAAAGTACCGCGCGCTAGGGCACTCAAGCCTTTATATATTTTCATTCTCTGACGCTATTTTCTTCACTCGCATGAAAACCCTCTCACGTCGCCTTGGCTCTGTTCATGTTCTTCCTCTCACGGACGAACCTTCTTATCTCTCTCTCTCTTTCTCTCTCGGTTGCAGTTCTCTAAGGTACATTTGAGGTTTATCTCATCGGTGTGCGTAGACGAAGATCATGCGCCATCGTATCCAAGGAGCGGATCGCCAGTACCCTACGCATCGGTATTGTGGGGGCGATATCCTCTCTAATAACAGTCCATTGCATGGACGCTTCGGTGACTTCTAATATAATCTGTTTATCTTTTTGTTTGCTGCAATTCGTTTATTGCTTTACCTTTCCTAGATCTCGCACTAATCTATGTTTCTGTTTTATTAATCAATTCCTATTTGCATTTAGTAATCGGATAACCAAATGGAAATGCACGATTACCATGACGTTAATCTGTAATGCTTCTTTTTTAATTCCTTTGGTACCGTGTAACTGCTGTTTAAAATATACGTTAATGATCCTATTTTCAACAATCTTAGAGAGGATATCCGGAACCATTTTTAAAACTATGTCGGAAACAATGTTCAAATCGAGTGTGGCTATGAGGGGTATGCCTAAGAAATTCGGTGGTCAGAACTTCAAGCATTGCAACAACACATAAAAATCTGGTTAACTACCATAGGATTAATCTCTACTTGAAACTGATTGTCCTTCGGTGGCAAAGGAAAACATCTCACCCGATAAACAGAAGACGCAATCTGCGTGGAAGGAACACGACCGTATATGTTATGGTTGCATCCTGTTGGCTCTGTCCAACATGTTGTTTAATGTATGTTGTTCATCCACACAAACTGCGAAGGGGTTACGGGAAGATTTGGATTGAAAGTATAATACTGAAGACCTCGGTATTGAGAAATGCTACGTGGCCAAGTTCTTAAAGTTTTCCATGGTTGAAGGAAAGTCAGTTTCTGAACAGGCACATGAGTTTTTACTCCTGCTCCATGGTCTAAAAGATACCGAAATGAAACTTCCAGAGAAATTTCAGATCATGTGCATAATAGAAAAATTCCCCAAGTCTTGGGAAGACTTCGGAATGACCATGAAACACAAGAAGGGGAAAATTTCTATTGATGACTTGATGGTGACAATTGCCATAGAGGAGGAACACAAGAAATAAAAGCTTGTGGTTCCTGTCGATATTCAGGCTAAGGTCAATTTTATGACTTCGAAGGGCAAGGATAAGAAGGGGAAGAGTAATAACAACAATAAAATGAAACCAAAGGGCAAGATCCAGAAAAAGGCAAAGAATAAACCCTGTTGGCATTATAATCAGGTTGGCCATTGAAAGAAGGATTGTTTATCCTTAAAACTCAATCTAAGGCTGCAGATGGGAGTCCACAAATAAATATGATCACTATATGACATGGGGGTAGCGAGGGGTATGTCTTTGTAAAACCTGAACTATACAATATTCATGATCCAAATGAGTGACTCATGGATACGGGAGCCAATGTAAATATTTATTCTGACAGAACTTTGTTTTCTTCTTATCAGACCTGTGATGGTAGGGCTGTGAAGATGGGGAACGATTCTGCAGTCAGGGTGCTAGGGTCGGGCAAGTCGAGTTGAGGTTCTCATCTGGACGTTGCGCAGGGTGTTGCATGTTCCTAACATCAAAAAGAATGTTTTATCTAGATCTATCTTAGTTAGAAATGATTTTGAAGTAACTTTAAATGTAATAAAGTTGTTACTCTGAGACATGACATTTTTTATAGATAGGTTACTTGCCAGACTTTGACTTGTTGTTTAGAATTAGATGTGATTCGGTAAACATTAATTTAATAAATGTTTTAATTTCTGAATGTTCTAATTCTATGTCTCATGTTGTGAATAATCTAGAATCTTGTGATCTATGGCATGGTAGATTGGGACATGTAAACTTAAATTCAATTAAGAGAATGATGAATTTAGATTTGATCTCAAAATACACTGTTGATAAAACTCAGAATGTGAAATTTGTGTGCAAGCTAAGACACATAGGAAGTCTTTTCAGTCTGTCTCTAGAGATAGTGAGATCTTGGATCTAGTGCACACATATATATGTGAGTTTAATGGTGACCCAAGATAATAAGAAATACTTTATCACGTTTATAGATGATGACAGTAGATACTGCTATGTGTATCTTATGAAAACCAAGTATGAAGCCTTAGAGAAATTTCTTATATTTAAGAATGAGGCTGAGACACAAACAAGAAAAGTGCTTAAACGCCTTAGGTCAGACAGAGGAGGTGAATATACCTCTAACTTGTTTGATGAACAATGCAAATCATTTGGCATAGTTCACGAAGTTACTGCTCCATACTCACCACAATCAAATGGGATAGCAGAACGGAAAAATAAAACCTTAACTGACATGATCAATGCTCTCCTACATAGTTCTGGACTTCTAATCTATATGTGGAAAGAAGCCTTGAATATGACTTGCCATATTCTGAATAGGGTTCCTCCAAGGCATATGGAAAAGTGTCCTTTTAAATTTTGGAGAAATAGGAAATCGAGTTTAAGATATCTCAAACTGTGGGGTTGTCTCGCTAAGGTTTTAGTCCTAGAACACGAGAGAAAGAAGCTTGGTCCTAAAACTATTGATGCGGTTTTCTTAGTTTACTTGGAAAATATCTATGCATATAGTTTCTTGGTAATTCGGTCTGAGATACTGGGCATAGATGTCAACATCATTATTGAACTCCGTGATGCTACATTCTTTGAGGGTGTCTTCCCTATGAAGACTGGAATTCCTCAGAATCTAACCATTGAGAGCGCCTCTACATCATGATCTATTACAGATCAAGTGGAAAGAATAATGAATGTGGGGGATGGCACTCAACCTAAACCCAATGACCTTTCAGAAGAGATTGAACCAAGAAGGAGTAAAAGACCTCGTATAGGCAAGGATCTGGGTAGTGACTTTGTTGTCTACCAGACCGGGGTTGATCCACCAAGTTACAAGGAAGCCATGGCTTCATCTGAAGTAAAACAATACGAGGAAGCCATCAAATCTGAGATAGATTCCACTAAGTCTAATGGAACTTAGGAGTTGGTTGATTTACCCACAGGGCGCTCTACCATTGGGTGCAAGTGCGTGTTTAAGAGAAAACTTAGGTTTGACGGATCAATTGAAAAGTATAAAGCCATATTAGTTACCAAGGACTTTAAGCAAAAGGAAGGTATCGATTATTTTGATACCTATTCCCCTGTAACTAGGATGACCACAATCCAGATGCTCATAGCTTTGTCATATGTATATGATCTCTCTATCCATCATATATCTCCTATATTGATCAACCTGATGAACTTGTGACTCCTGGGAATGAGGGAAAGGTTTGTAAGCTTGTTAAATTCCTTTATAGATTGAAACAAGCACCAAAGCAATGACATGAAAATTTTGACAAAACAATTTTGTCATGTGGCTTTAAGGTTCATGAATCCGATAAGTACGTCTATTCCAAGGTAAAAGGTGATGAGTATATTGTCTTGTGCCGATATATTGATGACATAATTTTGTTTGGATCACATGCAAGGATTATTAATGAGACTAAGGCATTCTTGAGTAGCAAGTTTGAGGTGAAGGACATGGGTGTTGCTGATGTGATCTTGGGTCTCAAACTGATAAGGTCAGTTGATGGGATCGTAGTTTGTCAATCTCACTATGTTGAGAAGGTACTTGAGAAATTTGGATATCAAGACTGCAAAGCTGTAAGTACTCCTTTTGATTCATCCAAAATACTGTTTAAGAATAAAAGTGGAGTACCTGTATCTCAGCTAAGGTATTCACAAGTGATAAGAAATTTAATGTATCTTGTGAATTGCACGTGGCCTGATATTTCATTCTCGGTTGCAAAGCTGAGCAGATACACTGCTGTCCTGACCGTACTCACTGGGAGGCTCTAGATCAAGTACTGAAGTACTTGAAGGGAACTATTTCCCTTAGTTTGCATTATGGTAGACATCCATATGTACTAGAAGGATATAGTGATGCAAGCTGGATTGGGAAAATAGAGGAGTCTAGGAGTAATGGTGTTACTGGGTATGTCTTTACCCTTGGAGGTGGTGCAGTCTCCTAGAGGTCTGTGAAGCAGACCATTCTAGCTCGATCTACCTTTGAGGCCGAGCTGTTTGCTTTGGACACCACTGGAATTGAGGTTGAATGGCTAAGGGAACTTCTGTCTGAAATTCCCATGGTAGGTCAGCCAGTTCCTACGATCTCGGTACATTGTGATAACATGACCACAATTGCCAATATCAATAGTTCAAAGTTTAATAAGAAAATGAGAATACACATACAAATCAAACTTAAGACGTTAAGGGATTTGATTTCTCGAGGAGTGTTGGTTGTGGATTTGTTGGATCCAAAGACAACACGACAGATCCATTGACTAAGGGACTTGATAGATCTTTAGTCCTAAAGTCTAGGCTTGGGATGGGACTGAGACCCATTGGGAGTTCCTCTACAGTAGCAACCCAACCTATCTGAGTGGAGATCCCACAAAGTATGTTCAATGTGGTAATACAACTTGTTTGGAGAACTGGTTGACACTCTTGGTTTAATGCTTATGCATGAGTGTCTTATCCCTGGAAGCCTGAGTACCATTTAAGCTGCACGTTTAGGAAGAGCATAGGCTCTGAATGAGTTCAAGCCTTTGGGCAGGATGTTAGAAGTGCATCCTTGGAGAACACCACCTATGTGAGTGTTACTTTGGGCTGCAGTTAAAGGTAGAGAGTCTTTCCTGAATAGGGCTGCTAATTGAATTGAATCATTCAAATTCGATTAGGATTCATTCGATAAAAATTCGAAAAAAGTTCGATTTGAAATCAAATGAACTGAATTTGAATTTAACTTTTGGATTCGATTCCCAAATGAATCGAATCTGAATTCACTTAGATCCGTTTGATAATAATTCGATTCGGTTCGGTACACACACATATATGATATGGTATGAAGCATTATATATATGTAAATAAATGTATTATATATTTTGTAAAATCTCCACACATGATACACAACTTAAAATAATAAATAAAATTTTTCATCATCTTATTCTAAACATCTCAATTTTTGCATGCCCATTGCATACACCATACCCCCTCTTTACTCCCCCAAATCAACCCTCTCCCCCTCGTCTCTCATGAGAAAAAAATCCTAACATTTGCTTCTTCTCTCCAATGCCGCCAGCTCCAACCTATCGCTCCTGCTCGCTCTCTCCAATATTGTTGGCTCCAACCTCCCACTCCTGCTCGCTCTCTCCAACGCTGCCGGCTCCAGCCTCGTGCTCCTGCTTGCTCTCTCCAACATCGTCGGCTCCAGTCTCCCGCTCCTGCTCGCTCCACCAAAAACAACACCAACCTTCCAGTAGCCAACCCCACCACCAGCTCCTGCTCTCCCTCATCGTCGACAACAGAATCGGTTCTAGACTCACCAACGTCGCCATCATCTTTCCATCACCCCACAGCTACTGGTATTACCACACACCCCTTTTACCCTAAAATTTAAGATTTAGTTTCTATCCAAATAATTTGTGTGATTCTAAAATACATCATCTTCAAATAAACACATACTAAATTTTTAAAAGTCATCCCGAGGTCATAGAATTTAAATTTCTAACAATCTTTTCCTTAATCACACTCTTAATACTCCCATCCACCGTAATATCCAGATCTTATGATAAGGACAACAAAGCATTTGAATACAAATAATATCTTAGAGACAATTATGGTATGAATAGATTTCATGGATTTCAAGCCTTGTCTAAATGGCTAAATGTGCAAAAGATCATAGCTGCAACTAAATTCCATTTCTCATCAAGATTATAAGGGGACTAGGTTATCAAGAAGGAAATATCATAATCTTTAATAAGCCCAACTATGCCCCCATAAAAGTGCATTGAAATGAGGTACGCATGAACTGTTCATTCTTGATGTAGAAAAAATGTTACATGATAGAAAATTGAAAATCAGAGCCATACCAACTGAATTCTCAGCCCGATATGCATGTTTTTATACACCTTAGATGTTAGATTCAGCTCCATAAGTCAATTCACATCAACCTTTTATGGTTCTGATGAAATTTAGTGATTCTTTTTTTCTTATATATCATGGAGATAGGTCACAATGGGAGGGAAGATATGGAGGATTCTTTAGAGAAACGTGGAACACAATCTTCTGGTTATTATTTTGGACATGTATATCTATTACTCTATATCTTATATTTTTATAATGGTATAGAATTTAAAATATAATTTTGAGCATGCATTTTCATTTTGTTTTTAGGAATCTAATTCAAACATACCATCTTCTAAAGATAGTGTCCATGAGAGGGTCATTGGGCATGATGATGATATTAATGAAAAAAATGGAAGAAGAGGGTGAAGAAATAGAAAAATCGATTCCTTTAATATAAAAGATCAATAGTTTATGAATCATTTACCAAAGAGAATGAGAAAGTTGCTGGAGTGCCAGTTGAAAGGTGTAGATGCATTGATTGAATTTTCATCATAGGTACAAAAAGAAAAGATCAATGGTTTATCAAGATATCAATAATTAATTTTCCTTTATATATTCAATTCATCATAGGTACAAAAAGAGCAAACGAGGATTGTAAGAGACATACACGGACAACAAAAGTTAGGTACTTTAATACAATTTATATTATCTATTGAATTTTACCATTTATGTTAAGTTTTTTATTTATCTTAATTATTTTTTTCATAAATTAGTATCACAAAGTTTTTTCAATTCTTTGAAGCTCGAAATATTATTAATATAAATTTTTTTATTATTAGATAAATTTAAATAAAATTCTAATTCGATATAAAGTGAATCGAATTTGAATATTCGAAACTCCAAACGAATTGAATTTGAATTTAGATTAGAAATTCGTTTAATATTCATTTCGGATTCGGATTCGAAAATCTTATAATGAATTGAATCTGAATCTAAGTGGATTCGAATGTATTCGATTCGATTAGCACCCCTATTCCTGAACACACTCATGAAACATGATAAGGATACATGGCCTGCAAGAGCACCAACCCTGAAGATTGTACCAAGAACAACACTTTGTTGTTTCTACCATATACTTTAACACTAAGGTCTGAAGTTCAAGACGTAGTTCACTTCATTCTTGTTAAAGTGAAAGCAGTAAACTCAGGTAGAGGTTCAAACCGGAAGGTACCTTAACTGAAAGTAAAGTGTGGCAGCTGAAAGATGTTTTTTAACTCTCTTTGAATCTCTTTTTCAAATTGGTGAATTTGTGAGGGATTGTTGTATTTAAAGTGTTGTATTTAAAGTATGTAATTAGGCTTTAATTAGAAAGCCTATGCAATTACAATATAGAGTTAATTTGGTCTCAATTGAGAAACCAAATGGATTAGAGGGAAAGTTGAGAATTCCCAAATTTGAAATAAGGAGAGTTATGGGCAAAAGTTTAGTATCACATCTAGTGTTTCCAAACTTATTGTGGACTTATATATGAGCTCACACCCAAGCTCTTGTAGCAATAGAGAGGAGGAATGGAGGGCCACACGCGCGTGCGCGCTCCGCTCTGGTACTGGCACCGGCTCGGGCTCGGGCTCGGGAGAGTCAATTCGTATCTCGGATCTCGATACTTTTACTGCGAAGTTCATTTGGTTGGTCGATTAAATTAATCAGACGGATTAATTTGGATTCTGTCGTAATGGGAATCTGACTCGACCCAAACGGCTCGTTTTAGTCGCAGTTTCAAAACCCGAAGGGACACGCTCGTTGAAGGGCATTTTCGAAAAATAGAAAGTACTGCGCTAGGGCTCCCGAGTGTCTATATATTTCCATTCCCTGACGCCATTTTCTTCACTCGCACGAAAAACCCTCTCACGCCGCCTTGGCCCTGTTCACGTTCTTCCTCTCGCAGACGAACCTCTCTCTCTCTCGGCTAGTTCTCTGGGGTACATTCGAGGTCGATCTCATCGGTGTGCGTAGAGGAAGATCATGTGCCGTCATATCCTGGGAGCAGATCGCCAATACCCTACGCACCTGTATTATGAGGGTGATATCTTCTCTAAGGATAGTCCATTAATGGATGCTTCGGTGACTTCTAATCTAATCTGTTTATCTTTTTGTTTGCTGCAATTCGTTTATTGCTTTACCTTTCCTGGATCTTGCCCTAATCTATGTTTCTATTTTATTAATTGGTTCATATTTGCGTTCTGTAATCGGATAACCAAATGGAAATGCATGATTACCATGACGTTAATATGTAATGCTTCTTTTTTAATTCCTTTGGATCAGTGTAATTACTGTTTAAAATATGTGTTAATCATCATGTTTTCAACACATCTTTCCCTCTCACTTCCTCTCCGTCTAGTCAGAATTCCTCAACTCCGATCGAGATTGCGGCTGAAACTCGAGCTCCCTCCTACATTGCTACACATAGGAGCCCTTTTATCCCCTTCTCTTTATATCATCACTCCTAGTTGAGGTTCAAACCATATATGTGCAGGTTCCGTAGAAGGAGAAGAAGACGCCAAGGATGCTCAAGTTTCAGAGAAAACCCCTTCGTGCTTCAGGATGTCATTGATGTAAGGCTTGAATTTGTCCAAATACCATCAATCAGACTCCAGGAACTCTAGCTTTGCAGGACATCAGCCACCACATGAATGAGGAATGGGCTATCCCTTCCCATTTCCTCTGATCTGCCCTGACATCCACAAGGAGCCTCGTCAAGGAGAACAACGCCACCTAGCATCCTCCACCTCCAGCCTTGGATCGAAACCTCTCTCAACCGTGCTTCAGACCTCGTAAGTACCTCCAGGATTTTGATGCTCAAGGATAGAATCGTAGCAGACTGCAACATCATCTCCATCTGACCTCGGTTGTCTCACCCATATGCGGAGGCTCCTTGGAATCGTAGTTGAAGTAGCAGTAGCAGCAATGGATCGATGTAGCATCTCTTCCTCACCTCTTGATGTGCACCTCCACCACTTGATTATCGTGCCTCGTCCGTAACAGAGATTGGTTGAGGAAGAAGACTGAGAGGGCTTTCCATCGACCAATCCCAGGGTCCTGATCATCTGAGCCATTCAAAGATCCTTGCCTTTCAACCGTTTGATCACCTTAGAGGAGGCCATCTGAACAATTGATCTTCGTTCATCATCTGGTATTTGATCAAGAGGTAGAGTGACATCATCACAAACCCATCTAATAGTGGAATTGTACCTATTTTGCCCATTTCATCTTCTAAAAATCATATAAATTCAAAATTACTATAAAAAATTGTGAAAAAAAACTCATTGTTAGATACTCTGACGCTCTACATTGTAACCAAAAAGATTCAAAAAATATTTGTCCTTTAATCTAAAGTACATCTAGAGTGAATTTGGTAATTGATTTTAAATTAAGCCTACTTTTTACCAAAAATCAAGTCATATGGATGCCTCATTAGAATCTCTTTTTGGGCTTAATTTTGATTTTCAAAATTACAGAGTGTCTAGTTTCTTAGAATTAAGTTTAGTTAGAACTAATTTATTTCAGTAAAAAATTCATAAAAATGTCATATTTTGTCCAAAAATCCAAAAAATTACACCAGGTGAATTTCACCATATTTTACCTTATATCTAAGTTTCATGCATTTTTATTTTATTTGAGTGAAAAAATTGCACAAAATCCAAAAATTGCATTGCTCATTTTTCATGCATGCATATCGATTGCTAAAAATACCAAAAAGTGCATTTCATATGGTTTCTCATATCCTCTACCTAGAATATTCGTCATTTTTCCAAAATGTCCACTTTAGGTACTTCCTGGATATTCAGAATCAAATGGGTTGGTCGAGTAAGAGCTCCTGCTTACCGAAATCAGATGCTTTTCATTTAAACCAAATTTCACATTTCCAATTTAATCCTCCACAAATAATTCGGAAATTCTCAAAAAGTTTTCTAAGATATTAATTATATATTAGGGCTAAAAATACAATTTTAACCATTTTCTTATGTGTTTTGAGCCATAAAATCAATTGAAAAAAATCCTTATATAGATATTTTAATCCTAGGTTACAAAGCACACATCAGATCGCATACATTTGCACTATATAACTCATATTTGCACTCATAATGGCATTCCATTCCGCATCAAAAAAGCATTAAAAAATCCTCTTATTTGAAAATCACATTCGTTTGGTGTTCTGAACATGATTAGAAGCCATAATTTTTCGCCTCCAAGTGTCAACCCGAGACTTACCTAGATGAAATAAATAAAATTGTCCATTCACATTAATTGCATATCTTTAAGTGATTTTTGATTTTTCATATATTGTCAGACTACAACAAATACGACATATGTGTATTAAACTTGAATAGACCTGTTCAAGCATCTTCTACATGGATAATGAATCCAACTAAAATCCGATCCTTTTCTATACCCCTTTCTATCATTATGATACACCCACTCCAACCATTTCAAAACATAAAAAATGTTGATATCGTAATTGTTGTGACGCTATTCAATTCAAGATATATTATACCTCCTAAAATTTAAAAATAAGTTTGTTAAAATAAATAAACATAAGAATAAGTTCTATCCTATATAGATGAAAAAAGAATATTTATTTTAGTTTTACTTAAGTTTGTCCTCGGTAATTTTGATATAAATGAAAGGTCGTATTTTCTTACATATAAAACTTATTTTGGATCAATTTTGACAGAACAACTACACACCTCTCTAATATACCTCATAAAACTATTACGTATAGAACTATATATTATTTAATTTTTAAAAGATCAATTTGGTATATTAAAGAGGAGAGTGATTGCACCGTCGAAATCTACCAAAAATTAGTTTCATATTTAAGAAAATACCTTATATCAAAATTATTAAGCACTTAGTTCGGGACGTCTGAACTAAGGAAAGTTAATACGTATTACATAATATACCAAAATCTTATGTCAGACATACACACATGCTATATATGCATGATTATAAGAAGATTCATGTATATTATGAGAATAATTATTAATCAAGTATTTACGTAATTTGGTTGATTTGTTGATACAAAAACATTTTGAGTTGTGCACCTATCGTGTGGTCTATAGTATATAAAACTAAATTCTGAATATTTTAGTAACACATTACATTTTGAGGAACGAAAACAGTCTAAGAACATTAGACAGAAATTCACACCCCTTAGGAATGTGTCCAGTGTTAGGTGCTACAAAAGAATTAACAACTACATGCATGGGAAGTGGTATTTGGTTGTGATTTCATTGATGATTCTATATTTTTTTGAACCATCATACTTACCTATAAATTAATATGAGATACGATCACAATAATTAGTATTTTTATGTGAAAAATATAGAAAGCTTCAATTTATCAAATTAAATAAAAAAGGTTAAGCGGATCAAGACTCAGAAATCATCGGTTTCAGATTATATTAATATTATTTTTTGGAAATTTGTAAGAAGATCATAAATCTAAAGAAGATAAAAAATCTAAAAAAGATTAAGAATCTAAAGAATTTGCTTCTCATATATTTTACATTCCGAGATAATATTTAGTATTAATATTTGTGACTGTGTATGACATGCAAATTTTGATAGGTCATCATATGTCAAAAATCTATGAGAAAAATGAAAGGATTTACAAAAATCACAACTTGGGATGCAGGGATCAAATCCTGAATAACTTGACAGTAAAAAAAGTATCTCGACACTTTAAACATCAATATGCATAAAATCATCAAAATAAATATTAATTTTTAGTAATTGAAAGTAAACATATTAATTTTTTAAGGATATACGTGTAATACAGGTCACGTGAATGCACCAACATGATACTTATTGTTCATAAGCAAATACAAGTAAAATTCATCAAGAAAATACAAAATACTTTACATTACGGAAAATTATCTATATGAAAAGTCACAGAGGTTACATTAAATAAACAATGATATTTGTAGATACAATAAAAACGTAAAAATAAAAAAGCACATAGAAAGGTTGAGAGTTGAAAGGGTTTAAGGGCTCAGTAAGGGAATAAGGAGAAGTAAGGGAGTTTGATACATTGAAATGAGACATTGTTTCTGTTCAGCTGGAAGAATAAGAATAAGGAGGAATAAGGATGAATAAAGATAGTTAAGTGAAAGTCTCCATTTAATCGGCACATGAATGATAAGGAATAATGCTTGTAAGTCAGTTAAATATGTTGGTTGGCAAATAATCAGAGTAAGTCTGATACATTATTAATAGGGATGCAACCAGATACGAATATATTTGTATTCGTACGTCATCGTATTCGTTTTTAGACGGATATGGATACAAACTTTTGATTTTGACATGCACAGATATGAATACAAGTTTTCTTTTTTTGTGGATACGGATAATAATATGATATTGTTTTCATTTTTTAGGATATGGATACATATATGATTACATATTTTTTTGACAGATACCTGTATCCGCATGCTGAATCTATGTATATATATTGTATATATATATATATATATCAGCTTGTCTGTATCTCCAAATATGTTAGATGATTATTTCCAATATATTGCATCTGAGTCTATTTCAAATGTGAGAAGAAGGATATAGGTCTCTGTGTTATTCAATCATTTATTTTACAAGCTATTAATTTTTGTAAAAAGTTATCTATATCAATTTTTTAAAATATATATAATAATGTATTATACAAGCTCATAAAAGGAGGTGAAATAAAAGAAGAGGAGAGTAATGGAAGAAAGGAGGTGAAATAAAAGAAGAGGAGAGTAATGGAAGGAAAATACAAAAGTGGATAATGTGAAATAAAGGAAGAGAACTCCAATGTCTATTCTCCTACCAAACTAATCTATAACATATACTAAAGCTGGGTTTGTAACCCAGCTCTAGACACGTGGTTGCCTCAACCGTTCTCCATTGTCTTGCCAACTCCTCTCCTCTTGCCCCCTCTTTATCTCTCCGCAGCTTTAATTATGAAAATCATGCCTTTCCATGGCCATGTACACGTGTCCCCACAATTTCTCCCCCTTCTTTTGTCTTTATTTGCAGAATCGTATTTGCTTCTTCACACGTTTGTCAATGCATCCATTATTTTATAGCCTCACCATTTTTACTCAGGTCGTATTCACATGCACGACTCACTCTATCTCCCCTGCAATTTTCGTATTTTCTCTCTCCCCTATTCCCTTGCCTATCTCTTTCTATATTTATAGATATATTAATGCCATTACTTCAAAGATCACGTTTGTCATTTTCTTCGTAGTCTTCAATAAATTTTAATTTTCTTCATTAATTATTGCATCCAACTAATTATGAAAATTTTTTAAATTATTTTAATTTGCCATTTTATCGCTAAATTTAAAGTATTATTCACTTTTCAAGGATTTTATAATATACAGCCTTTTATAGAATTTATACAACTTATTTTCTTCTTACAAATGAATTTTGAATTAAATTTAAATTTTTTTAATATTTTACAAATTTTAAAAGAAATTCACTTTTTTTACATTTTATACCTACAGTAAATTTTCAAGATTTATAAAAAAACTTTTAAAGGGTATTTTTTTCCAGTGCCCTTAGACGTATTGAATCAATACAAGTATGTTTATTACTATTATTTGTAGGTCTTTGATGGATATATCGAATATATCAAGGTATAATCGGTTCTTTAAAATCTTAAGATTTATTATTCAAAACAGTGTCAGATACATTTTTTATTTTACTTCTCCTTACATATCAATAACTATTTCTCATCTAAACATTATCGTAGTTCTTCACGTACTGTAGTTCAAAGATATTACAACCTAAACTACTATCTTTTTTTTCGTTTTAGTTTTTATTTATTATTTTTGAATCCAATATTTGTATTAACTTACGACCATATACTTTAATTCTTAAGAAATCAATTTCAAAGTAAGTTCGTATATAAAATAGTAACGGAAAGTTAAGTTGATTTTCATAGAAAAAATAAATTAACATGTCTAATTATGGGATATGTATCTTTATTACAATAATAAATATAATATATAAACTTAATACATATATGTGTGTGTGTGTTTGTGTGTGCCTACGTACTACATATTCTTCCTAGATAAAAAATCATAAATGTGGAAGTGATGATGATTTATTAAAAATTATATTATTTATATTTGTCTTGAGAAGCGATGTAATATATATTTCTCCTCAAAATTTCTTGCAACTTTTCATTGCATTAAAAAATAAAAAAAACAAACAGGAGTATAACATGACATGTGATATAATTATTGAAGTACTTTTGCTTCTGTGTGGTTATCATTTTTTAGATCTTATTTTTCCTTTTTAATAATTACATTCTATAATGTATTATTAATTTTTTATTCCATATTAAATGTAAATATATCAATTGCTTTGCACTTTAGATACGTCTTCCTTTTATTCTTTCTATCTTACAAATTTTTCTTTTTTTGAAAGATTATACCTAAAAATTACTTTATATACATTATTTTTAACTTATATTTACTCCATTTTTCAATATACATGTAAATATATCAAATGCTTAATAATTACATTCTTACATTACATATGTATTCCAATTTTCAATGTTATATACATTAGTTTAAACTTTCTTTCACCATTCTGCCATGTTGTGCTTACTGGTTAATGTCTAATGTGAATAGCTTAAACTGGTAACATTTGCCTGCCCCGATCATTTTCTTTTTCAATCACAGTATTGTTAGCGCCGTTTATGCATATTCAAGTTATATATTTTACAAACATAAACATGTATTCCTTTTCTTAATTGTTCTAAAAAGATACAAAAAAATAGACAATGATGATAAATATATTCATTTCTATCATTTAAAAAGTTGAGCTCACCTGAGATGGTAGGGTAATTTAGTTTTTTTTAATAGAAACGATTTTGCAGCTTCTCATAATGTTATCATTCCAAATATCCGAGCCTCAATTAAATGCATTATTTAAATAATACAATTTCTTGGTTATATGTTTATTATAGGTTATCATAGTCATATAATTATATCTATCTATCAAATAATAATTACTCTTACTAAAGTTTATAGGCTGGATGTGATGAATACATTAGATTTTTCCTTGAACTAATCTTTCCAATATTACGAGAAAAATAATATTATGAGCACAATTATAATTTAATTCCAAATAATATTTTACGAATTTATATTTGAATTTACCAAAAAAAATAGCGATGAATTCTATACTGTCGCGAAGCACGGGTATCATCCTAGTTTGAGAACTAAGATGTGTGAAAGGTGTCGTACGAGACTTGATTACAAAATTACTTCTACTCCTCGTCTCCAACAGGCAACAACTCCACCCTTTTTCACTTCCATAATAAAATAAAAATAAAAAGGCGCAACTCCCCCGCTCTCCGCCCACCCATCACCCACTCCATCCACCGCGATGAGCTCCCTCTTCTCCTCCCTCCGGTACGGCGACGCCCTCCTGATCCTCCTCATCTCCCTCGTGACGGCGACCCTCTGCGAGCTCATCTCGTGGGTCCTCATCTACCGCACCGCTTCCTACAAGTCCCTCCGCTCCTCCATCGACCGCGCCTCCAAGAAGCTCGACACCATGAAGTCCGCCCCTTCCTCCTCCAAGTCCAAGAAGATCGACCGCGTCGAGACCGCCCTCAAGGACTCCACCCGCGACCTCTCCCTCTCCAAGTTCAAGTCCGGCGCCGTTGTCGCCGCCGTCCTCTTCGTCGTCTTCGGCCTCCTCAACTCCATGTTCGAGGGCCGCGCCGTCGCCAAGCTCCCCTTCGCGCCCATCGCCTTCGTGCGAAAGATGAGCCACCGCGGCGTCCCCGGCGAGGACTGGACTGACTGCTCCATGGCATTCCTCTACCTCCTGTGCTCCGTTAGTATACGGACCAATATGCAGAAGTTCCTAGGTTTTGCCCCGCCCCGCGGTGTCCCCAGCGGCGGGGGGCTGTTCCCCATGCCTGATCCCAAGATGAGCTGAGGGAGAGCTGCAGGTGAATTGTCTTTAAAAATAGTTTCATCCTCTTTGTGCTTAATCCAATTGTTATGATTATCTACATGACCTGAATGCATCTTATATTGAAAGCACTGCCACCCGAGTACATGATAGAGGATAATGGGGATTAAGTTTTGGCTGTGGTGGAATATTGTCCCATTTGAAGGAATAATATAAGATGCTTGGTATGAGATTAGAAACTGGGATAATGATATTGCATTGTACGACTGGATCTTTTTCTCTCTTTCTTTGAATAATATGGCGGTGTATAAATGCATGGGTGATCACATGTATATGTATGTGCTAGATCCTTACTTTTGAATGGTTTGATTCAACTTTGCATGGTGGAGAATCATGCATTTTGGTGAGATCAAGAGAATTTGGGGCGTATGAGCTATTTGGAGTTTAGTTTTGCTAAGTTGCTTGAACCATTTAGCCGAGGGAGAATAAATGTCATGAGTAAGTTCTTGGTCGATGTCTAGAGTGAGGCTCACAATGAACTGAAATGTTGAACCACATAGGCGCCAATCAAGAGGTTCTTATTCACAAAAGTCTTGTATGCCGTATTCCTATCCATGGTGTGTGATAGTTTTCTAGATTGTGAAATTGTTGCTGAAACACATAAATAGTGCCAAATTTACTTCTGATGGACGGCCATGCATAAATCTAATCCGAGGTCCGTTGCATGCCGATGGTATGGGATTTAAGACATCCACTGGACTCTTCAATATGTATAAATAGGGGCAATATCAAATATGCAGTATTTATGCTCTGTCTGCTTGTGCATGGCGCAGAACATATGAACTTGTTCTACATGCAAAAAGAAACTTGTGTAGAACTGCATAAATCGTGTGTTTTTATGTGCTTTAAATGTCTACATGCTCTCTTCCTTCCTTGTATGTAAGTGAATACAGGGCATATACGATAATGTTATCAGTAACTTCACAGTGTATATATTTCCTTTCATGTCCACAATACAAAAGGAAAAGGTGTGGCATTCCATGACTAAGTTGGATGGGAGCAATTACGTACTATGGTTGTAGTTCCTATTGAATGTGATTGATGGACTGATAAATCCCCAATTTATCATCTTAGTTTATATTTATTACCCCTTTTGGCTTGAACAAATCCACTTAATTTACTATCGATTAATCTAATTAATAATTAAGACTTTGTAAATAATTAACACTAATTATTGTTTTTAATAACTTGTCTCTGTTGTACATATACCTATAATAATTTGTCTATTATTCTATGCATTTTCTAATTATTAAAAATCCCATAAAGAATAACATAGTATTTTAAATAATATTATGTATATTAATTATTATTTAAAATACCAAAAAATAAGAAAAGAATTAAAATAAGTAATTTATATCTATAAAAATGCTCACCAAAAATCTAACTATGTACATATAGCTTATTTTGAATTATATTTCTTCATCAAAGTTGTAGAGAATTAAATTCTACACAACTTTGATGAGGAACACTTTTCATTTTAACATTATTTAATATTTTTTTTTGATTTTGCAAGTTATTTTCATTTCTGAATTTTCTGATTGGGCCACGTGGCCCAGTCTCTTTCAGCCACCTCAACCGACCCTTAACTAAGCCTCGCACACATTGTAGGCCGTCTGATCATCTTGATCAGATGATTGAGAGCTCTTATCCCCACTTCTTTTCTGAACCGCTAGATCATCTGATCAAGCGCATCATGGCCGTAGAAACGCACCCAATTCTGGGCGCTTCGATCTAGATCAAATAGTCAAGACTCAAGAGACCATCTTCTACGTGCAACTGACGCCCCAAAGGTTGTGTCGCTTCGCACGACAACAACTTCTCCGATAACCTTCGATCTCATCATGTACGCTAATTACCTGATCTCGATGCAAATCCATAGCTCATTCTTCCCTCATCTTTGCCTAACCTCCATGTCCCTTTCTCTCCTCACTTACTCCAACTTCCAAGCAGTTGAATAACCCTTGACAACCTCCTAACCTCTACCACCTCAAAACTGCTCTCCAGCCAACTGTCCGTCGCATTCCGCCATTCACAAGGTTTCTCCCAAACCCCTCTACGTTACTTTGTGACAGAGATTTGGCGAGAGAGTGCATGATAACTGAGAAGAATCTCGGCAAGGTCCACGAGGATTTTCTCTCGTGCTGCAACATTCATCAAGGCTGCACGAGCTCAGTTTCGTTGCCTGAAAAACCAAAGTGCTCAGAAATGCCCCAACATGAACCGCATATGCAGTAGGTAGGTCGAACCACATTTACTAGGCATGCATTATGCGGTCTATACCATATATTCGATCTGCCTAGCCATATAATTGGCCGCATAGACTAGATATTTACTCCTAGTCCTAGACAGAGTTGATACATAATTTAGACTTTAATATTTATTTTCATTCTCTGTAGCTTGCATTTAGAAGAATACTATTTACATGGGACTATGCTTAAATGATCTTGTTGGCGCATATTGAGTAACTGTATCTCTTTGTTATTTTGTTTTCTTGTTATTCTCTTTATGTAATTTACCCGTAGGCTACTCTCCTATATAAGAGAGCCTAGGGCTATGGAATAGAATCACCTCATTCACGTTTCCCAACATGGTATCAGAGCGACGGTCCTAGACCGGAGTTCTCGAAACCCTAACCCTAACTCGCCCCACTCGCCGGCCTCTCTTCTCTCTCTCTCCCCTCTCGGCGCCGCTCCGATCTTCGCCGCTCGACTGCGGCGTCTCTCCGATCTCGCCCCTGCGATCTTCGTCTTGCGCGACTCCAGCGCGCAGCGTGCAGCGCATCTAGCGCATCCAGCGCGCAGCGCATCCAGCGCCTGAGCGACTGTGCGCCTCTCCAATCTTGCGCGCATCCATCTTGCGCGCAGCGACTGTGCGCCTGAGCGCCTAGCGCGCAACGTGCACCAGCCACTGTGCATCTAGCGTGCGATTCCAGCCACCGCGCATCCTGCGCCTAGCACGCATCCAGCCACCGCGCGTTCTCCTGTGCGCTGTGTAAAGCGCCTGCACCTGCATTCAGTTGTGCGCGCGCGTGCCCCAAGTCCTAAAACTCTAGGGCACAGACCTTGATATACATGGGGTTAGTTGCTTGACGTCTACACACGCAACTAATCCCGTCTATGTCATTGTAGACAAAGATTGTTGTCTCTCGGTCACTCCAGTTTTCCATCTCCAGTATGACAGAAAGCAAGGCAGATATCCCATCTATGGGCGCATTTCGTGGTCCAGCGCCCATTGTCAAGATGGATGGTACGAACTATGAACTGTGGGCAATGCTGTTCATGAGTATGATGAAGTCTACGGGTAAGAAGCATATTCTTACCGAGCCCGAGCCTGCAGAGAAGACTGGAGTTCATGCCTCATGGGAGGCTGATGATGCTTATGCCAAGGTGTGGCTATCTGGCACATTGGCTATTGAAATCGCCAATGACATTCTACATCAACCTACAGCCAAAGACATGTGGGATATCCTGGCAGCAACGTACTCTCAAGCGAAGAACGAGACGAAAATCCTGCAACTACAACATGATATCTTCACGATAAAGCAGAATGGTCGTCCTTTACACTCTCTATATACATCATTGAGAGGGATGTTCGAGAAGCTCTATAGCTTCATGCCTCTGACTGCCACACCAGAACAGCAGAAGACATACAGGAATGCAACGATGGTGGGTGTGTTTCTCGCTGCACTTGACCCAGAGTATGAGGCAGCACGTTCACAGATTCTGGCGGACTCGACTATTCCTCCCATGGAGGAAGCTTTTCACAGATTGAGCAGGATCACAGTACCTTCAACAGCAGCGAATCAGAATCCCTCAGCTATGGCGGCCAACAGAGGTCGCGGATTTCATCATCAGGGACGTGGACATACCCCTCGCGGAAGGGGTGGCCGCTCTAGGCCAACATGCTCATATTGTCACCGCGTCGGACATACTGAAGACACATGCTACTCGAAGCATGGATTTCCTGCATCTGCACGAGCCGCTGAACAGATAGAGCCCCCGTTTGCTGCTTCACTGGATCAGCGTTTTGATGACCTGGTTGCCCGCCTCAGGGGTATTATCCCACCATCTGGTCCAGCACCGACTACAGAGAGTCATACTGATGCTGCTGCTTCTGCCTCTGCCTCCACCAGTATTTCAGGTAGTACACTTGCACTCCACAGTAGTAGATCTGATACATTGCCATGGATCATGGACTCGGGCGCTACACATCACCTTTGTGGCGACCAGAGTCTACTTACAGGATACACTCAGATTCCTCCAGGACGGACAGTAGTTATTGCCAATGGCACGCATTCTCCTATCATGGGTCAGGGGGAGACTAGACTGACGTCTTCTATGCAGCTCAAGAATGTCCTACATGCACCGCATTTTTCTATGAATCTGTTGTCGATTAGTCAGATTACGAAGGATCTCCATTGTCGAGCTATTTTTGACTCATCTTCATTGATTTTTCAGGACATCCGTACGGGCAACGTGATTGGTCATGGCTATGAGCAAGGAGGCCTTTATCGTCTGAACCAGACACCGTTTGCCGGAATCACAGCCTCTCCCGCTGAACAAGTATCTCCTCTCCTGTGGCATCTGCGTTTTGGTCATTTACCGCTTCAGAAGTTGCGTCTTGTCCTACCCTATAGTCTGTCTCACACACCTATCCAGTGTGAGGCGTGTCAGTTGGGAAAACATCACAGGTCGTCTTTTCCCAGCAGTCAAGGTCGGAGTAGTAACTCCAAGTTTGAGTTGTTCCATGTCGATGTCTGGGGTCCGAGTCGTGTTCCCGATCATCAGGGGCACAAGTTCTATATTGTATTTGTGGATGACTTTTCTAGAGCATCATGGTTTTTCTAATGAAAAATAAGTCTGAAGCAGGAAATATTATTATTCACTTTCTAAATGAGATTCAGAATGTTTTTTCCACATCTGTAAAAATTATGAGAAGTGACAATGCCTTAGAGTTGTGCACCAACAATCTAGCCAACTACTACTCCTCTAAAGGAATTATACACCAAACATCTTGCGCTCATACGTCTCAACAAAATGGGATTGCAGAAAGGAAACATCGTCACCTACTTGATGTCACAAGGTCACTTCTTATTCAAAGTCATGTTCCGTACTCCTACTGGGGTGATGCCGTCCCTACTGCATGTTATCTTATCAATCGTATGCCTTCGTCTGTCTTGAATGAACATGTTCCTTTTTCACTTATTTATCCTGACAAGGATCTGTTCATTCTTACCCCTCGTGTGTTTGGGTCAGTCGCATTTGTCCACCAGTTGTCGCCTGGTTCTGACAAGCTCTCTCCTAGGGCTGTCAAGTGTGTCTTTGTGGGGTACTCCAGAACTCAAAAGGGGTACAAGTGTTTTGACCCTGTGCGTCGGCGGTATATGATCAGTGCAGATGTTACATTTTTTGAATCCATTATGTATTTTTCAGAATCCGGGAACATGCAACCACCACATATATCTCCTGATACCGTATTCATGGCACCACCAACATCACCACCGTCACCACCATCATCACCACCACCACCACCGCCACCACCACCGCCATCAACAGTATCCCCGTTACCATTCCATTACACCCGCATGCCGCATCCAGCTCATGGTCCTGACCAGTCAACTAGCTCGCCTATGGTATGTAATGAAAATATTAATGTTGATGGATCTGACGACATTTCTCAGCAGGACGCATTACAGGAGCATGGCGATAACGCAGAGGATCTGGATATTCCAATCGCTCTACGCAAACAGAAGAGAAGCTGTGCCAAGTATCCAATATCAGCAGCGGTGTCTTTTGAGAGGCTATCTGGACACTTCAGGACGTTTGCATTGGCACTTTCAGCTACAGACATTCCACGGACCCACCATGAGGCTTTGCAGGATTCTAGATGGCGGCTAGCAATGGAGGAAGAGATGGCGGCACTTCAGTCTAGAGGAACATGGAGTTTGGTTACTATACCTCCAGATGTCAGCCCGGTGAGTTGTAAATGGGTGTTTACAGTTAAACACAATGCAGATGGCTCCATTGACAGGTACAAGGCACGCCTAGTTGCACGTGGATTCACACAGACATATGGGGTAGATTACCTTGACACGTTCTCCCCTGTGGCTCGTCATTCCACTCTGCGGATCCTCTTATCAGTTGCAGTTACTAGAGACTGGCCACTCTATCAACTGGATGTGAAGAATGCATTTCTGTATGGAGACTTGCAGGAGGAAGTTTATATGCAACAGCCACCAGGTTTTGCTGTTGAGGGGGAGTGTTCCAAGGTTTGCAGATTGCATAAGGCCATCTATGACCTTAAGCAGAGCCCCAGAGCATGGTTCCAGAAGCTGTCAGACCTCTTTGAGAAACAAGGATATAAACGATCCAATGCTGATCATTCCTTGTTTGTACAGAAGACGGCAAGAGGTATTGTTGTAATCATGGTTTATGTTGACGATATCTTGATTACAGGTGATGATGACCAGGGCATTAAGCAGGCAAAGGAAAAGCTGGGGACCGAGTTTGTCACCAAGGACCTGGGAGTCCTTAGATATTTTCTGGGGCTGGAGTTTGCCAGAAATCCGTATGGATTAGTCATGTCACAGAAAAAGTATGTTACAGATCTACTGAGTGAGACAGGTATGCTAGGGTGTCGACCTGCTACGACACCAATGGACCCCAGCATGAAGCTGTATGATGATGACACAGAGGAGGTTGACAGGAGAAGATATAGAGAACTGGTAGGCAAATTGTTATATGTCACGATCACTAGGCCAGATATACTATTTGCAGTGAGCCGTGTGAGCCAGTTCATGGAGCAGCCACGCCAGGTGCATATGGATGCAATACATATGATACTTAGATATCTCAAATCTTCTCCAGGTAAAGGTCTGCTATTCAAGAAAGGAAAAGGGATTTCTGTCTCAGCATGCGCAGATGCAGACTATGCAGTATGTCCTAAGGATAGGAAGTCCACCTCAGGGTATGCTGTCTATGTTGGAGATGCCCTAGTCTCATGGAGGAGCAAGAAACAAACTGTGGTAGCTAGATCTAGTGCTGAATCCGAATATAGGGCTATGGCCCAGACTACTACAGAGATGATGTGGGTGAAAGCGGTGCTGACAGATTTATGCTTAGATGTACCACTTCCTATGAACTTGGAGTGTGATAATCAGGCTGCTTTGTTTATTGCAAACAACCCTGCATTCCATGAGCGGACCAAGCATATTGAGGTGGATTGTCACTTCATACGTGATATGATTCAGAAAGGATTCATTGCCACATCTCATGTTACTTCAGAGAACCAGACTGCAGATATATTCACCAAGGCATTGTTACGAGGTCCATTTCAGAAGTGTGCTTCCAAGCTGAGCATGATTGACATCTATGCTCCATCTTGAGGGGGAGTGTTGGCGCATATTGAGTAACTGTATCTCTTTGTTATTTTGTTTTCTTGTTATTCTCTTTATGTAATTTACCCGTAGGCTACTCTCCTATATAAGAGAGCCTAGGGCTATGGAATAGAATCACCTCATTCACGTTTCCCAACAGATCTTATTATCAAATTTATGTTAAATCTACAAACCTAACTTATATTTATTATTTTGAATCTTGAAAAATTCTTTTTATTCAAAAATAAACACTACTAATGAATTCCCATTTATTTTAAATTTCAAATATATAAAACTGCACAAAAATCATATATTTTATGCTTATCATTTAGTCTCCATGCAGTAGGGATATCAGGAAATCTCAGACTCGATGAGCTCAACTCGAGCTCAACTTGATACGAATGCATGAGACAAACTCGAAATACTATTGAGTCCGAGTTCGAGTCGGATAATTGACTCATTAGGGTTATTGAGTCGAGTTTGAGTTGAGTCGTGCTCAACTCGCTAACTCGAGTTGCTAACTTGATTTTATTAGTTTTTTACAGTATTGCAATAGTCGACCGACTAGTCCGACTATTCGGTCTGATATAAGGTGCGGTGTGGTCCCCAACTGAATAACCTCTAGTCGGCCAATAGTCGGCCTAACCGAATAGTTGGTCTGATTATTCGGCCGACTGGCCGACTGGCACTTAAATGCTGGATTTTTTTATTTTTTTTAAATTCTCAAGAGTTACCATTGTCATGATATTACAAAAAATGATAAATCTTTGTATATATATGTTGCTAATGGATACTTTTTTGTTGGATTCTTTTTGATTGATGATAATATATGTATAAATATATAAGAATATATGTATTAATGATAATTTTTTTATTAAAAATAATTAAAAAAAATACAAAATCGAATAATTCCGAATAGTCGCCCGAATACCGGTTATTCACTATTAAGTAACCCCTCCGATTAAATACCGAATATCGTCTTATGCAACACTGGAATGGAAAACATGCCCATCATGTGCGTCTAACAAATAATGAATGCAAAATCAACCAATTAATAATAATGATCATTCTTGTGCATTTGCTAAAAAACTTGAACATCATTATTATTAATGAGAAACTGAGTTCAATTGCTTATTTAAATAAATTTCACAAACAAGGAATACAAAACCAACCTATAAAAGGTAGGGGTGTTCATGGGGCGAAAACCTGCTCTACTTGTACTTGACGTGATCTGAACTATGACATCAAATCAACAGATCGATCTGCTCCAATCGAAACTGTTATTCATTAGATTAGATACACATTTTGTGAAATGGATATCAGATTATCCACGAGTATCGTGGATCCAAAACAATTAGATCTAGGCCAAAGAAAAATTGTTAAAGCCAGGTTCAAGAAAGCGGTGTGCGCTCAAACATGCCACCAAATACTGAATAAGCAGTATGCAGAAGCATATGCAAGGTTTATGCGGTTTTGTGCAATTTTCAAAATTTTAATTTAGAATAAATAATATTACTACTGAATTTATGTACGATGTGGAGTAAAAGAAGATCCAAGAAAAATAATTTATATTAAATGGTTGAGTAGATGCCATTAATTGCCTAATATTTAATCACAAAAACATTTAACCCTAAAAATTTACATATTAGATGATTCATAATAAGAAAACTTCAATACGCATACATGTAGATTTGCAATACATGAGCAAAACCTCAATCACATATATTAAAATGTTAGACGATATATTGCATATACTCATGAAAAGGATACATGATCAAAACATAAGACATTACATATACACGATAGCATAATACATTGCAATTTTATACAAATGTATTGCATATTATTACAGCTGAACAGAGGACGAGATTGAGCTACGACGTAAGCACCTGAATGAGAGGATTGAAGAGTTGGAGCTACTGGAAGCTGAGCCACCACCAAGCTGCTAGAGTAGCATCCGGGGCACATCGACGATATACATGGCATATACGGACCGCATGTGCGCTTAGGGCGTATAATGCACTGATTCATAAAATCGATTCGGTCTGCATATCGCACGGGCATATGCGACCATATGTGCAGCTCGTGCGACCAATTTCCTGAACACTGGTTAAAGCTAATATTCCAAAATAGGGATTTCTTTTTAAAAAGGAAAAGATAAAAAGGCTAAATAATATAAAAATGTCTACCATATCAAGTAGGGATGAAAATGATTGTGAATATATTCGTATCCTATCGTTATCATATTCGTTTTATACATATTTTGACATTCGTATTCGTATTCGTTTTAAAATGGGTGCGGATATGGATATCACTTTGACATTCGCTAATATACGCATTCGTATTCGTATATTCGTTTTCATACATAAGCATATTGATAAATTTATTTATAATTATGTATAACAACATTATATGATTGCACTAACCATTGTTGATATAATTGTTATGAAATTACTATATATGCTATATTTATTTTATGTGTAAATCATCCTAAACATGTATATTTTAGTTAACTATTAAATAATTTTGTTATTATTCGTATCTGATTCATATTCGTTTTACATTCGTATTTGTTTTTAAGGATATGGTAACACATTTTTCACATCCGTCAACAGTGTTGCAATAGTCGGCCGACTATCCCGAATAGTCGGTCCGACTATGCGGTGCTGTGGGGTACCCGACTGAACAGACCTCCAGTCGGGCAATAGTCGGCCCGACCGAATAGTCGGCCGACTATTCGGCCGACTGGCCCGATTATGAGGCCGACTGGAGTTTGACTCTTCATATTTTTATTTTTTTATTTTCAATTTTCAATATTTATGGGTTACATTTTACCACGGTATCACCACAAATGTCAAATTCTATATGTCTATTATATTGATTGGTACTTTTATCTTGGATTCATGTTAAATAATGACCATACATGTATAAAAATATAAGAATATATGCATTATAAATAATTTTTATATTAAAAAATACAAAATCGAATAATTCCGAATAGTCGCCCGAATACCGATTATTCGCTATTCAGTGACCCCTCCGACTGAATACCGAATACCGTCTTCTGCAACACTGTCCGTCAATATCCGTATCCACATTCGTATTCGTATTTTAAAATAAATAAGGATATGATTATACCTATATTCGTATCCGTATCTGACCGTTTTCATTCCTAATGTCAAGAGTCTATTTATATTCCTATCAATTTTAAATATTTTACGAATACAAAGGAAGTAGAGGAGTCTTTGAAGGTTATGAGACCTGAGAAAGGTATAGGACCTGATGAATTTCCTATAGAAGTTTGGAGAGTTTTAGGTGAGCGTGGTTTGACTTGGCTTATAAATTTATTCAATATTATTACAAAGCAAGAAAATGAATGAAGATTGGAGGAGAAGCATCACGTTGACTCTTTATAAGAACAAAAGATACATTTAAAATTGTTCAAATTACAGTGGTATCAAGTTAATGAGTCACACCATGAAAATTTGGGAACGTGTGATCGAAAGAAGGTTTAGGCATGTTTCCAAAGTAAAAGAAAATCAATTCGGATTCATGTCAGGTCGCTCAACTATTGAAGCCATCCACTTTCTGAGAACAATAGAGATTTATAGAGCTAAAAGGAAGAACCTCCATATGTTTTTTATTGATTCGGAGAAGGCTTATGATTATGTCCCATGAGAGATATTGTGGAGAGTTTTGGAGAAGAAACAAGTACCCATCCTATACATTAACCTCATAAAGGATATGTATGATAGGGATTCATCTTGTGTAAGAATATAGTCTGGGAAGACTGACTATTTTGACATCGACATTGGTCTGGATTAGGGTTCAGCTTTGAGTCCATTCCTTTTTACTTTAATTATGGATGAGTTGACAAGTCACATTCAGGATGAGATACCTTGGTGTGTGTTATCACTGATGATATTGTGTTGATTGATGGGACTAGAGATGGAGTAAATGAGAAGCTTGAGGTCTGGAGACATGCATTGGAGACTAAAGGATTTTGTATAAGTAGGACGAATATATGGAGTACACATTTGATGGAAGCAATGGTGAATGAATCAAGGTGAAGATTGATGACAATAACGTTCAGAAGAGAGATTCTTTTAGATACTTGGGATCTATTTTTGCAATATGATGGAGAAATTGATAGAGATGTTACTGTTGGAAAAAATCAAAGAGATGTTTATTCCTGGGAACCCTAGGCTTTCTTCTATAGAGGAGAGACATGTGGGTAAATTGCATAAGATGAACATAAAGAAATAAAATAACAGAAATGTACATAGGAACATAGAAATATCTCTATGCTCCCCCTCAAGATGGAGCATAGATATCAATCATGCTCAGCTTGTAAGAACACTTCTGAAATAGCCCCCTAAGTAATGCCTTGGTAAAGATATCTGCCGTTTGCTCTCCTGAATTGATATGGGAGGTAGAAATCAAACTCTTCTGAATCTTATCTCTAGTATAATGGTAATCTACCTCAATATGCTTCGTTCTTTCACAGTATGAATAAGGCAACTTGATTATCACATTGTAGTTACATGGGTAGAGGTACATTGATGTGCAAATCTGCTAACACTGCTCGAACCCACATCATTTCTGTGCTTGCTTGTGCCATGGCCCTATACTCAGATTCAACACTTGATCTAGCCACAACTGTTTGTTTCTTACTTTTTGAAGAAACAAAAGAACTACCAACAAATACAACGGAGCCTGAAGTAGACTTCCTATCCTTAGGACACCCTGCATAGTCTGCATCAGCACATGCAGAAACAAAAATAGTTGCTCCTTTTCTGAATAATAAGCCTGCAACTGGAGAAGATATCTCAAAATCATGTATATAGCATCCATATGTACCTGTCGAGGCTGCTCCATGAATTGACTCACTGCAAAAGAGACATCAGGTCTAGTAATAGTAATATAGAGGAGCTTTCCCACCATCTCTCTATATCTCCTTCTGTCGACCTCATCTGTATCCAAGGCCTTAAATGTCGGTTTCGGTCACCATTTCGGTATCGATCAAAACAGAATTTCGATGGAATTTCGGTGGAATTTCCACCGAAATTTCGATCATTTCGATCATTTTTTGTTTTAGCACCCCCATATTTCGGTCATTTCGGTCATTTCGATCGAATTTCGATTTCGACTGGATATCGATATTCGACAGAAATTCGACCGAATTTTGCTGAAATTTGAGGCCATGTCTGTATCATTATCATATAACTTCATGGCAGGATCCATAGGAGTAGTAGAGGGTCGACACCTAATCATGCCTGTCTCAACAAGCATGTCTGTAACATACTTCCTTTGGGTCATCACAAGTCCTTATGCGTTCCTAACAAATTCTAACCCTAAGAAATACCTTAGGGTGCCAAGATCCTTGGTAACAAAATGACAACACAGAAATTCTTTTACCATCTTGATCCCCTGCACATCATCTCCTGTAACAAGTTTATCATCAACATATACAGTGATAACAACAATACCTCTAGGTGTTCTTTGCACAAAGAGTGAATGGTCTACATTTGAACTCTTGAGGCCTTGCCTTTCAATCAGACATGAGAGCTTCTGAAACCATGTCCTTGGACTTTGCTTAAGGCCATATATTGCCTTATGGAGTTTACAAACTTGTTGACATTCCCCCTTAGCAAACCTAGGAGGCTGCTGCATGTAAACTTCCTCCTGTACATCTCCATACAAAAAAACATTTTTAACACCTAACTGAAACAAAGGCCAATCACGTACCACTGCAACTGAAAGTAGGACATGTAGAGTTGAGTGGCGAGCAACAGGAGAGAATGTGTCCATATAGTCCACGTCGTAGGTCTGAGTAAATCCTCGTGCCACTAATCTTGCCTTGTAACGATCAAGGCTCCCATCTGCATGATGCTTAATTGTAAACACCCATTTGCAACTGACAACAGACGTCCCAGGAGGAGCAAACACCAAACTCTAGGTACCACGTGATTGCAAAAAACCATCTCTTCCTCCATAGCTAAGCATCAACGACTATCCTTCAAGGCCTCCTGATAATTTCGTGAATGCCCACGACAGATAGAGCCACTACAAATCTCTGAAATTCCCCTGTCAGACTATGAAAGGAGACCTGGGAGGCAAGAGGATATGAAGCACAAGAACGCTTCTACTTCCTGTCTGCAATGGGTATATCCACGCCATTGGGAACTTCCTCCATCCATAGGTTAGTCTCTCCCTACAATGGTTCTTGCACATATATATCTCCAGACCCATCGTTAGAAATCATGTTATTAGAACAAACCTCGGGCGTACTGGATGACTGACGATGACCATGAGCAGAAGCAGGCCGACGGGTATAGAATTTCGGTAATGGTGGAACAATGGGCACATGCGACTGGGTAGGAGGGCGTGTAGGAGGTGGCAGTGGTGGAACAACAAGCACATGAGGAGGAGATGACATACTCATAGGTGGGGGTGGCATGTAAACCTCACCATCACAGTCTGATGAAGCCAACCTGTCACCTGTAGGAGAGAAATACATCACAGACTCAAAAAATATGACATCAACACTGATATAGTATTTCCTACGCAAAGGATCATAACACCGGCATCCCTTCTGGATCCTGGAGTACCCAACAAACACACATTTGACAACTCTAGGAGAGAGCTTGTCAAGACTTGGAGTCAACTGGTGAACAAAAATAACAGAACCAAACACACGAGGAGTAAGTGAGAACAACTCCTTCTCATGGAAAGCTATAGAGAAAGGAATTTTCTCACCTAAGATAGATGGTGCATGTGATTCACCAGATAGCATGCTGTAATAAATGCATCACTCCAAAACGAATGTGGGGCATGGCTCTGAATGAGAAGAGTCTGAGTAACATCAAGAAGATGACGATGTTTTCTCTCTGCAACACCATTCTGTTGAGAAGTGTAAGCACATGTTATTTGATGAATAATTCCATGGATGAAAGGAAATGCAATAGAGCACGGATACAGAATTCCAAAGCATTATCAGTTCGCACAAACTTCACAGAGGTAGAGAAAATATTCTTCACTTCAGTGATAAAAGTTTTGATTAGAGCTTCAGATTTATTTTTCAATAAAAAATCTGAAAAATGAGATAAATCATTAACAACAACAAGATAAAATTAGTGTCCCTGGTGATAATGAACACGACTCAGACCCCAAATGTCAACATGAAATAACTCAAAAAGGGAGCTACTGCTCCGACTCTTATGACCAGGAAAAGCAAACCGATGATGCTTTCCCAACTGACGCACCTCGCACTGGAAGGAAGAACCGGTGAAATCTACGGCAAAATATGACACATCTTTTGGAGAGGGAGGTCGTAGGTGCCAAGTGTATAGAGAAATCGGTCCTGTTGCACGAGAATATATGCCAGCATAGGAAGTTCATACCAGGTGATAAAGACCACCTTGCTCACGGTCACACCCAATCACTATGTCTGTAAGAATATCATGAAAAACAAGAGACGATGGGTCAAAGATAGCTCTACAATGCAAATCCTTCATGATATAACTAATGGATAATAAATTCATCGAGAAATCAGGAACATGTAACACATTCTGCAGATGCATTGAAGGCGTCAAACAAATCTCCCCCTATCTGATGATCGGGGAATGAGTCCCATCACACAACAGTCCTCCCTGGTGGAACCTGTCTGTATGTCTGTTCCCTCATAGATGATGCGTTGCTCCAGAATCCATAATCCACTCAGTAATCTCAAATCCGTGATAGGATGTAAAATCAAAAGTACTACCTGAGGTACTAGCCATAGCAGACGTATTGGCAGATGCGGAGGCTGCTACATCTGAATGGCCTCCCGAAGATGGAAGAAGTAGGAGGCATGATATCCCGCAATCTAGCTACGATGTCATCAAACCTCTGATATGAAGTAGGAGTAACTAGAGACTCAACCTGCTCCGCTGCATGGGCTAATACCAGAAAACCATGCTTGGAATAGCATGTGTCCTCGGTATGTCATGGATGGTGACAATACGTGCAAGGCTGACGAATGCGACCTCATCTACCATGAGGTCTGTATCCACGAAAAAAGAAGAGCCTCCTCTTCCTCAGAAGGTTGCCATCGTCGAAGAAGTCTGGTTAGTGATTATGGACGGAACAGTAATCCTGTCGAGCCTACGGAAAGCTTCCTCCATGGGAGGAATAGTGGCATCCGCTAGAATCTGGGAGCGCGCATCATCATATTCAGAATCAAAGGCTTCTAGGAATACACAAACCATGGTATCATTCCTTTGTTTTCTGTTGCTCTGGAGTCGCCATTAGAGGCATTAAGCTGTGGAGCTTCTCCAACATCCCACGCAAGGATGCATATAATGAATGAAGGGGGCGTCCGTTCTGGTTGATAGTAAATATATCATGCTGAAGTTGGAGGATCTTTGTCTCGTTCCTCGCTTGAGAATATGTTGCTGCGAAGATGTCCCACATCACGTTAGCAGTAGGATGATGTAACACATGATTGGCGATCTCTATCGTCAATGTACCAGAGAGCCAAACTTTGGCATATGCATCATCCACCTCCCACGAAGCTTTAACCCCTGTTTTCTCCACCGACCCCTCCTTGGTAAGAATGTGTTTCTTACCATTAGACTTCATAAGGCTTATGAACTGCATAGCCCAAAGCTCATAGTTTGTCCCATCCATTTTGACAATAGGCGCTGGACCTCTGAAAGTGCCTGTGGCGGGTACATCGACTTTGTTTCCAGACATATTACCGGATGTAGAAAACTGAGATTTTGTATACCAACGAATGAATGTCTACACAGACATACGTGGATTTGAATGCATATGTAGACTTATGCACCCAAATCCATCAACAAAAAAGAGGAGCCGACGGGGCGGCGGAGATCATGCTGCTCAGCAGAGGCTGAAGAGGCGGCCTCAGCGGCAACAGGAAGGGCATGCCGGATGGGAGGGCTGGCGGCGAGGAGGGCCGGCCGGATGGGAGGGCCGGCGACGGGGAGGGCCTCGGCGGTGGTGTTGGATAGGCGGGTGGTGGGGAGGGTCGGCGATGGAGAAGATCGACAGGTGGGGATCTATGGTTAGGGTATGGAGCTTCGGTGTAGGACCGCATCTCTGATATCATGTTGGGAAAAATCAAAGAGATGTTTATTCCTGAGAATCCTAGGCTCTTTTATATAGAGGAGACCTATGGGTAAATTACATAAGATGAACATAGAGAAATAAAATAACAGAAAGATATCTCTCCAGTTACTAATAGATTTAAATGCAGGTTGGTTAAATTGGAGAGGAGCCTCTACTATTCTCTGTGAGAAAAAAATTCCTTTGAAAATCAAAGAAAAGTTTTACAGAGCAGTTGTGAGACCTGCGATGCTTTGTTGATCCGAATGTTGGCTTGTAAATCATAGACATGTGCAGAAATGACAGTAGCAGAAATGAAAATGCTAAGGTGAATGTGTGGACACACACACACACATGCACACGTAAAGATCGGATTCGGAATGATGCAATCAAAAGGAAAACCGGTGTAGCTCTGGTCGAGTATAAGATACGAGAAAATCACTTAAGATGGTTTGACCATTTGCAATGGAGGTCAGTTGATGCGCCGGTGTTAAGATGCGAGTTTTGGGATGTTTAGTTGGCTAACAGAGGACGAGGAAGGTGTTGGACATGCGAGCCCACGACGAGTCATTATGCAATAAATGTTATTGCAATTCACTCTTTAATCTGAAATAAAGAAAACTTTATTTGCATTATTTGGTCCCTTAATAAAATTAGGTTATGTACCATGACCGTCTTAATAATCATACAGTCGTTGATTCAATGATTGAATCATAGAAGCTGGTGCTTGGATGATATCTTAAGAGTTAGATTGAGGACTCATCAAGCATCGTCAAATGATTGTTAAGAAAGGATATCCAGCCTGAGAAGGAGATGACAATCCTTCTCTAAAGGCTGATATCTGACCGACCTCTTGATGCAGGTCCTTTGCATAAGAATATGGATTCGGAGGTATTAGATAAGTTAGGTCAAAGAGTTGACTTAGCGAGATCGAGATAACCAAGACCTATGTTGTATACTATCACGATATAGGCACAATGCACACATCCTTTGACTGAAGACAGATGTGTTGTTATATGTCTGAGTATATACATTTGGCAGACTGATAGGTTGATGACCTATTCAAGGTTTACACCGACGGGCTAGTGTCCATATAAAGGCATATGAGTAATACGATCTCTCAAAGGGATCATAAAGGTTCATTACTGAATCGGAAGACATGGGCTCACTCATGAGATATTGGGATCGAATTCCGTGCTCGGTCCTCTCGCTTTGGAAGCTTGTTTGAATTTGTAGGTATGATATATGCTTTTGGAAAGTATATGATCGATACCTAGATACGATATATGTTTTTAGAAAGTATATGATCGATACCAACTCCCAATGATCTAATGAGAAACTTAATGATAAAACTATGAAGGAGACAATTCAAATGTGATCTAAAACTTTAGGTTTATTCTAGGTGTTCCGGTATGCATGATGTACGTATATTAGGAATACTCAAGGGTGATGTAATAGTAAATGATTGTATAACTGTGACACTTTCATTTCGAGGAAGTGATGAAACAAGTTTGGATTTTAGTGACTCCTCTTAGTAGACAGTAAATTAATCTTGGTCCAAATGTTGGATATTGATCTAAATCTGATTCTGATGCAATAAGAAGATAAGATTTACAGTTTGATTTCTTTAAATATCTATGAGAGATACTCGGGATCTGGATTTGAGATACGATCTCAATATCCAAGTCACTATACATGGAATGTACAATCGCCATGTCCTTATCTCCAAGTATCCGCGGAGAAAGCGCGTTATTCTTGAAGGAGTTCAAGAATATTTATATTCAATGTTCAGGAAGGCGGTATGCGGTATTCAGTCGGAGGGGTCACTGAATAGAGAGTATGCGGTATGCGGGAGAGTATGCGGGGAGTATGCGGTTTTATGCGGTTTGGTATTTTTTATTATTAAAAGTATAAATAAATATTTAATATTATGTTAATATCCTCTAAATATTATATCTCTTGAGTATAATAATAAGGAATTGAAGGTACTAGGAACAAAACTATTGTGATAAAAAGTAATTTAGAGCAAATGAGCAAAAGCATCAATTGAAAGCGCATATGACAACATGTCTTCCTCCAAGTGTTTTCAACAAATACAAATATGTTCTCAAAATAAGGGCATTCAAAATGATGTCAAAAAATAAAGCATCCAAAAACATGAAGCATCCAAAAGCTTCATTCTGATTGCCATTCATCTGCAAATTCAACTTGAGGAATAGGGTCATCGTCACTCTCTTCATCGGTTGCAAACTCATCGGCTTCATCATCATCTTCCAATGTAGTAGGCCTTGATGCATCAACAATTCTTTGACTTCGTCTATGTTGCATAAGATCTTCTGCACCAGTTGCCTCAGCTACAAGGTTCCATGTTAATCCTGATCCTGGAAATACCTCTTCCTCTCCTTCTCCTTCTGCAATCCACTCACTTACATTATTACGATCCTTGGAAACTAATGGATCCCTGCCTTTTGTCATCTGACGCTCTCTCAATCTTGAGTTAGATTTAACAAATACCAAATCATTCAACCTCTTGATTTCAAGTTTATTCCTCTTCTTTGTATGAATCTACAATTGAAACAATATATCATTACATTCACTACTTATAAATGACAAGTTTTAGCAATAGACTTTGAATTACCGATGAGAAAATGCTCCAATTCCTTTCACATCCAGAAGAGGAGGATGTCAACTTCAAAATCCTCATTGCCATAGCCGTTAGATGAGGACACTCTCCACCATATAACATCCACCAATTATCTACATATGAGAAATTTTATGAATAAGCTATACTATAAAAAACTAAATTGATGATGCTAATTAATATGAAATAATTACAATACCCGGCCTAAATTGGTCGTCGGGTGTCGATCTTTGTTTCACAGCTAACGGCTTGCCAAAAGATCCTTGTGCATTTTTGTACAAGAACATCTCCTTTGATGTGATTACATCTTGAATTTCCAAATCAGGATAAAAAATTTCCATGCATTGCATGAAGCCCTCCACGACACAACCCCCCCTTTCAATGACACTACTATCTCTATAGTAGTAATATGGATTAAGAAAATAAGCAGCAAGATGAAGAGGGCTATCCAACCTACCCTTTGATTTTGAGTCAATGCCATCGATAAAAGGTTTGTATTGTGCTTCATTGTCTTTGAACACTGACATTATTTCCTTTCTAGCATCCAATAATGAACCATATATGAATCCCATGGATGGTCTTTGATCCCCATCAACAATGCGCAAAACATAAACCAAGGGAGAGAAGATCTTCAAGGTCATAGACACTTGGTTCCAAAATGCAACACTGAAAACAATAGATGAAGACATTTCTCCTTTCTTTGTCCTTGACCACTTGCATTGCCTCCATTCATCAGACGAGAACATCAATCTCAACTTCTCCTTTTTGTCCATCACGCTCTGTAGAGTGAGAAATGTGGTAGCAAACCTTGTTTGTCCTGGCCGTACAATTTCTCCCTTTTGTGTGAATTGCCTCATCAAGCTCAAGGTCCTTGCATGGCTATAGATGAATGTAGTGAGAGATCTTGCCTTTGTAATTGCATTTTTTACCTTGGGTTCTTTACCAAATTCTTCCAACATAAGGTCTATGCAATGAGCTGCACATGAAGACCAAAAAATCCTTGGATACTTAGTCCTAAGTATCCTTCCGGCAGCTAAATTGGCCGATGCATTATCAGTGACGACCTGAACAACATCATCAACTCCAACCTCTTGAATAATTTCATCCACCAAGTTGAAAATATACTCTGCAGTGTGAGACTCAGATGATGAATCAACAAACTTTAAAAACATGTGCCCGACTCGGAATTCACACAAAAATTCATGATGCTCCTACCCCGCATATCTGTCTAAGCATCCGTCATAATGGAACAACCACCCTTCTTCCAAGATTGCTTATGACTGCTTATGAACTCCTTAGTCTCCTCAACTTCATCATTCAACAATGTCTCTGAGATCTCGTAATAGGAGGGAGGCTTGTATCCCGGTCCATATTGACCAATTGCCTCACACATACGAATAAAGGACTTGTGGGTGACCACATTGAATGAAATTTGACAGTCATAAAAAGAACTTGGCCACATACTTATTGACCCGTGCACGTTGTTCCTTACAATATGCATCTTTGATTGAACTTTGATGCATTTTGCATTCTTCAGTTGCTTCTGACACTTTTTGTCTTTTATCTTCTCTTTCATATGGAGTTGCACTTGAACCCATGAATAAATTGGCAACTTCATCCCTCATTTCTTACAAATCTTTCGATTTATCGCACTTCTTTTTTGTGTATTGTCCAAGTATTCCTTCACTTCCTTTCTTATTTCAAAGTCAGGCTTTGGACAGGACGCTACATTTCCTTTGACATGTGCTAGATGTTGCTTCATTCTATTTATACCACCCTTTACAATCTTGCCAAAAAGTGCACATGTGTCTGTATTTGGATCAGTCTTTGAAGCGAGGAATGCGTATTTCCAACCGGGATCACTAGATCCCGACGGCATGGAAGGACATATCGATATCGATATCGTTTCGATATCGTGTCGATATCGATATATCGCCGATATATCGCTATATCTAGGAATCTTTCTGAAGAAAATGCCTGAAATCGGATATATCGATATATCGATTTCGATATCGGTCCCATGTCGATATCGATATATCGGCGATATATCGCCGATATATCGGGATACGACCTTCCATGCCCGACGGGACATGACGGGTCGATGATGCATCTCCAACAACTTCAAGATTTGGTTGAGAGGCCATTGCTGCCATAATGATCACATATGAAAAAGAAATCAAACTCTTTTATATAAATTAAATGACAAACTCTCAAACCAAGCAACTAATTCTAAAACCACATGCATCAAGACATTTTTTATAGGTTATTGTAACACGATCTGACCTGATTGTGCATAAAATTTGGTAGACGCAGTTTATAAGAATATCTATGTATAATCATTTTATTTTAGTTTGCACATCTATCAATGAGGGTCTCCGCAAAGGGTCTCTGCAAAGGGTCATTTGTACCAGAGGTGGTTCACTACTCGAGTCCTCCATCATCAGTTAACAACAAAATCACTTGTTCAACCACTTGTAAACAATTTCATTTACTGTTTATAAACTCCACTAACTTGCAAGTATAAACAACAAACCTTAAATCACCTGGCACCTGCACGAATCTCTTGGCGGCGGCGAGGATTGCAGGGCCAAGCTCTTGGCGGCGGTGCTCGACTGCAGCGGAAACGCTCGGCGGCGAAGTTTGCGGTTGGAGGTGCTCGGTTGTAGCGGAAAGGATAGGCGGTGACCGGCGCGAGGATTGGGGTTGGAGGTGCTCGGCTGGAGCGGGGCCAAGGTCTTGGCGGAGGCGAAGTTCTAGGGCTCGTCGTCGGGGGTATACGAGGGACCGAGGTTTCGATATGTTAGGGTATGCGGGGGGTACGGGTTCTATTAACTTCCAGCAGTATTAGTGTCCAAGGTTTTAGGTTATTTTTTTTAAAAAACTTTCTATTAGAAAATCGGGCGCATACCCGGCCGCCTATACGGCATACTCGGCCGAGTATGCGTCCAGGCCCGCTTAAAGCCCGAACTACTCCCACTCGGTGCGCCAGAGCTTCCGCGGCCGAGTATGCGGCCGAGTATGCGGTATACTCGGCCGATTTCCTGAACACTGTTTATATTGTTAATGATGTATATGAGCATTGGGAAATTGATGATTAAACGTGATTTAATTATCATGAATACTATACATATGATTCATATTATTTAGACACAGGAGAATAGTCATTCAAGATAACTAAATATGATTTAATTATCAAGGATATGATTAATGTGTATATCACTATCCATAGCAATCATAAATATTATAAATATGATTTATAATATGATGGATAGATTTAATTGTAAACAGTATTTATGTATTAAATGTTAATGTGAATTGGATTCACATTTAACAAGCAATTGTAAATGCAATTTTTATATTGGATGTATGAATATGATTCATAATTGTTGATGGCATGATTGAAATTAACACAAAAAAATTTGGAATTATTTCAGTGAATAATTTTGCAACATAAGTTGTTGCACATGTGGAATATTTGGAGAGATGCGATCTCTCAATTAAGGAAGATGGAAGCCATCTTCCCCTTTAAGAGGGTGGATGACCATGGAGTCCTATTCCATGTATGACCGTCCACTCTATTAAGGAAGGAGGCTTGTCCTCTTTCGTTTATTTCCACATGGGATTGCTTTGAATTAAATTGATTGTGTTATAAATTATTTGCAATAAATTTAATTTATCTTAAATTGATCATTTATTTTTGCAAATTTATGCAACAAAATCATGCCCATTGATTGAAAGCACAAAATAATCTAGACCCTTGATTATAAGTGCACATGGATTGAGATTCATGGACATCCAATTTTGTATAAAAGGAGGGGTAGCTCTGGTCTTTTCTACTTACATCAATTGAAGAGAAACAACTCTCTCTCTGTATATTCTCACACATGTCCTCTCTCTCTTTCTCAACATTGTGTCCGTCCACATTTTGACCTAGAGAGACTCATAATCGTCGTGACATTGTTGTGCTACCGGATCGACTGCTTGTGGATCTCCTCCATCTTCGACGCTTCTTGCTCGTGAAGAAGGCGTCGGATTTCGTGTGACAAAATCAGTAGACTCGCTCGGATCATCAACCTTGATTTTGGAAGTACATGTCTCATCCACACGCCCGCAAGTGCGATCTTCGTTGAATCATACTTGAGTTAGGTCTCTTACTTTAGAGACAATAGATCATAGACACGCTTTAAAAGGTATTACTATAACTCGTTTGTGATCTTGATGAAATGATTTAAGAAGTGTTCTTGAATCATGTGGGTTCATCTATTTAAATTTTTTTATTTTCGCTGCCTGATGCAACTAATATAACTAGTTGCCTTAAGTCATATGTGATGTGACCTACACGCTTCCGTGATGCGCTATAACCTAAACCCTAGCCTTCAAGTAGTATCCGAGCCTTGGTCAAAGGTCTTGGATATGATCCAAACTATAAGGGAATAAGGTTTTGCATATCGATTGCACGAGGACTCGTGGTTTATGCATATAGTGAACTTTGAATTGTTTTCTGCTAAAATGAAAAGCTCCTGTTTATGCACTATTTGGATGAATTTTTTGGATAATAAAATATATTTAGAATGTCTAAATATGTCTTCAAAACAATAGCCAATTGTTGACATCAAAAATAAATGAATTAAAATTCGAAAAGTTCCCGCAGTGAAATTGTTTTTGCATATATTCACGGATCTGTGAGAAATTAATTTTTGCTTATTGTTTCCATATCATGAAATGTGAAATAAACACCTTAATTAAGTAGAAAATTAAACCAACAAACCACTCGAATTTATTTCGTGTGATTCTGACTCCATTTGCCCCAGATATTCCATATTTAATGGATATGAGTCGGATGATGATTAGATCATCGATATCACTTTCTTAATGTATTTATCATTCAATGAAAATCAAGGAAATCGTGAATTTGACCTGATTAATGTGATGCTTAATATTTATGAAAATATTTGATTAAACATCAACAACCATTGAATAAGAGTTTCATGACAAAACCCTAGTTTATCCTACAATAGTTGTACGACAACTTTTACATGCAAAACTAAGAACATGTTTGCTTGATATGCTTAGAAATTTAGGATATCAAAAGTATTTTAAGATGCCTAATATTTCTGAGTGATTACTATGTATGTATCATACCGGTTACCAAGAGCATGTGATCGATAAAACCTCTTTGTATAATTTATACCAATTATGTTGTCTTGAATATATTCGGTGATGGTGTTCAGGTCGTGGATATGCTAATGGGTTACTTAATTGGCACCCTGTATTGTAGTGGAAGCACTCACTGTTAGCATAATATGTTTGATCTAGTTCGATCCTTTTCAAGGATGCGTAGCATGCGAAGTCTCTGTGTACTTTAATCAACTAATTAGAATAATACAATTGTACAAATGTTAGGGTGTATACTATATAGTAATATCAAGCAAACTCTAATTGCTTGTTGGTTGATTGATTGGATTGATAACTGATTTGATATGATTAAATTAATTAGATCCAATTAAAATAATTCCATTATGAATGAAGATGTAATTCTCCTGGAAGAAGTAATCGTAATCATGGTATTAAAAGGCGCGCCTCGAGGCGGTCGAGGCGGGCCTTTTTAGCCTCGAGGCGTACGCCTCAGGCTTGTCCAGTGAGGCGTGCGCCTCGACTGGCTGAGGCGTAGCCTCGAGGCGTTCTGCCTCGAGGCGGTCGAGGCGTTTTCCGAGGCGTTTTTATGTTTTTTAAGATTTTTTTATGATTTTAATAGTTCACATGGTGGTTTGAGAAGCTTATAAATATATACTTGTTTAGGATAATGATTATACAAGTTAAATGTCTAAATCTGATGTTTCTTTCGTACCCATAACTCCATATTTACTATTAATTATGCGTAACTATTTCAGCAAACTGCTTCATATTTACTATTAATTATGTCTAACTATTAATTTATGCAAAATGAATGCTTAAATTTGACCTCTTTCATATTCATATGCTTGAATTTGACCTCTTTCATATTCATATTTACCATTAACATGCCAAATTATTTTAGTGAACGCTTAGTATTACATTCTTAAACATATAAAAAAGTGTATACGAATTCGAATACTCATAGGGTATGGTGCAACAAGGGGGATGCATACAACTGTTCTTCACCTGGGTATAGTAGAACATATAGTTAGGGTTCAAATTATATGATTCATATCAACAACTTGGATATTTATGACAACTTGGATATTTTTTTTCATGATAGTTATAAGTTATAACCAATGATTTCCTTTTGATTAGGTAGAAATTTAGAAAGGTTTATGGCATTGAGTCATTGGCATATCTTTTTTTCATGTTCTTATCTTCATAATATCATCATATATTACATTGTTATATACTATATGTTTGTCAGATTATATTATTTCACCAATAAATATATTTATTATATATTTTATAATTATTTTTCTATACAAAACTGAGGCTTACGCCTCGACCGCCTCGAGGCTACGCCTCGCCTCGCTTCCAGGGAAAACGCCTCGTTCCGCCTTTCGTTTTTTCGAACCTTGATCGTAATAAATATGATTCATAATGATTAATTAAAATTTGAATGGGATATGGAGGATCATATAAATGACATCCATGTTCTCCCGTCAAGATGAAGGGTTCTATCGCTATGGATTGTATGCTGGAGACGTTTGTCCGGAATGACAGCTCCTACATACAAGTGTACATGGATCGGGCTCTTTGCTTCTCGAAAGAGTAAGGTCGTATGCATAGTGACCCCAATAGTGGCTCCCTATATTATTGAGGCGATATTGGATTGCGCATAGCGAGTTCTATTCCTGTTGACGGTTTGTTCAATTAACAATGGGTCGACATCACCTTAGGGGTGGTTGGTTCGGGTGTTAAAAACCGATTTGAGAAATCCAAGTTGGACTTGCGAGGCGGAATGAGTTCTCGCTTCTTTTATCCGAGTTGCAATTTCTCATGTTATTGGGATGTAAAAAGGTAGAAAGGAGATCTCAGATCTTGCTAGAGATATATCAGTAAATATATCTCTTGCTTTGGAAGTTTAATAAGGGAATGCACTTTCGAAGTTTAAAAAACAAGACAACTTTGATTTAAAACATTAATAACCTTAATCAAAGATATATATATATATATATATATTTATGCAAATGATCTTATTCAGATAACCTTCATTAAAGCCACTCACATCTATACTCGATCATAACCAGTATTATGGATTGGATCCATGATTAAGATGTAGTACTTCCAGTTGGACACATAGTTTATGTGGTTGCAATGTGCAAGTTTCCTCATGATGATGATGAGTGATAATTAAATAGACAATATGATAACAACCCAGGGTTTGTATGTCTCTATAGTCTTGATCTCTCATCGAGTGTACTTTGGAAGTAACATATCACTGATGATCATAATTATCAAGATCATTCTTAAAAACCGATGAAGATGTTTTGGCAAACATATATGCTTTCAACATTTTATCATGAATGGCATGGTTCGCTACGTTATGTAGAATGGTGGCTCGAAAAGAAATGTATTCAAAATAGCCGAGTAACTGTCTGAACCTAGGTCCTTTTTGAGTTAAGATGAGTGTGGATATAATGAATGTCTTCATAATCCTAAGAGGATAATGGGCCTCCTAGAATCGGAAACTAAAAGGACAATTAAAGATGAAACACCCATACCTCTTCAAATCAGTTTGAGGGTGGTAAGACCACCTAGAAGGTATGGATTCCATGTGTCAGAGAAATCTGACAATGATCGAACTTCATATGATGAAGTTTCTGTAGATCATGATATGAAAAGATGGATGTTAGCAATAAAGTTTAAAGTAGACTTCATACACAAGTGTTGTGTATGGACCCTTGAGGATGCACCTATAGGGGTCAAACTCATTGGGTGTAAATGGATCTTCAAGAAAAAGAGAGAACCCGATGATAAGGTAGAGATCTGCAAAGCACAACTTGTAGAAAAGGGCTACACACAGAAAGAAGAAATCGCTTGCGATGACACTTGCTTTCTAATAACCATGCTTAAAACTCATCAAAATATTGCTAACTGTAGTTACACAACTTGACTATGCCATCTCTAAGATGGAAGTCAAGATTGCATTGCTCAATGAATACTTCAATGAGGATATTCATATGAAGTAGCCCCATGACTTTATGGTTGAAGAATGTAAGGTGTGTAAGCTAAGGAACTCCATCTGTGGACTCAAATAAGCTTCTTGTAGTTGGAATATCAGATTTGATGAAAATATAAAGGTAATGATTTTAGATAGAATATTGATGAACCATGTGAAGCTTAGTAGGAGTGTCGTTTTGTGTCATGCTAAATGTAGATAAAATCCTAATCATTTGGAATGATACAAGGATGATAATAAGTGTTTTATGATGTGCTTGTTCCATACATTGAGATAAAAAGATCTCAAGGATGCCATTTATATCTTAGCTCTGAAGTTGTTCAGAAGCAAAGAGGGTAGGGCATTGTGACCATCACATTAGTAGCACACCTTGGACATATTCCATTTTTTTTTGAAAAACTCCAAGGAAAGCTTCTTTCCTTAAGATATTGTACTGACTTGTCTAAAGGGATAACACCTCAAAGAGTTGAGGATGTGAATGCCAAAGCTACATGCTCTAGTGCATCATCTACGAGAAGCTCAGTATATGCTAGATGTGTACAAAGGCCAGGTGTCTGCCATGCAGTGGGAGTGGTAAAATATTACCAATCCTACTATGGAGATAAAACACTAATTTGCATTAACAATCAACATCTCAAAGGCACAAGATTTTTGAGATAGTTATCTCAAAGTCTTTTCTTTAAGAAATTAAGACTTTATAGATAGTGATATAAAATGTCTTATCTACAGATACCTTACTAGACTATGTCTTAATCTGAGGAGATAGAGATCTCAAGGAATAAAGGTATAACTCACTGGTTATAATAATTATCAAGTCATTGTGACAAAGACACAATAACTACTTTAACATGATTGAGTATTGGTTGAATAAGATGCAACGATCGCATTGAATGCAAGCACTATTACTGGGGTATATGCAACTCTGTAAAAGGACTTGGCATAGTCTCTCAAGAATAGAGTGACTAGTCATCCTACAAAGTAATTTTTCTAAATAGCTTCTGATTATCACATGAGTGTAGGTTTAAAGATTATCCCATTAAATGACTCTTTGGGCTAGTGGGATATTGTTGGACATGTGAGCCCCACGACGAGCCATTATGCAATAAATGTTATTGCAATTCACTTCTTAATCTGAAATGAAGAATAACTAATTTGCATAATAGGTCCCTTAGTATAATTAGGGTTATGTAGCATAGCCATTTTAATAATCATACAATTGTTGATTCAATGGTTGAATCATAGAGGCTGGTGCTTGGATGATATCTAAAGAGTTAGATTGAGGAGCGTCAAAAAAAAAGAGAGTTAGATTGAGGACTCATCAAGCACCGTCAAATAATTGTTAAGAAAGGATCTCCATCCTGAGAAGGAAATGGAATCCTTCTCTAAAGGCTGATATCTGTCCGACCTCTTGATGTAGGTCCTCTGCATATAGAGATTCGAAGGTGTTAGATAAGTTAGGTCAAAGAGTTGACTTAACGAGATCGAGATAACCAAGACCTATGTCATATACTGTTACGATATATGCACGCATCCTCTGACCGGAGACAGACGTATTACTATATGTTTGAGTATGTACATTTGACAGACCGACAGGTTGATGACCTATTCAAGGTCTATATATACCGGTGGGCTAGTGTGCATACAAGAGCATATGAGTAATACATTCTCTCAAAAGGATCATACATGTTCATTACTAAATCGGAAGACATGATCTCACTCATGAGATATTGGGATCAAATTCCGTGCATGGTCGTCTCGCTTTGGAAGCTTGACTGAGTTTGTAGGTATGATATATGCTTTTAGAAAGTATAGGATCGATACCTAGGTATGGTATATGCTTTGGAAAGTATACAAACGATACCAACTCCCAGTGATCAAATGAGAAACTTAATGATAAAACCCTGAAGGAGACAGTTCAAATGTGATCTAAAACTTCGGATTTATTATAGGTCTTCCACTATACAAGATGTACGGGTATTAGGAATACTCGAGAGTGATGTGATCATAAACGATTATATAAACAAGACACTTCCATTCCGAGGAATCATGAAACATGTTTGGATTTTAGTGACTTCTCTTAGTAGATTAATAAATTAATCTTAGCCCAAATGTTGGATATTGATCTGAATGCGATTCAGATTCAATGAGAAGATAAGATTTACAGTTTGATTTCATTAAATATATATGAGAGGTCCCCGGGATCTGGATTTGAGATATGATCTCAATATCCAAGTCACTATACATGGAATGTACAATCTCCCTGTCCTTATTTCCAAGTATCTGTGAAAATCACATTATTCCTGAAGGAGTTCACGAATAATTCTATTATTGATAACGTTGGGAAACGCGAATGAGATGATTCTATTCCATAGCCCTAGGCTCTCTTATATAGGAGAGTAGCCTATGGATAAATTACATAAAGAGAATAACAAGAAAATAAAATAACAAAGAGATACAGTTACTCAATATGCGTCAACACTCCCCCTCAAGATGGAGCATAGATGTCAATCATGCTCAGCTTGGAAGCACACTTCTGAAATGGACCTCGTAACAATGCCTTGGTGAATATATCTGCAGTCTGGTTCTCTGAAGTAACATGAGATGTGGCAATGAATCCTTTCTGAATCATATCACGTATGAAGTGACAATCCACCTCAATATGTTTGGTCCGTTCATGGAATGCAGGGTTGTTTGCAATAAACAAAGCAGCCTGATTATCACACTCCAAGTTCATAGGAAGTGGTACATCTAAGCATAAATCTGTCAGCACCGCTTTCACCCACATCATCTCTATAGTAGCCTGGGCCATAGCCCTATATTCGGATTCAACACTAGATCTAGCTACCACAGTTTGTTTCTTGCTCCTCCATGAGACTAGGGCATCTCCAACATAGACAGCATACCCTGAGGTGGACTTCCTATCCTTAGGACATCCTGCATAGTCTGCATCTGCGCATGCTGAGATAGAAATCCCCTTTCCTTTCTTGAATAGCAGCCCTTTACCTGGAGAAGATTTGAGATATCTAAGTATCATGTGTATTGCATCCATATGCACCTGGCGTGGCTGCTCCATGAACTGGCTCACACGGCTCACTGCAAATAATATATCTGGCCTAGTGATCGTGACATATAACAGTTTGCCTACCAGTTCTCTATATCTTCTCCTGTCCACCTCCTCTGTGTCATCATCATACAGCTTCATGCTAGGGTCCATTGGTGTCGTAGCAGGTCGACACCCTAGCATACCTGTCTCACTCAGTAGATCTGTAACATACTTCCTCTGTGACATGACTAATCCATACGGATTTCTGGCAAATTCCAGCCCCAGAAAATATCTAAGGACTCCCAGGTCCTTGGTGACAAACTCGGTCCCCAGCCTTTCCTTTGCCTGCTTAATGCCCTGGTCATCATCACCTGTAATCAAGATATCGTCAACATAAACCATGATTACAATAATACCTCTCGCCGTCTTCTGTACAAACAAGGAATGATCAGCATTGGAGCGTCTATATCCTTGTTTCTCAAAGAGGTCTGACAGCTTCTGGAACCATGCTCTGGGGCTCTGCTTAAGGCCATAGATGGCCTTATGTAATCTGCAAACCTTGGAACACTCCCCCTCAACAGCAAAACCTGGTGGCTGTTGCATGTAGACTTCTTCCTGCAGGTCTCCATACAGAAATGCATTCTTCACATCTAGTTGATAGAGTGGCCAGTCTCTAGTAACTGCAACTGATAACAGGATCCGCAGAGTGGAATGACGCGCCACAGGGGAGAACGTGTCAAGGTAATCTACCCCATATGTCTGTGTGAATCCCCTTGCAACTAGGCGTGCCTTGTACCTGTCAATGGAGCCATCTGCATTGTGTTTCACTGTAAACACCCATTTGCAACTCACCGGGTTGACATCTGGAGGTATAGTAACCAAGCTCCATGTTCCTATATACTGAAGTGCCGCCATCTCTTCCTCCATTGCTAGTCGCCATCTAGAATCCTGCAAAGCCTCATGGTGGTTCCGTGGAATGTCTGTAGCTGAAAGTGCCAATGCAAACGTCCTGAAGTGTCCAGATAGCCTCTCAAAAGACACAGCTGCTGATACTGGATATTTGGCACAGCTCCTCTTCGGCTTGCGTAGAGCGATTGGAACATCCAGATCCTCTGTGGTATCACCATGCTCCTGTAATGCATCCTGCTGAGAAATGTCGTCAGATCCATCAACATTAATATTTTCATTACATACCATAGGCGAGCTAGTTGACTGGTCAGGACCATGAGCTGGATGCGGCCTGCGGGTGTAATGGAATGGTAACGGGGATACTGTTGGTGGCGGCGGTGGTGGTGGTGGTGATGGTGGTGACGGTGGTGATGTTGGTGGTGCCATGAATACGGTATCAGGAGATATAGGTGGTGGCTGCATGTTCCCGGATTCTGAAAAATACATAATGGATTCAAAGAATGTAACATCTGCACTGATCATATACCGCCGACGCACAGGGTCAAAACACTTGTACCCCTTTTGAGTTCTGGAGTACCCCACAAAGACGCACTTGACAGCCCTAGGAGAGAGCTTGTCAGAACCAGGCGACAACTGATGGACAAATGCGACTGACCCAAACACACGAGGGGTAAGAATGAACAAATCCTTGTCAGGATAAATAAGTGAAAAAGGAACCTGTTCATTCAAGACAGACGAGGGCATACGATTTATAAGATAACATGCAGTGAGGACTGCATCCCCCCAGTAGGAATACGGAACATGACTCTGAATGAGAAGTGACCTTGTGACATCAAGTAGGTGACGGTGTTTTCTTTCTGCAACCCCATTTTGTTGAGACGTATGAGCGCAGGATGTTTGGTGAACAATTCCTTTAGAGGAGTAGTAGTTGGCTAGATTGTTGGTGCACAACTCTAAGGCATTGTCACTTCTCATAATTTTGACAGTTGTGGAAAAAACATTCTGAATCTCATTTAGAAAGTGAATAATAATATTTCCAGCTTCAGACTTATTTTTCATTAGAAATACCCATGGTGCTCTAGAGAAGTCATCCACAAATACAATATAAAACCTGTGCCCCTGATGATCGGGAACACGACTCGGACCCCAGACGTCGACATGAAACAACTCAAACTTGGAGTTACTACTCCGACCTTGACTACTGGGAAAAGATGACCTGTGATGTTTTCCCAACTGACACGCCTCACACTGGATAGGTGTGTGAGAAAGACTATAAGGTAGGACTAGACGCAACTTCTGAAGCGGTAAATGACCAAAACGCAGATGCCACAGGAGAGGAGATACTTGTTCTGCGGGAGAAGCTGTGATTCCGGCAAACGGGGTCTGGTTCAGACGATAAAGGCCTCCTTGCTCATAGCCATGACCAATCACGTTGCCCGTACGGATGTCCTGAAAAATCAAGGAAGATGAATCAAAAATAGCTCGACAATGAAGATCCTTCGTAATCTGACTAATTGACAACAGATTCATAGAAAAATGCGGTGCATGCAAAACATTCTTGAGCTGCATAGAAGACGTCAATCTAATCTCCCCCTGACCCGTGATAGGAGAATGCGTGCCATTGGCAATAACTACTGTCCGTCCTGGAGGAATCTGAGTGTATCCTGTAAGTAGGCTCTGGTCGCCACATAGATGATGTGTAGCGCCGGAGTCCATGATCCATGGCAGTGTATCAGATCTACTACTGTAGAGTGCAAGTGTACTACCTGAAGTACTAGTAGAGGCCGAGGCAGAAGCAGCAGCATCAGTATGGTTCTCTGTAGTCGGTGCTGGACCAGATGGTGGAATAATGCCCCTGAGACGGGCAACTAGATCATCAAATCGTTGATCCAGTGTAGCAGCAGACGGGGGCTCTATCTGCTCAGCGGCTCGTGCGGATGCAGGAAATCCATGCTTTGAGTAGCATGTATCTTCAGTATGTCCGACTCGGTGACAATATGGGCATGTTGGCCTAGTGCGGCCACCCCTTCCACGGGGAGTACGTCCACGGCCCTGGTGATGAGAACCACGGCCTCTGTTGGCCGCCATGGCTGAGGGATTCTGACTCGCAGCTGCTGAAGGTACTGTAATCCTACTCAATCTGTGAAAAGCCTCCTCCATGGGAGGAATAGTCGAATCCGCCAAAATCTGTGAACGTGCTGCCTCATATTCTGGATCAAGTGCAGCGAGAAACACACCCACCATCGTCGCATTCCTGTATGTCTTCTGCTGTTCTGGCGTGGCGGTAAGAGGCATGAAGCTATAGAGCTTCTCAAACATCCCTCTCAATGATGTATAGAGAGAATGTAAAGGACGACCGTTCTGCTTTATTGTAAATATGTCATGTTGTAGTTGCAGAATCTTCGTCTCATTTTTCGCCTGAGAATACGTTGCTGCCAGGATATCCCACATGTCTTTAGCCGTGGGTTGATGTAAGATGTCATTGGCGATTTCAATAGCCAATGTACCGGATAGCCACACCTTGGCATATGCATCATCGGCCTCCCATGAGGCATGAACTCCAGTCTTCTCTGCAGGCTCTGGCTCGGTAAGAATGTGCTTCTTACCTGTAGACTTCATCATGCTCATGAACTGCATTGCCCACAGTTCATAGTTCGTACCATCCATTTTGACAATAGGCGCTGGACCACGAAATGCGCCAATAGACGGGATATCTGCCTTGCTGTCCGACATACTGGAAACGGAAGACTGGAGCGACTGAAAGAGAAATAATCTTTGTCTACAGAGACATAAACGGGATTAGTTGCGTGTGTAGACTTCAAGCAACCAACCCCATATAGATCCGGATCTGTGCCCTAGGGTTTTGGGACTTAGGGCACGTAAGCACGTGCGAGGGGCACGCACGCACGCACCTGGAGTATCACGCGCGCACTGGAACGCGCAACTGGAGAATCAAGCGTGCACTGGCGCACGCAACTGTGCGCGTAATAGTGCGCACAGTCGCACGGGGATGGTGCGCACGGTGCTGCGCGAGCAGGGGCGCAAGGCTTATGCGCGCAGGGGCGCAAGGCTTATGCGCAGGCGTGCAGCGATGCACGCAGAGGCGCGCGAGACTATGCGCAGGTGTGCAGCAATGCACACAGAGACACAGGTAATGCGCAATATGCGCGCACAGGCGCGAGATGCGCGCACACGCGCACAGGCGCTAGAGTCGATGCAGCGTCGCCTGCGCGGAGATGGTGGCTGATCGGCTAGGCGGCGCCGACTCGAGAGAGAGAGGGAGAAGAGAGGCCGGCGGGTGGGGTTAGGGTTAGGGTTAGGTTTCGAGAACTCCGGTCTAGGACCGTCGCTCTGATACCATGTTGGGAAACGTGAATGAGATGATTCTATTCCATAGCCCTAGGCTCTCTTATATAGGAGAGTAGCCTATGGGTAAATTACATAAAGAGAATAACAAGAAAATAAAATAACAAAGAGATACAGTTACTCAATATGCGTCAACAGATAATGTATCTGAGCATTTGGAAATTGATGATTAAATGTGATTTAATTATCATGAATATGATTCATATTATTTGGACACGAGAATAGTCATCCAAGATAATTAAATATGTTTAATTATCAATGATATGATTAATACGGATATCACTATACATAACAATCATAAATATTATAAATATGATTTATAATATGATGGAGGGATTTAATTGTAAATAGTATTGCACTTTACATTTTATATTGGATGTATGAATATTATTCATAATTGTTTATGGCATGATTGAAATTATCACAAAATAATTTGAAATTATATTGGTGAATAATTTTGCAACAAAAGTTGTATATATGGAATATTTGGAGAGATATGAGATCTCTCAATTAAGAAAGATGAAAGACACTTTCCCTTTTAAGAGGGTGGTTGTCCATGGAGTCCTACTCCATGTATGGCCGTCTACTATGTTAAGGAGGCTTGTTCTCTTTCCTTTACTTCCACATGGGATTGATTTGAATTAAATTGAATGTGTTGTAAATTATTTGCAACAAAGGTAATTTATTTTAAATTGATTATTTATTGTTGTAAATTTATGTAATAAAATCATGACCATTGACTCAACAACAACAACAACAAAGCCTTTTCCCACAATTAAGTAGGGTCGGCTACATGGATTCTTCGCCTCCATTCAGATCTTTCTTGGGTCAATCTCGGACTTATATCCAAAAAACTAAGATCCCTTTGTATAGTCTCTTTCCAACACTTCTTGGGCCGTCCTCGCCCTCTCTTAGCCGGCTCAACATCCCAACACTCGCATCTCCTAACCGGTGCATCAGTTGACCTTCTTTGCAAATGACCAAACCATCTTAAGCGGTTTTCTCGCATCTTATCCTCGATCGGAGCTACACCAACTTTCTTTCGGATTGCATCATTCCGAATCCGATCTTTACGTGTATGTCCACACATCCATCTTAGCATTTTCATTTCTGCTACAGCCATTCTCTGCACATGTCTATGGTTCACAGGCCAACATTCAGAACCATAAAGCATAGCAGGTCTCATGGCTGCTTTGTAAAACTTTCCTTTAATTTTTAAAGGAATTTTCTTATCACAGAGAACAGCGGAGGCTCCTCTCCACTTTAGCCAGCCTGCATTTATTCTATTAGTAACATCTCCATCAATTTCCCCATCATGTTGCAAAATAGATCCCAGATATCTAAAAGAATCTCTCTTCTGAATGTTATCGTCACCAATCTTCACCTCGATTCCTTCACCATTGCTTCCATCAAAGGTGCATTCCATATATTCTGTCTTAGCCCTACTTATACGAAAACCTTTAGTCTCCAATGCATGTCTCCAAACCTCAAGCTTCTCATTTACTCCATCTCTAGTCTCGTCAATCAAAATCATGACCATTGATTGAAAACATAAAATAATTTAGACCCTTGATTATGAGTGCACATGGATTGAGATCTATGAACATCTAATTTAATATAAAACGAGGGGTAGCCTTAGTCTTTTCTACTGGCAACAATTGAAGAGCAACAACTCTATCTATTCTCACACACGTCCTCCCTCTCATTGTCAACATTGTCGTCGTCTACATTGTTCATCTAGAGAGACTCGTAGTCGTCGCGACACCGATGTGCTGTCGGATCGAGTGCTTGTGGATCTCCTCCAGTTTCGGTGCTTCTTGCTCATGAAAAAAGCATCGGATTTCGTGAGACAAAATCAGTAGACCCCTTGCTCGGATCATTAACTTGGATTGTAGGAAGCACACGTCTTATCCACGTGCCCGCAAGTGTGACCTTCATCGAATCAGACTTGAGACAAGAGGTCTCTTACTTTAGAGACATGGGATCACAAACACGTTTCAAGTTGTATTCCTATAACTCGTTTGTGATCTTGATGAAACGATTTGAGAAGTGTTCTCGAATCATGTGGTGAAGGACAACTTTTTCTCTGAATTTTATTGAGTTGTTACATTTAGTCCAGTCATTGAACAAGTGATGGTCAAACGGTTCTTACTCAGAGATTCTTTGAGCTTAATTTTTAACTTTGTTAAATCATGGGCATTATAGTATGAATATGAAGTTTTAATTGATTCATAGGGTCTCAACAAGAGAATTCCTATCAATAATAAAACAATAAATAAATAATAAATTTAACTTATGCAAAAAAACTACACAAATAAACAATATATAGATAGGGCAAAAGAAGATGCAAGATGGCTATAACGATAAAAAACAACAAATGAGCCGACTTGATATTGGCATTATCATCGCAAAGAAAATATTCCAGATTTTTATTTTTCATATTTTTGGGACAGATATAATCAAGTATCTAATAAGTTTCCAATTTTATATTACATATCCGTTGAAATCAGTATTTGTGTTTTCTGCTTGAGCCGTACACGATGCAATTTTCATATACGTTTCTCAGAGGGGAGTCTCGTTCATCTATTTTTTTAATTTTCGTTGCCCTATGCAACTAGTATGACTAGTTGCCCTAGGTCTTATGTGATGCGACCTACACGCTTCCGTGATGCGCTAAGGCCTAAACCTTAGCCTTCAGCAAACCCAAAAAGTGTTGGAATGAGACTATCCAAAGGGATCTTAGTTTTTTGGATCTAAGCCCGAGAATGACCCAAGATAGATCTGAATAGAGGCAAAGAATCCATGTAGTCAATCCTACTTAATGTGGAAAAATGATTTGTTGTTGTTGATTAGTGCAGGACTATTGAATATGTAGGATCGGTTGTCGTCGAGGGATCCTGAAGGTCGAGGCAATGATATCGGTGAATCCGATGACAGTCGATGGGTCCCAAGTTGGGATGCAAGCAGATGGATAAGGATACAGATATAGGTGTTACCATATCCTTATCCATATTTTAATACGAATAGGGATTCAGATATATGTATATTGACGTGTATTAAAACTAGGGTTTTTATCACTTATGCCCCTCTGAGATATTGCAATATCAGTTATGCACCTCCCTTTTTTGGAGTATCATTTGTGCCACCGATATTTTTCGCATTTATCACTTGTGCCCCTCGAGTTAGTTGTCGTCCATCTATATCTCAAACAAACGTTAAAGTTTGGGACACAAAGGTAATTAAATTCACTAACTTGGGTAGATATGTCCTTCACTCTTCCTCTCCTCTTTCTCCTCCTCCGCCCCCTCTTCCCCAGCCCAGTCCCATCAAGTCAAGCATGTACATGTGGTTTCTCTTTGGTAGTTAGCGATATCTACAATAGAAAGAAGGATATGAGGGCTCTCGAGCTCTAAAGCTTGGAGGAGGTGTCAACACCCAAGAAAGGTGAATGAGAGATCCCTTGTGTGTGCAAAAGGAGGGAAGTAGAGCTCTGTCCGATGGGTATCAGTCGAAGGTGGGAGATCTGAGAGGAAGAAAAGGAAGGCAAGGATGAACGCTATCAGCATAAGCATATGGGATTTGAGTCAGAGGACTGTAGTCCGCATTGGGTTCAAATTAAGAGACGTGAGGAAGATGGATTGTGGTGGAAAAGAAGCAAAACAACAAAAAAGAAGAAAAGAGGGATGAGGAAGAAAAGAACACTTAAATGTTGTGGATGTTGTGCTTGTAGATGAGAAGCTCAACAGAGCCTCTTAAGAAGCATATTGCTGGTGAGGTTTTCAGTTTGAGGGTTCCAACGAGCCCTTGCTCTGAATCTCTGATGTTGCTTATCTTGGGTGGGTGGTGGGGTCATTTCTTCTTTAGGAGAGGTTGCTGGGTCATGCTCAAAGCTTGGGCGCCTCGAAATTCATGGTGAAGCCTTTTTGTTGTGGCTCTTGCCAGTATCATCTCAACGACGATGAAGAGGGGCATGGTTGGAGGAGGTAGGGGCAGAGGAGGAGGGGAATGGTAGAGGAGGTAGGGGCGGAGGGGGCCGGAGGACGTGGGGCAGATGAAGTGGGGTGAGGGAGGAGGAAATCTGCTGGAGGGGGTGGGGGTGGGGTTAGGGAGGGGGGGCGGAGGAGGAGGTTGTCAGAGGAAGTGTGGGGCTAGAGGGGGCGGAGCTGGGGAGGAGGGGCATAGGAGAAGGACGTTGTCGGAGGAGGTGTACGGCTAGAAGGGGCAGGGCTGGGGAGGAGGAAGTAGAGGAGAAGGATATTATCGAAGGAGGAGGATGTGTGTTTGGTCAGTTTTGCCCCTCTCGATCATACATTGGTTCAAATGAACCATGGTTAAGTTGAACTCATTGACGGTCAAAACAGCAGGGGCACACGTAATAAATGTGAAAGAAGTCGGGGGCACAGATGATATTCCAAAAAAGGGAGGGACGTAACTGATATTGCAATATCTCAGAGGGGGAACAACTGATAAAACCCCTTAAAACTATGTTACCATCTGAAAAAAATGGATACTGACGTAAATCAGATACTGATCGAATACGGGTAATAATAGAAATACTTTATAGATTGGCTTAAGTTTACATGGAAGGGATGAAAAAAATACTTGATATAAATATACTAAATGTGCTTATATCACAAATATCATATCAAATATGGTGAAAAAGTGCAATTTATATTTATATTTATAATTTTAAATATATTTTTTGGGAGATCCATTCCATCTCTTCTAAAAAAATATAGTGAAAAATTTATAAAAAATTATGTTATACATGGGTAAAAATAAATATAAATTTATATTTATATATGAAAACAGATATACGGATATGGATACATATGTTTGTGTATATCAAAATGATATCCATATTCGTATCCATTTTAAAACGGATATGGATACAGATGTCAAATTCTGTATAAAACGGATATAGTGACGGATCAAACATGTATATATCCTTACATGCTTGCATCCTAGCCCCGAGACTCGAGGCGGAAGTATGAATCTGTACCCATCGGTGTATTTGGTGTCAATAAAGTCAAAATAAAAACTACGGCTTTGGTTTCTCAAAGTGGAACACATGAAACCAGAAACTTGAGGAGTTCTTGGTGAGGACGGATTAAGAAGAACCACACACATCACTCATCAGGTCCTTTGGCAATGAGTCCGAACGGATTTACCACGAGAGTTTCTAGTGGGTATCGGATTGGATCGCCCATATGAATGGATCGACTGATGGTGGATATACCATCCAGAAACTCCTACTGGATATCCATGAGTTGCAGGTTATATTACATGGATCAGATTGGATATCATCCGATTCGGTTACCATGGAAAACCTTAGCTCCACTCTAATCCAATCATAAAAAAGGTGAAGCCTTCTCTCACTTTGAATAGGGCCGGCTACATGGATTCTTGCTCAAATCCATGAGAAATGTCCGACTATTTTTACGCTGGTTGGCGCCTATTTACGCAACCCCTTCAAGGGGGGATTAGAACCCTGATCTTTTGGGTGGTAAACACACTGCACTACCTGATCGAATGCATACATATTTAAAATATTCCATAGTATTTCTAATATTATCCTTATCCATTTCATATACGTAAGTCGGCGTAAAAAATAGTCAGATCTTTCAACATGGGTTGATGCAAGAATCCATGTAGCCGATCCTATTTAAAGTGAGAGAACTCTTCACCATCATTTATTTATCCATTTCATATATGTTTTACGTTTGTATCTTTTTTTTAAAAAGATATGATAACATAATTCTCATATCTGTATTTGTATTTAGAAACAAATAAAGATATGATACCACCATTTCTATCCGTATGTAATCATTTGCATCTCTATTAAATGGGCCTACCAGATTGGTGGGGCGAGAAGAAGGGCATCATTAGGTTAGGCAATGTGTTAAGCTTCCGGGTCAACCCATGGGTACCCATTTCTGATGGGATCGGAGCCCCACATGCTACAGGTCAAATGGTATCAGATATCTGATCTGGAATTCTTTGTTGGATATCCATGGATTTAAGGTCGACCCGTATGGATCGGGGCGGGTACCCATATAACCTATTAACCATGCACACCTCTAATAAAAGTTTCGTTAAGAGGCTTGTGAATCAACTTGAACTCAGCATTCTTAGATTCAAAGCTTGTTGAGTTCGAGCTCGAGAGTTCGGTTATCGAGTCTGAGCCTGAGTCTGGGTTGACTCGACTCGTCTATCTCGATGAACACCCCTACTATGCGGTGACCTATCAGAACGAGTCCGCATACCACATTTCTGAACCTTGGCATGCATATTTACTTGTACATTACAACTCGGTGCTTTCTGCATCTCTTCCTACTAGATACGATGAAGTAGCATTGGCTGCGGCAGCAGGCAGATGCTATTGGCAATTTAATAGGGGAAGGTTCAACCTCAGTTTGTCCAATAGGTGGATTTTTGGAATTGAGGCCCTGAGGGATACTGGTTACATGTTATGGGGGGTTCAAAAAAATAGGATTAGGCTGTGTGGATGTTATTTATAATTTTATATTAGGTCCAGTAGCAGTCAAACTGCTGTTGAATTAAGTCGATACTCTTCTTCTCAGGTTCACCTTGAGTTTACCCGAGTTTGCTCTTTTTAAACCAACATCTCAGAGTAGCCGATTTTGTTTTCCTCCTATGGTTTAGACCTCATTTCGATTTTGCTAAGCTAGCTCTGCAAAAGAAGGTAGAGGGAGGACATGTACAGTGATATGAATAACTTAGTTTACATTACGAAAGCATTCTTTTTATCTGATGCAATTAAGTAGGAACCTGAAGTTCAGAATCTATTTTCGGTTTGACGGTTCTATCCTCCTGTTGTGTAGTCTGCTAGACAACCAGTATAGCTTTGTGGTACATTCGTGTTTCAGATATGTTTTTACAGCTTTTGAATATTTGATCCCATCTTACCGATGCAGGTCGCAATAGAAGCACCAATGTCATCTTCAAGTTCCTGATCTAGATGGAAGGTTTCAGTAGAGGGGGAGGTGGTTTATTCTTGTGGATCAAAGGATGCCACTCATTTTGCCTTGTGATCGATAATCTACACCAGTGCGGTAATTCTGTAACAGACGGTAAGTTTTCTGCCAATAAGTTTATCTCTACGTAGCATTTGTGTACAAGAATATATCTGCAAGCAAGATGCATTTTACTTTCTCACTCTCAGTCGTCGAGTGCGTGTTTGGTTTTTCTGCTTTGTGCTTTTTCTGGACATCGATGCATGACATCCATTCAATCTTTTCTCTTGCTAGAAAGGATAGTTGTTTAGGGATTTTCACTTGGTAGCTACCACGAGAAAGCGACGATCTCGCCTTGCAATCTCATGAGAGTTGTCAGGATGATGATGTGCGTTAAGCAGCAGCACAATGATCTTTTGGTTTGTCAAATCTTAAGATTATTATGGTACGTTAGAGATATTACTGAAAACCATGGTTATTATTTGTAATCCTCGGCATCTGACTTTGCTAAGAATCTGCATTGCTCACTTACAGTAATTGCAATTTATATCCAATTTTTGATTAGGAGGTTAATTTATGATATTGATCTCTATTCTTCAATAGTCATTCCAAGGATTTGCTCATTGTCTTTGAGATAACTCCTACCAAGTTTGTAATGGCACCGGGAATGTGCAACTACATAATTAAACCAGTTTCGCAAATGCCGGAGATGTTTGCTTTGTAACTGACGTGAAATTTATTTTGATGAAATTATATATATATATATATGTATGTACATATATATGTATGGATAGAACTTTTCATGTTTATTTTATATCACATTTGGACACTGATTTAAGCAAGTCTCGGTTGCATAGCCTTGGAACTATTAGAAACACCAATTTAATTAAGGACGCATATGGTCGGATACGGATATGCTTTAGGTATTGACATATCCTTACTTGTTTTTAAATATGAATGCAAGCGCAGATACATATTTTAAATGGATATGACATCCCTATGATACACTAATATCCTTAAAAATGGATATATGTGTACAACGGATACGGATTAGATAGAAACTATTTACAAATAATATATAGATTAGTTTGGCATTAGTTGGCTTTTCCATGATAAGTATATTAACTATTTTATTTCATACAAAAGTAACATTAAATGTAATGAAAAGAAAGTATGTAGTTAAAATTAAATTATATTTATATAGGAAAATAGATATCTAAATATGAATATTTGAGAATGTTAAAGTAAGATCGATTTCATGTCCATTTAACTTGGATATGGATATTGATGCTAAAATCTGTAAAATTGATACAATAGTAGATCGGATAAGGATTGCACCTATGATTGTAAGTAATTTTTCAAAATTTAAAAATAATTTTATTGCATTCACATTTTGCCCCTTTAATTTTCAGCGAATTAATGTATATCACTTCATAATTATGAATTCAAAGTACAAGTATTTACCCAGACATTGAAACACGAGGATTTCATAATTTTGGAATTGGATCGTCATTATATTTGTTAAATCATGATCCCACAAAGAATGAAGGGCTGGAATTGAAAATACTAGAATTGGATCATCATTATATTTGCTAAATTATGATCCAACGAAGAGGGTCTCGAGACGGAAAAGAGGAAAAGGACATGGTAACTCAATATCCATTGGGTCAATCGGGTACCCGCTGGGCCAAGCAATGATGCAAATAGGGTCGATGGGTCAAATTTAACGGGTACCTGACCCGGATATCCTCAAGCGGGTGCCCACTACTTTAAGGTCAACATGTTCGGGTCGGTACGAGTTTCTGAAGCAGTTGGAGAACAACATTTTCGTCCAAGCAGTTAGAGAGCTAACACTTGGTCCACTCGTCTTGTTGAAGCCATTACAATGTCGATTTCGAGCACTTCCCAAGAGTGAAGTATCCTACGTCAATGGTCTGGTGGCAGAGCATCGTGCCTACCGCCCAACGCATCCGAAGTAATTGCTTCAATGATGGGGACATCTCAGCTACATTCTTCAATGCCTTCAAGTCGTCTGTACTGTGCTCAGAAACAAATTGGCACTGGACCACTTTGCTGAGCTTCTCAACAAATCGCTCCCGAGCAAGGGAAGGATGGGGAGAAACCGGAATCACGAACGGCTGAGCGAATATATACTGCAAGCCGTCATTCGAGGAGACTAAGGATGCAGTTTGAAACATCAACCCAGATAAAGAAAGCCCTTGGACCTGATGGATTCAACTGGTTTGCGATCAGGGAAGTGAACTATTTTTGAATGAACTTTCCTACTCGCCATGTGTTCGCGTCATCGATTGTAATTGCTATAGCTGTTAGAAAGTCATTACGTAATTTATATTTGTATGCTATCTTGAATATATTGGTAAATAGGAGGCGATCTATTAGAACGCAATGGTACCAGAGCCACTGGGTTTTTTTTGTTAAATCATTTTTTAAGGAGAGATTTCAAACTTCTTAAGATAATAGTCATCTTACTGTAGACATCCTTGCTTCTGCTATCCAGATATATTTTTGTTAGAAAATCGGAAGCGGAAGCGTAACATGGAAAAAGATAAATAAAATATGGAACAACGGGATTTTACGTGGAACCCTACTCCGTGAGGAGCGGGATGAAACCACGGGAGAAGCCCTCAACGGGGCGTGTTTGTCTATTGACTTTCTCAATGGATACAGGAGGTCTGGGGCTCCTTATATAGCCTCTCCAGAGCCTCCAAGTCCCACCGTTAGACGATGTGGGACTAAACACTAGATGGGGTAAATGGATCTCCTCCAGGATCTATTTGCCATGCTACAACACAATAGGCGCATACAACTTATACTCCAACACTCCCCCTCAAGCTGCAGCATGCAATGCTCAGCTTGGACAAACATAAAGAAAGAAACTCAACTCACGCTACAGGACACTACGGACAATATCAACCCAACGCGCACATGCTGCAGTCGAGGACGTTGCTTCTCATGCCGTGCAGGTGAGGAGGACGAACGGGCTGGAGTGTGAGTCAACTGAAGACTCGGAACCTGACCATCGAGTCTGAACTGCGCCTGAAGTCTCCTCATCGGAGAACTGGGTCTCTCCCATCTGGCTCAGAGAATGGTGCACTACTCTGGTGTACCTGTGATACCACATGAAAACCCTTGCCCTCAAGGGAATGGTCCTCTGCTCTGGAGTCCCTATGGCTCACATGAAAACTCTGGCCTGACAACAAGAAGAATGATGAGGACCTCGAACTGATGATGGCAACATATGCTCATCTGACAATGACCGCACACTCGTGCGTGTCTGAAACTGGAGACTCGGAAACAATGATCGTCGAGTCTGAACAACTGTAGAGTCTGATCAACTTGCTGGTCTGGAGACTGGCATCTGGAATCTAGATCATGAACAGACCTGTCACTCTACATATACTCCCCCTTTCTCCCATACTTGTCGAAATACTGACATCGACAAGTTGGGAGAAGACAAGATAGATGGGGGTACAAAACAAAACCACTTAGCCGATCAAAACATTTATCGGCTTTTCAAACATTCATCATTATTTTTTTTAAGCATTTTTTTAAGCCGTTGACAATTTTTTTCGGCTTTCATCAATCATTTTTTTTGTAAGCCGTTTCATTTTTTTACGGTTTTTCAAATCATAATATTTTTTCCTTAACTTGCATACGGCTTTTTTTTGTGTACGCGCCTCTTTTTTTTCACAATTTTTTTACGTGGCCCCTTGGCCCAACTCATGCCCTCCCCCAATTTTTTTTATAATTGCCGCTGCTCCCTTGGACTTTCCTCTCTTTTTTTCATCATCAGCCCATAGCAAAAAAAACAATTTTTCTTTAATAAATAGGCCCATCGATCCGTAGGGTTGGGAACCCTCTTGCGTGAGCACATCCCGATTAGGGGTCTTCTTCTGCCGCCTGATGAGCACAACGGCGCCGCCAGCGAGGAGATGGCGTCTGGAGGTCGCCACCAGGGCGAGGAGGCGCGAGGAGGAGTGCCTGGTGTCTGAGCGCGCGATTAGGGAGAGTGCGCGCCTGCGAGCGGCGCCGCTCAAGACGCACGAGTACATGCGAGGGAGGCCTTGGGCTGCCAGGGATCTGAAATAGGGTTGCATCGCGCCTGGAAGGGAAGGCCTCGCCGCCTGATGCACGAGTTGAGATTCGCGTCTCGTGCATAGGCCGCGCGCGCGAGGAGGAGGAGTCAGCGGGCTGCGGGGCCTTCGCGCAAAGCAGCGGGATGGTGTGAGCGCTGGAACTCGTCTGGGAGCGCCGCTGGGACATGCGGCCGCCTGGAGCCCGTCGTGCACTGCTTGGCTGCAGCCTGAAGGCGAGATCGGGCGAGACATTGGGGGCGGTGTCTGGAGTTTGCTGCCTGAAACTTTCTTCGCGGCATAGAACATTTGCCGTGCATTGTTGTCTTCTTCCCTCGTGAGACTCTTCGCCACTTGCTTGTGAAATTTCTTCGCCGCCTTGAGTCATAAGATCTGCGGGCAGCGTGAGATAGGGCCTTGGCTTGCAGCACAAGGAACTGGAACTGCTGGAATAATGAGATAGGGACGTCGCACGCACAAGGACATCAAATCTAGGGTTTTAGATAACCCAAAAATAATAAAAAACCTGGAACAGGACGTGAACTTGAACAAGTTCGCAAACACATCTCCAATATCATCGAATCTCGAAAACAAAATGAAAATAATCCACGAGAATCGACCCGCTCTGATACCATGTTAGAAAATCGGAAGCGGAAGCGTAACATGGAAAAAGATAAATAAAATATGGAACAACGGGATTTTACGTGGAACCCTACTCCGTGAGGAGCGGGATGAAACCACGGGAGAAGCCCTCAACGGGGCGTGTTTGTCTATCGACTTTCTCAATGGATACAGGAGGTCTGGGGCTCCTTATATAGCCTCTCCAGAGCCTCCAAGTCCCACCGTTAGACGATGCGGGACTAAACACTAGATGGGTAAATGGATCTCCTCCAGGATCCATTTGCCCTGCTACAACACAATAGGCGCATACAACTTATACTCCAACAATTTTTTTTATACATATCTTTGGAATATTTGTATGGTATGTATTTGGATTTTCAATGATACAGAAACTGTTGTCCGGTAATAATGCATGTTAGATATCATGTTTAATTTGTTGACACTTATCAACTCTTTGCCAAGTGATTAAGTAATCGGTAATATGTGTTGTTCACATATTTTTTAGAGACTGATTTAAACATGCACATTTATTACTCTTTTTTGAAAACGTGAGTTTAATCTCTCAACCACACACTCTATATTCTCCTATTGTTTACGTAATTAACATTATTACAAATTGAATGTTTGTATCATTGTATATCTAATGTATGTGAGATTTGCCAAAGCAAGCAGCATGTTCATTATGTATATACACAAGGCATGTATGACCCTTTTTTAGAGATAGCAATCGGACAAAGATTTCTATCACTACATGTATATGTGAATTTTTTTTGGCAATGATTAAATATCTTTGATTATACGGTTACTGTTGCAAACGTATGTTTATCCAAAGATAAATCTATTTTCTAATTAACCATTAAATTACTGATATTTGAATCATTAATTGATGAGAGTACCCTTTGTAAATTGATACCTATGTCCAAAGACATATATTGAGGCTGCATTAGGTACCTGATGTTGGAAGATTCCCTCTTACCAATTTATTCATTTTTTATATACTTGTATATAAGCATTGATTACGAGTTTTTTTATTCTTGTGTAGTTAACTCATGCTTCAACAATTTCTGCCAATGTTAATTCTATTCTCGAGTTGAATGGTTCTAATTTCAAAAATTAGAAAGAAAGTGTTATAATTTTTTTGGGATGCATGGACTTAGACCTTGAACTTAAGGAGGAACAACCATCTCCTCTTACATCTGAAAGTTCCATTGAAGATAAAAGGAATTTAAGAAGTAGGAGCGTTCCAATCGCATGTGTTTAATGATCATGAACCGTGCAATCCTAGAAAACTTCAGAGGTGCTATTTTTCAGGAGACTAGTGCCATCAAGTTCCTCGAGGAAATAGAGAAGCGTTTTGCAAAAAAATGAGAAGGTTGAGACAAGCACCCTCCTTGGGAAACTTGTTTCAATAAAGTATAAAGCCACAGGGAACATAGGGGTGCACATTATGGAAATGTCCCATCTTGCATCAAAATTGAAGGCACTAAAGTTGGAGTTATGAGATGATTTACTCGTACATTTAGCGTTAATATCTCTTCCTATGCAATTCGGTCAATTTAAGATAAGTTACAATTGTCAAAAGGAAATGGACTTTAATGAGCTCATCTCTCATTGTGTGCAAGAGGAAGAAAGAATGGTGCAAGATAGAATTGAAAGTGCTCATTTGGTTACTTGTCCAAAGTTCAAGAAAAGGAAATGGACAACAGAAACTGCTAAAGAATCCTTCTCTAAAGGAAATCAAAGGAAACCTAAGGACAATAAACTTGTTTCTTTTGCAAAGGTGAAGGTCATGTGAAGAAAGATTGTACCAAGTATCATGCATGACATGAAAAGAAAGGTACATCTCTTGCTTTAGTTTGTTATGAGGTTAATTTGACTTCTGTATTCAAACACACTTGGTGGGTGCAGTGGCGGACCCAAGAATATATACTAGGTAGGGCACGCTAATATAAAAGGAAATGATAAATAAGATTACTATATATATATATAATAAATTTAGTCACTATAAATATACATATGCATAATGATTTATAAAGAGATATTTTACTTATAAAGTAAATTGAAAAAATCCATACACGTCAATGTTGCGATTTTTTAACTCCAATAGTGTTAATATGTATAAAAATACAAAAAAATTTGATTTTATATTATTTTAACTATAAAATAAACTGTATAAAATGAAATAAAATAATCACAACCAATTGCTCGACTTCTTACGTACTACTCCAACATTACATCACGATCCCAATATTCATTTATTAATTTAGTATTGAAACTTTTAAACAATTATTAAGGTCTCGAATCAATAAATTTTCAAGATAAAATGGTACTGTTAAATATCATTATCTCTGTACACGAGAAGACGAAGGCAAGAAGTTGTGGAAGTCAAACACATGAGCTTTGAAGGTGAGCGCGACTGTACTACTAGGAGACAGGGGTGCAACGTACTTTTGCCTCCTTCATGAAAGTTGATTTTGAGATTGTGGTACAATATTGGAGAATGCATACGAGGAGACAAGCAATAGGTCCCCAAGGGAAGCGAAGGCATGGTGGGCTACCACGAGAACACAATGATCGGTGTCATGATGAATCTGTGATTCGTCACCTTTATTCTTTCATTTTGGCTAAAGTCCTTGGTAAAATACATGTAAACATTCACTAATTAACATTCTAACCATGATTATTAATATTATATATTTAACGCTTATTTTATCCAAAAAAAGAATAAAGAGAAAAAGGAAAATAAAAAGAAAAGAAGGATGGATATAATTATGTACAGACTAATCCTAACTCCAAGATCGGGTCAATATTAACTTGATCGATAAAATAAATAATTAGGAAGAGATAAGGATCTTAATTTTTATAAATGATAGAAAATCAAAATCAAAAATATAATAAACACATTTTTTACATTGTAAATATTTCACTTATTTTGTTTATCACCTAGAAAATTCCAAATTAAAATATTTCCTTTACAAAATTTGTTCATAAAAATAAAAATTAATTTATACAAATATTAGAAAAATTATTTAATAAAAAATAGTTAATTGCAATGAACCGGAAAAACTATAAAAGCCGACTTCCAAAGTTCATAACTATTTATAGAAAACTCCAAACTGACCAAACTCATTTAAACTTTGTTCTGTACTTAATACTATTTTTAAAAATATTAAAAAATATTCGAATAAAATGGATGACTTTTGACGTTTGGGACCTGTTGTACATATGTACTATATGTAGAAAATTCCCGTACTTTTAATTAATTATCTGTAAAATCGATTAACTTATTTATATTTCATAGCTATTTTTAAAATATTTATGAACTTTGATAAAAGTTCAACTCGTATTCATATGTGGTATTTATTAGATCCGTATTTGGATTCCATGTTTATTGGATTCATATTTGGATTTAGTCTTTGTTCGATTCATATTTGGATTGCCTCTTTATTCAACCCGTATTCGAGTCTGCTCCTTATTCTGTCCGTGTTCGGATTAAATAAATATCCAATTTAAATTCGTATTCATATTTTTAAGGATATGATTTCTTAATGTATATCTGAATCATATTTGTATCTATATTCGTATTCGATAAAGATGATGTGAATATGGATACTAAAATAAACATATCCGATCTGTTTCCATCCCTAGGCGACATGAGAGAGGGGGGCACGCAAGAGGTTTTCAATCACATGGTATTTCATTTAGCTTTTGTGTCCAGATGCATAAGGGGCATTTTCATTGGGATTATTTTTTTTAGATTTGAAGCAGTGGAATATAAGAAGGGTGTCTTAGAAACTGGGGGGGGGCACATGCCCCCCTTAGCACATACATAAGTCCACCCCTAGGTGGGTGGATTCCAGTACTACTATTCACGTAAGTATATCTATGTAGGGCTCTTAAAATTGCTGAATGCCAAGTGGTGCTGAAAAGTTCATCTATGTGGGCAATGACAAGACCTGCAAGATGAAGTTGTTGCGGATTTTCGATTATCATTAAGTAATGGTTGTTTTTTAGATTTGAAATATACTTTTGTGGTTCCATCTTTTCGAAGGAACTTAATTTCCGTTTATTTGTTGGATCGTTTGGAAACTGAAAGGTGAAGTTGTTTCTTAATTCCAATTTGGTTGCTACTAGTTCTTTATCTATTTATGATAATCTATATTTGATCCACACAACTTCTTCATCCAAATAAAGGTAAAAGACGAAAAAGCTTCAACATGTAAAAGATTATGCATTTTGTTGCATTGGACATCGGTAATAATCCCCCTTTTGCTGGATATTACCGATGTAATTGTAAAAAGCTAAATTTTCGAGAATTTTAGACCAAGCTTCTGATAAACTCAAATTTTCGTCTAACCCAACGCCAACTCTTCGATATATTTCTTGTTGGAAATATCTCTAATCCCACTTATAACGAGTAGGACCAAATAATTCGATCAGGGTAGTTGCTGAATCATACCACATAGTTCCAGCAACAACGCAAGCTGCAAAAAAGATAGCTGTGATACTATTGGAGAGTAAGGTTTCAATATTTCCCATACGTAATCCTTTGTATAAATGTTGAGATGAGCATACATTAAGATGGAATAGGCCCGCTAATATGCCCAATGTACCCGCTGCAATATGATGAGAAGCTATTCCCCCAGGAACAAAGGGATCAAAACCTTCCGCGCCCCACACAGGGTTTATAGGTTGTACTTTTCCAGTTAGCCCATAAGGATCTGATACCCATATCCCAGGACCATACAAACCTGTTACATGAAATGCGTCAAAGTCGAAGCATGCGACCCCTGAGAGAAATAAATGAATTCCAAAGATTTTTGGCAAATCCAAAGAGGGTTTTCCTGTACATTCATCGCAGAATATTTCTAGGTCCCAATACACCCAATGCCAAATTGCTGCCAAAATGCATAAACCAGAAAACAAAATATGTGTCACTGCCACAACTTCATAACTCTAAATACCCAGATTTGTTACAGTCCCTCCTGTAATATTCCAACCGTCCCATGAATTAATATGTTTAAGATTATATATTTGTTATCTTTCGTATACAGATTTTGAACTTTTTTAGGTATATGAATCAACCGGTTGCTTCATCTAAATGTGTAAAAGATCATAGCCACACTTAAAAGCTGAGTACTCTACCATTGAGTTAGCAACCCAGATAAATATGTAGATACAATTAGATATATATGATCAAAATAAAAAATAATAATAAATTGATTGAATTGTACGATCCGACAAAAGATATAGAAATGGAACTAGCAACAAAAGAAATAAAAAAAGAAAATTTTTATAATCTGTTTCATTAATTATATAATATAAACAACAAAAAAGTGAATCAAATTAAAACGTAAGAGATTAAAGAATAAACAGAAATGTCAGAATTGACGAATATCCTCAATTCAAGAATTTTTTCCTTTTCATTCTAGTAAATCTATCACTTGAGTGAAATAAAAAACCAACTAATATGGGACAGAAATGGATATTTATCCACGATCGAATTATATTTGTTCAATACATCATTGTCAATATGAATTGAATGTTGAGAAAACAAATAAAACTAAATAAATCAAATTAAAATAAAGGATTTGTATTGGATTGGCACGACATAAAATAAACATAAAAAAGAAGAACTAGAAATGGGATTTATTCAATCAATAGGGGTGCAATAAATAAGTATGATTAATCCATTGTTTATTGAGAAATCCCTACAAAAAGAATAAAAAAAAGTCAATGTATGAATAGGGAAAGAAAGGGGTAAGAGTGAATAATTATACAAAGTTAGATACTAAACACCCTAATCCACTTTTGATACTTTTTTTTACTTCAGTTAATTTTTTTATTGATTTGAAATTCTTTAAATAATCCTGCCTTCTTAAAAATACAATTAACAGTTTATGTAGGTTGAGCCCCTTTTTCAAGAAAATATAGACTAGCCGGAACATTTAAATAAGTTTATCGGATCGTAAAAACCCACTTTCCGAAGATCTCTTCCTTCTCTTCGAGATCAAACATCAATTGCATTTATTCATTGATGGCTCATTGGGATAGATATAGATAAACAACGCTCCTATAGAAACGTATAAGAGGAATTCTCCTCATACAACTCAAGAAAGAATGATTTTATTTTCTTTTTGTATGTATTTTGTGTGTATAATAGATCAAAATATAATTAATATATAAATTAATTATTATTAATTTATTATTATTATTAAATATTAGAAGTATAATTTTCCATAATGGAATAGAATATAATTTTCAGAATTGAGTTAATAATAAAAAATAATAATAAATAATGGCAAATGAATCCATACATCATAAATTAAACTATAATTTTAGTTTTCTTATTTTTTCTGTAAGAGAAAAGAAATATCATTCGTACTCATAACTCAAATTTTATAACTCTGAAAGGAAAATCCTTAGACATTTATTGAGCCGTCTCTAACCTCTTTTGTTTTTCTCATCTCAAATTGATTTTGATTCTTTATTCTGAATTAATTGTCTAATTGTTGAGAGATAGAAAATGATCTTTTCTTGTTCCGGAACCTTTTATCCTTGCTTTGTTGAATCATTGGGTTTAGACATTACTTCGGTGATCTTTACTCCTTTCATAATGGTAGCAACATACCTTTTTGCTTTTTCTTTTTACGAAAAAATTATACGAACGATGGAGATTACCTTATGATACACTTTTGATCGAAAATGTTTTCTAATTTTGCTTCAGACAAATTTGACTTTTTGATTTCAAACTTGCGAATTGGTTAGAATTTCATTTTTCAATTTCTATATTCTATATAGAAAATATATTTACAACATTGTTCCAACTTATTGATTCGCAGTAACCCTAGATTCTTCCTCCCGATTGATAAAAACAGTCAATACTTTTTGCTCAAGCTCTATGATGTACTATTTACTTACAACCTAAAACAAATTAAGGTACTGTGAGATAGAACAAACTATGTCGAGCCAAGAGCATTCTCATTCCTATAGAAATGATGGATGTAAGAATCCACATACGATGATGTCCTTCAAGTCGCACGTTGCTGTCTACCACATCATTTCAAACGAAGTTTACCATAACTTTCCTCAAATTTTGAATATGTACGGAATTGATTCAGTATGAAATCATGCATAGTCATTGGTTCAATTGGTGCATAATAGTTCATACTTTTTATCTTTTTATCTATCGAATAAGCTATATAATAAAGAAAAACTCAAGAATGATCCAGAAGGATTCAAAGTTTCCTTTCCCGATCAAATTGATTTTTTAGATTTCTTTGATTATCAAGGATTCATAAGGAATCTATCATAAATTTTAAAGAATCCTCTATGTAAGGTAAGATTCAGATCTTGGATTGATATTCAAATAATGAAATGGGGAATATGGTATTTACATATTAATCATATACACCAAATAATTATTACAACTAGTAATTATGGATATTTCAATATCTATATATGGATCTTTTCCACTTTTCTTTTGAATTTAGACACAAAACAAAAAGCATCATTATCTTGTAATAATTCCAATAAAATACAATATTATATATATATATGAGATATACATGTATGAGATATATACGAGGCATACAATATACCCACAAAAGACTAACTTTAATGTGAATAGTACAGATGCATATTGAATAATACTCCCCTTTTGGAGGATGAAACTATTAATGCATATCCATACCCATGGAATATAATACGTAAAGACCATATTTTGAGAAGAGTTGCTCTTTGGAGAGCACATTGTCTATCGTTGGCCTCTATGGTAGAATCAGTCAGGGAGGCCTGAGAGGCGGTGGTTTACCCTGTGGGGGATGTCAGTGGTTTGAGTCCACTTATCTCCATCTCTAGCCCGTAAACTTAGCTGATACTATGACTATGATAGCACCCAATTTTTCTGATTCGACAGCTCGATCTATAATTTATCATTCATGGATGTTGATAAGATCCTTACATTTAGCAGCACCTTAGGATGGCATAGCTTTATTAAATGGCGAGGTTCAAATGAGGAAAGGCTTACGGTGGATACCTAGGCACCCAGAGATGAGAAATGGCGTAGTAAGCGATGAAATGCTTTGGGAAGTTGAAAATAAGCATAGATCCGGAGATTCCTAAATAGGTTAACCTTTAAAATTGCCGCTGAATCCATGGGCAGGCAAGAGACAACCTGGTGAACTGAAACATCTTAGTAGCTAGAGGAAAAGAGAGCAAAAGGGATTCTCGTAGTAGCGATGAGCAAAATGGGAGCAACCTAAACCATGAAAACGGGGTTGTGGGAGAGCAATACAAATGTCGTGCTGTAAGGCAAAGCGGTGGAATGCTTCACCCTAAATGGTGAGAGTCCAGTAGCCGAAAGCATCACTAGTTTATGCCATGACCCGAGTAGCATGGGGCACGTGGAATCCCGTGTGAATAAACAAGGACCATCTGGCAAGGCTAAATACTCCTAGGTGATCGATAGTGAAGTAGTACCGTGAGGGAAAGGTGAAAAGAACCCCCATCGGGGAGTGAAATAGAACATGAAACCGTGAGCTCCCAAGCAGTGGGAGGAGAATGTGATCTCTGACCGCATGCCTCTTGAAAAATGAGCCGCCGACTCATAAGCAGTGTCTTGGTAAAGGGAACCCACCAGAGCTGTAGCGAAAGTGGGTCTTCATAGGGCGATTGTCACTGCTTATGGACCCAAAGATGGGTGATCTATCCATGACCAGGATGAAGCTTGGGTGAAACTAAGTGGAGGTCCGAACCGATTGATGTTGAAGAATCAATAGATGAGTTGTGGTTAGGGATGAAATGCCACACGAACCCAGAGCTAGCTGGTTCTCCCCGAAATGCTTTGAGGCATAGCAGTTGACTGGACATCTAGGGGTAAAGCACTGTTTCGATGCGGGCCGCGAGAGTGGTACCAAATCGAGGCAAACTCTGAATATTAGATATGACCCCAAAGAGGGGTCAAAGTCGGCCAGTGAGATGATGGGGGATAAGCTTCATCGTCGAGAGGGAAACAACTTGGATCACCAGCTAAGGCCCCTAAATGACCGCTTAGTGATAAAGGAGATAGGGGTGCAGAGATAAGTAGGAGGTTTGCCTAGAAGCAGCCACCCTTGAAAGAGTGCATAATAGCTCACTGATCGAGCGCTCTTGCATCGAAGATGAACGGGGCTAAGCGGCCTGTCGAAGCTGTGGGATGTAAAAAAGCATCGGTAGGGGAGCGTTCCGCCTTAGAGGGAAGCGCCCACAAAAGTAGGTGTAGACGAAGCGGAAGCGAGAATCAGCTTGAGTAACACAAACATTAGTGAGAATCCAATGCCTCAAAAACCTAAGGGTTCCTCTGCAAGGTTCGTCCACGAAGGGTGAGTCAGAGCCTAAGATCAGGCTGAAAGGCGTAGTCGATGAACACCAGGTGAATATTCATGTACTACCCCTTGTTGGTCCCGAGGAATGGAGGAGGCTAGGTTAGTGATGAGCCGCCCGGACAACTAAGGTAAAGGAATAACTAAGGTCGTTGCGACCTCAATCGCACGAGACTCAGAGCTCAACAAGAAAAAGATCAGACTACCAAATAAAAATCAAAACACGGTAAAAATCAAGGAAGCGATCTCGCTATGATATTAACCTGGTATAACACCCAGGGTCGAACTCGGAGAGCAAGTGATGGCCTCGCAGCCTACGAAGTAGTCAAAAATAAAAACAAAGGATTTTTGGTGGGTTTTTAATATTTTAATATTTTTTAGATTTTTTAAATAATAAAGAAAATAAGAAAACAAGGAAACAAACAACTTTGACTAATTATTGAAACACTCAAAATTAATCTAAAAATTCAAACAAAAATATTTTTAGAGTTTTTGTATTTTTTATGTTTTTGTCGAGTTTTTGGTATTTTTCTGATTTTTAGGGAATTTTATAAAAATGAAAGAAGGCTAAAACAGAAGCACAATGTCCAGTCAGGCTTGGAGGGCCAAAATAAAATCAAAAATGGCCCTAACTAATCCTGAAGGTATTTTTCCTATAAACTAGAGACAAAAACAAAAATTCAGAGACTACGTTTATGATTTCTGGAGTTTTCTACGAGTTATTAGAATTTTTATGAGATTTTCAATGTTTTTTATTTTTTATGATTTTTACAAATCCAAAAACGAGCAAAATTGGTCAGAAAATCAAACACAACAAAACAAACAAATTTTGATTTTTTTGTAATTTTTAAAGATGTTTTAATATTTTTTTGTGAATTTTATAACTGGACAGTAAGAAAAATAGGGGTTTTTGAATTTTTAAAAATAATAAAAGGGCTCCAAAAATTTCCCAAAAATTAGTGAAAAGTCTACACAGTGGCAGGAGCCATGTCAAATTTTCACTCGATTTAGAGTAGATTTGATATTTTATTTAAAATAACCAAGAGCCCACAGTGTATAGGGACCTGATCGTAATAAAAATATCTCTGAGGGCTTAGAAATAACAATAACGAAAACCTAGGGGGTCCAGGTACAAAATGTCCAAGATCTCACGCGCCACGTGCGTGATCTGGGCACTCAGGGACCTTTTTGTAAAGAAACTTAAGTCCCTGGACCTGTTAGTAACACGTACTAAAAGTCCAGGGGCGAAAGTGGAAAAAGCCCACTAAATTCAACACATGTAGAAATAAACTATTCATAGGGGCATAAATGCAATTAACCAAAAATATTTTTCATTTCATTAACAAACAGAAACTACAGGCCCTTCATATGCAAATTACCACAAAATACACGTGACGAAGCACATGTTCCACAACGTACAGGGGTATTAAAGCAAATAACATAAACTACCAGGTCCACTATGCAAATGTACCAAAATAAAATGAACGTTAAAAAATATTTACAGGACTAAATGCTAAAAACGAAAAGACGGAGGGCCTAAGGAAAATTACCCCTTATTATGATCCGAGGGCCCGATGCTTGCCACGTGTGATATCCAACGGTCAGGAATGGTGGCGCCTCAATGAAGAAGCCTCGTCGATGATCCAACGGTGGAGGGTGGCCTCTTCTTCATCCTAATCGAACGACCCACAAGTGATCTGGGCCTCCGGAGTCGAACGGACGGCAGAGGAGGATCCTGGAGGAACTCCTTGCCGGCGAACTTCGCCGGAGGGCTGGAAGCACGCTGGACCTCCGCAGGAGCTGCTGATGATCGGAAAAGATGCGCCAGAGCCTTCCGCGTCTGAAGAACCCCTCCGATGGTGCTGGGATGCTCCGAAGAGCTCCAGCGACGGCGGTGGAGCTCAAGCTCCTGTGCTGAACGTGAAGGACCTCAGATGCTCCTCCTCTGACCTGCAAAGCTACACAGAAGCACTCTTGGGTCGAGGGCAAAGTGCCTCGACCCGATTAGAGGCGATGGGGATGATCGGTGCGTCGGAATGGAGGAGCTCCGGCGATGCGACGGCGGAGGAGCTCCAATCCCAGTTCCTGTGCGAACTGGGTTGGATGAAGGGGTGTATAATGTGCGTGGGAGAAGGGCGAAGGTGATGGTGTCGTCCGATGATCGAATGGGGGTCGAAGATGGTCGGAATCGACGGTCGACGGCGACGGGGCGATTTGGGGGTAAACGGAAATTAGCTAAAAATATGAAGATCTAAGGTTACCTGATGGTCGAAGTCGACTGGGAAGAAGCCGCTGAAGCTCCTGGTCCTTGTCTCGAGGGCCGTCGATGCCCGAGGCTCGAACACCACGCAAGGGTGGCGCACGGCGGTGCTAGGTCGCCGGATCGATGGTCACCGGCCGACTGCTGTCACTCAGGCGGAGATGGTGGAGGTCCTGGGGTGGAGAATGCGGAGCCAAAGACGAGTGAAAGTGCGGGCGGAGCTCAGGCTATATACGGCTAGGGGTCCGGCTAAGAGAGGGTCGGGCGAGCTTATCGGAGCTCGGACCCCTTAAACCCACCCCGGGCGTGGATCAGAGATGAATCAGGAAGAAGTAGGACCCGGGGTTAAGGGGTTTAGTGTTCGGATCGTGACGCGAGAAATGGGAGAAATCGGGTCGGGCGTGCAGATCCGGGGGACAGTGGTCCAGGGGGGGAGTTGACCGGGGGGGTCAACATCCCCCGTGGACCAATGGAAAGCGGCCACGTGTAAAAGATTTGGAAATTAAATTTAAAATAGAAAATGGCCGAATTAAGAAAAACTCAAAACATGAAAAATATTTATTTATTTACAAACTATTTTTTTGTGATTTTTATTTATTTTTTTGAAATAAAAATAAGGTATATACAATATAGTATTATATACATATGTATATACAATATAGATTTTTAATTTTTGATTTTTAATTAATTATTTTTGTGCATTTTTATTCTAATTTTATATTTTATTTATTTACGAGATAAAATTTGGAATATTTTGGTATTTTTATTTTATTTTTATTATTTTATTACAAGGGTAAAATAAATAGTTATATACATTTATACACATGGTATATATACAATGTTTCTTTTGATTTTTATTTTTGTTCTTTTTATTTTATTTTTGGTTTTGTGATTTTTGTTTTATTTATTTGCATAATGGGATATGGAGTATATACAAATTTTTATGGAATTTAATTTTTTATTTACAAGGTGAAATAAATAGAAAAAGGGGTTATATGTACAAGGTGTATGTACAATAGATGAGGGATTTATTTTCTTTTTAGTTTTTCTTATTTTATTTTAATTTAATATTTACAAATATATACAAATAAATACAACCCATTTTTATTTTTATTTTTAGAGGAAAATATTTTTATTTGTTTACAGGTATGTATGTACACATGAGCTTCCTTATCTCTCTCTACTTGGGTTTTTATGCAGTCAAGCCCATGCTGAGCCCTCCCTTGGGATTAGGTCACTCAATATTTATTCTAAATATCTCTCTCTTTTTCTTTTATCTCTTTATTCTTATATTTATGCACAAAAACATGCTAATTATTGTATTTTACACAATGCATGTTAAATGGTAATTATTGATATTTACAAATATATACATGTGTTTGTCAAAGGTTTTGTAGCTAAAATAAAAGAATAAAGAGTGATGAATTGGTATTCATCACCCCCCTATACTTAACTTTGCTAGTCCCTTAGGAAACACTTATTTGAAAAAAGAAGCGAAAAAGAGAAAGAAAAAGAAAAAGAGGAGAAAATGCATGGATCAAGGTTGATTATTAAACTTGCCTTCATTAAATTGAATTATGGAGCTCGATCATATCTTTGGATTATTAATGTGTCAGAACCTTATTTGGACTTAAGTTTAAAACTTAACAGCCTCTAACATCCACTAATCTATAATCAAGACTCCTCAATAATCCAGATCAGAACAAGTCATCATACACAAACCCTGAAGACTATGAATCTTTCCTTGTACTGTGTAAGTGGGATCTAGCTCCCCACATCAGAAGTGGCAACTTGACAACCCTCCCCAACAAGGTAACTCTATGACCCCAATCTGGCCACTCTTTCCTCGAGGAGCGGGGTATTCCCTTCTAAGTTCAAGTTCAACCGGCTCAAGAAGAGGGGGAAGAAGAGAATGGACCATGGCCAGTGTAGCCATGTATCCTTGGGAGCTCAACCAGTGTAGCTAAGTCTCCCTGCTGCAAGCTACATAAGGTGGGACATGAATCTCAAGCTTTGCTTATTTGCACTATATACATACTCCGGTGGGATTATCATTTTCTATCAGACCCACCACTTTTTTTGGAGTTATTTTCTTTTTGCATTTTTTTTCAAGTGCATCTATACAACATATACATGTGCAGCATATATACAAGGAGTTTTTCCTCTTGAGCCATTAGACTATCCCTCTTTTGAAGTATTATTGCAACCCACAACTCCTGTCGTTAGACCTCATGGCAACCAGACCAAGTTGAGACGCACTTCCTTCACTAAAAGAAGAAGAGAGGTTCCGCCTAGAAGTACTACCCTCATATGCTACCCCAAGTCAAGGAAGACTGCCTCCTCACCACCTCATCCGTAGAGAGCTCGGTGTTAAGTGCTGGTCTAAGTAAAGCCATTGTCTATATGAGTCATGTTTGTTTTGTTAAGTGATCTACTTAGGCTCATTGAGATGACATGTGATCATAGCCTAGTGGACTCAAAGAATTAAGTCACCATGGACCTGAAAAGCCTTAACCCTAAGCCCTATAAGGTTCCTCTTATAATTAGATGCATTAAGATCTTAATCAAGCTCCATTTCCCAATTTAATTCCAAGCCAGTTTAAATGTCAACTATAATCCAGGAAAAACTATACAAATATATACAAAGATGCTATTTACACAATATTTTACAAACATGCAAAATTTTTGAAAAATATTTTGAAATCATGGATGTGTGCATGAATGCAAGTTTTGCAAAATATTTACACAAATTTACACAAGATTTTTGCAAACTTTTGATTTTCAAAATATTTTGGAAATATTTTGTACTATATACATAATTTTGATATGCACATATTTACACAAACTTTACACAAAAAGTTTTTGAAACATTTTTACAAAAATAATTTGTACAATAACTAAGTATGTGCAAATAAAAGAGTGTTTATTTACAGGGAAAAAATTTTAATTTTTATGGATTTTTGAGTTTTTAGCCATTTTTATTTATTAACACGCTCACACAAAGTACGAGTTATGGCTAAAGTATATATGAAATATATACACCCCCCCATACTTAGCTCGAACGATGTCCTCAGAGTCAAGAGCGATGAAGAAGACATAACTCGTGCTTAATATAGGGAAGTGAAAAGGAAGGCTATATACAAAGACGAATGAATGAATAGAAATCGAAAGGATCTCGGCTTTTCCCCCTATACTTAGGATCAAATAATCCTAAGTATAGCAGGCTGTACACAAAGGGAAAACCGAGTAGAGAATGTACATGGTCTACCCCCCCTATACTTAGGGTAAGATATCCCTAAGTATAGGCAGCAAAAATAGGGGTAGAAAGAATCAAAAGAATACCCAAGAGTCCTACATCCCCCCTATACTTAGGGTAAAGTACACCCTAAGTATAGCATAATCAAAAGATAAGGAAATGGATGTGGACTAAAGAATGGAATGATATGGACATCTGGATCTATACAGGTTGGGAGAACAGTGATAATCATGCGTGAGATGCAATAGATGTGAGTCAAAAGACCACATCTCACGTAAAGTGAACAGGGGCAACATCAACGACCCGCGGCTCATGATCTAGAAATGGCTTGAGCCGCTGGCCGTTCACTCGAAAGGTACTCTCAGAAGACAACTCAGATATATCAATACTCCCATTGTCATGTACCTTTCTCACGAGATAAGGTCCCTTCCATTTGCTCTGTAGCTTCCCTAGAAATAGACGAAGCCTAGCATCAAACAACCATACTCTCTGTCCAGGCTCAAAATGCTTGTGGCTGATATGAGAATCATGCCACTCCTTCACTCTCTCCTTGTACTGTAGGCTGTTTCAGAAGGCGGTATCTCGAAGCTCCTCCAAGGTTGCTAACTCTGCCCTCCTCTGGTCTTCTACACTATCTATATCCAAAAGAATATCTGTAACTGCCCAAAGTGACATGTTTCTCAGCTCAACTGGTAAATGGCACAGCTTTCCATATACGAGGCGAAAGGGAGATGTGCCCAAAGGTGTCTTGAAAGACGTCCTATATGCCCACAAGACCGAGTCCAAAAACTGTGACCAATCCTTTCGGTCAGGGCGGACGACTTTCTGCAATATAGTCTTGATCTCCCTGTTCGACACCTCGGCTAGACCATTCATCTGTGGATGGTATGGAGTGGAAACTCGATGGTCTATACCGAACTCGCTAGCATTCACCTGGTCGTTGATGAAATGAGACCCCCATCAGATATCAATACTCGAGGTACCCCGAACCGTGTAATGATATGCCCCCTCAAAAATCTGCAAACAATCCTGGCATCAGCGGTTCGGGCGGGGATGGCCTCAACCCAACGACTCACATAATCAACGACCAACAGAATATAATCAAATCCCTGACTCTTAGGGAATGGACCCATGAAATCGATGTCCCATGCGTCAAAAACCTCACAGAAGTGAATGGGCTGCATCGACATCATATCACGCTGTCCACAAGTGCCCATCCTCTAACAGTCAGTACACCTCTTCACGAACTCATCAGAGTCCTTGAAGAGGGTAGGCCACCATAGGCCGGATTGGAGCATTTTCTGTGCCGTTCTCCTCCCAGAGTGATGTCCTCCTGCCTCAAGCTTGTGGCAGTAAGTGAGCACGCTATGGTGCTCCTCCTGAGGAATGCACCTACGCCAGACGCTATCCCCTCCTTCGTGGTAAAGGACGGGATCCTCCCAGTGGTAGGACTTGGCCTTCGCGAGGAATGTCTCAAGCCTCTGCCTAGGCCAATCTTGTGGAACTTTCTTAGCAATAAGAAAGTTCACAATATCGGCGTACCACAGGAGAGAGGCGATAGCAAGGATCGCCTCATCTGGGAAGGTCTCACATATGGGATCAATCTGCTCAGAATCCTCAAGATGCTCTAATCGGGAGAGATGATCCGCCACCACATTCTTGACTCCAGGCTTATCCTTAATCTCTATGTCGAACTCCTGGAGTAGAGGATCCATCTAGTCAGTCTGGCCTTGGCATCCTTCTTTGCCATGAGGTAGCTGATGGCGGTATGATCAGTATACAAGGTCAGTCTAGATCCAATAATGTACGATCTGAACTTATCTAGGGCGAATACTACGGCTATCATCTCCTTCTCTGTGACTGTGTAATTCCGCTGCGCGGAATCCAATGTGCGGCTAGCGTAGTGGATAACAAATGAAACTCCATCCCTCCTCTGTCCTAGCACAGCCCCCACGGCAAAATCGGAGGCATCCGTCATGATCTCGAATGGGAGAGACCAGTCAGGCGGCTGGAGAACATGAGCCTCAACAACACATCTCTTGAGAGTCTCAAACGACGAAAGACACTTATCATCGACAAGGAACTCGGTGTCTTTCAGCAGCAGGTCAGTCAACGGTCGGGCAATCCTACTGAAATCATGAATGAATCGCCGGTAGAAACTGACGTGCCCAAGGAAAGACCGTAACTGCCGTAAATTGGACGGCGGTATGAGTTTTCTAATGACATCTCCTTGGCCGGATCAACCTCCATGCCCCTATTGGAGATGATGTGGCCAAGCACCGTCCCTTGAGTCACCATGAAGTGACTCTTCTCCCAAGATAGCACAAGGTGAACCTCTATACATCGTTGAAGGACTCGGTCTAGGCAGTCAAGACAGGAGTCGAATCCATCACCGTAGACCGAGAAATCATCCATGAAGACCTCCAAGCACTCCCCTACCATGTTCTAAAATATCAACAACATGCATCTCTGAAATGTCGCAGGGGCATTGCATAGCCCAAATGGCATGCGTCGGAAGGCGTATGTGCCGAAGGGACATGTAAAGGTAGTCTTGTCCTGGTCCTCGAGAGCGATGGCCACCTGGTTGTAGCCCGAGTACCCATCCAGAAAATAATAGTGGCTCTTACCTGTCAATCTCTCAATGATCTAATCTATAAAGGACAGGGGGAAATGATCCTTCTTGGTGGCCTGGTTGAGTCTCCTGTAATCAACGCAGACCCGCCAAGAAGTGGGTACCCGTGTAGCAATCTCCTCTCCAGACTCGCTGACCACTGTAGTGATGCCCGTCTTTTTGGGCACCACATGCAAAGGGCTGACCCACTTGGAGTCGGAGATGGGGTAGATAAAATCGGCGCTCCACCATTTCGATATCTCCTTCATGACAACCTCTCTCAGATTCGGGTTCAGCCGCCGCTGGAACTCACATGACAGCTTCGCCTCATCCTCGAGATAGATATGGTGGGAGCACAGGGCCGGACTTATCCCTTGGAGATCTGCTACGCTCCATCCTATCCCCTTGCGGTTCTTTTCAAGAACCCCCATCAAACGGGATTCCTACTCTCCAGTCAAATCGGCGGAGATAATGACTGGGTACATCTCATGCTCACCCGCAAGGAACCTATACTTCAGCGACGCAGGAAGCGGCTTCAGCTCTGGACAACTAGATGCTGGTGGATCTGACCTCTGAAAACTCTGCGTGAAGGCTGCCAAATCCGCATGGGAGAACTGAAACTCTCTGTCACTCTTTGAATCTGGAGAAGGCTGCCCTGATGGACTGTCTCTGCTCTGCTCAGCATCTACCTCCTCCCTAGCTGCAGGCTCAGTGGAAGTCAGATCTGGTATGTACTCATCAAAATCTGCCCAGTCAAAATCTGACTCCGTGGCCTCAGTACCACCATCATCACAAAAATCTGTCTCGCGGTCTCGAACCGGCTCTGCTGCCTCTAAGGTATCCTAGACCAGGAATGTGCTCTTCAAGCTCTCCTCTGCTGGCATCTCTGCATCAGCGGCCTCTGAAGGTGAGAGGATGGCCTATGCATCTGGATCTGCCCATACTGCCTCGTCATCTGTGATCACAAAGTCACAGTCCTAGTGGATGTCTGGCCCGGCATCTGTCATCTGCTCTGTATCTAAAGTAGTCTCTGAGCATGCTCTGTCTCTGGCTCTGTTGTCCTCGACTATCTCTATTTGTACACTTTCGTCCTCGATGCGAAAGTATACCTTCCCTCTATCATGGTCGGTCACTGCCTTGGCTGTGGCCAAGAACATGCGACCTAGAATGAAGGGGGTATCGGTCACTGATTCAGGGATCTCCATGTCCAACACTACGAAGTACACAGGGAATTGCAGGCCCTGAATCGTGATGACAACATCTCTAAGCAACCCCTTCGGCCTCTTGACAGATCGATCAGCAAACTGAAGGATTGTCCTGCTCTGTCGAAGAGTGCCCAACTCGAAGCGGTCGAGAAGGGCTGCCGGAAGTAGGTTGATCGACGATCCGCTGTCTAATAGAGTACGGTCGAACCTCTGCTCTCTGATGTGGCATCTGACATACGGGGCTCCGGAGTCTGGCCTCTTGGCTGGTAGACGGTTCTGGATCGCGAAACAAGTAGCTCTCGTCAGCACATGAATCTCTGAATGGTGGTTACTCCTCTTCCTCCTAACTGTAGTCCTGTCTCTGAGTGAACGCTGGAGTAGAGGGATGTGCTGCAAAGCCTCCTGAAGAGTGAGCTGAATGTAAAAACGGTCTATCATCTGCTGGCTGAACTCTTCCTTCTGCCTCTTTTTTGGATTTTCAATTTTCTTCCCCTTCCCCATCTGAAGGGCTCTAGGGAAGGGGATCACAGGGTCCTTCTCAGATGAAGGACTAGGAACGGGTATGAGCTGCTCGACGGCAGGATCCACACATACATCATGCACCACAGTGGGACCAGAAGAAAACAAACCCTTTCCTTTATTTCCAGAAGTGTCCCGAGATACAGGTGCAGAAGAAAAAACTACAGGACTCTCAGAAGACACGGTGGCATCAGCACCACCCTCGGCTGGAAGACTCACGGCCTCAATACCACGCTCTGGCTCGGCAACATGGGTGGCCTCAGTACCACCTCCTCCAACTGGTGAAACAGCGACCTCAGTACCGCCGGTGGGATCAGCATCCGTGGTGGCATCAGTACCACCATCGTCATCTCTAGCGGCCTCAGTACCGCTCTCCTCCTCGCCTGGTGCTCTGGAAGTATCCTCGGGGTGTCGCTCAGACGAGTCGCCGCCTGCTGGCATCCTACCGCTTTTAAGTATGACAAAATCAGTATCAAACAAATATGCAGACATATCTCCAAATGCATCACTAGGAGTGGCATACTCAGTACAAACTACCTGCTCAGATTTCCTCTTAAGGTTATTCGGATTGGGCTCTATCTGGGCAGGGATGGCAGCCTTCCCTCTCACGATGTCCCGCATCTCCTGGCGGACCTCATCCATCTCCCGTTGGAATGTAGCCTGCTGATCGGTGAGAAGGCGGGCTATGTCATCCAAGGCGGGGTTCTCATAGGAAGGCCCATGAGAACCTGACGGGTAGCCTCTCTGGAAGTGAGGCTGCTGCTGCTGCTGTGTGTGTGAGAGGGGTAAGACTGTGGATGATGCTGTGGCTGATGAGGCTGATCACGCCTCCAAGACTATCCCTGCTGATAGGGACGAGGACCATATTGCTGTGACTGCTGTGGCTGCTGCTGAGTGTATGCTAGGGGCTGCTGCTGCTGGTGATCCCTCTGATGGCTGTACTGGCCACCCTGTCCTGACGACTGCTGCTAGGGCTGGGCACCTCCGGCCGCCCAATGGAATCCGGGATGGTCTCGTCGAATACCGGGCTGGGGGCGGTCGTACCAAATCCCGTTGACATCCATCAACGGCTCTGAATCGTACTGGGGTGGCGGGAGCATTACCAGAGGCTGATCCGGCTGGTATACCACCATCTGAGTGTCAGTGGATGGTGGTGCCTAGTAGGAAAGCTGCGGCTGCTGGTACGGCTCCGCCTGTACAAGATGGACCTGTCTAAGCCGCTGGTGGGAGCTGGAGTGCTGGGACGAGCTGCTGCTGCTAGGATCGCCTCGTGCCTGAAGACGGGGTTGGGAAGCCGTTTGTGCCTCCTGGAGACACATGAGCTGTGTCTTCAGGTCACTCAGAGTCTGTGCCATCTGCTCCATCTGCGTGATGCCCTGGCACTACTTCTTCTCGATAATCTTCATCCGGTCCAGCTTCTCGCTGATAATCCCCATGTCTGCGGCTAAACTCTCGGCCTGTGCTGCTACCGCGAACGAACTGGATGGATCGACGTCTACCCGTGCTATCCTCTGGTACTGCACGGTCTGTGGCTGCTGGCGTCCCTGTGTGTACAATCTAATCTGGGACATCACCATGTAGTTCTCGGCCATCTCCTCGTAGATGGTCCAGACCCGATCGTGATCCTTAGCGAAATAGGACCCGCCACAAGAAGCGTTCACCAAGCCCTGAAGCTCTGGTGTCAGTCCACTGAAAAAGCTCTGAACAAGCAGCTTGGAAATATCATGGTGCAGGCATCTGTCGGTCAGTTCTCTGAACCTCTCCCATGCCTCGTGAAACTGCTCGTTGGGGAGCATGGTGAAGTTGCTGATCAGGGATCTAGAGGCGTTCGTCCGCCCGAGTGGATAGTACTTGTGCAAGTACTCGGTGCGGAGCTGCTCCCAGGTGTAGACGAACTTCCCCAAGTGCTTCAGCCAGGTGGCTACTCTGTCTGCTAAGGAAAAGGGGAAGGCAATCATCCGTATGGTATCCTGGTCCACCTGACGGTCGTGGACTGTGCTGCAGATCATCAAGAACTCCTGGAGGTGGAGATGGGGCTCCTCTGTGGCGAGCCCATGGAACCGAGGGAGGAGCTGCAAAGTGTTCGGGGGGAACTTGAAGTCCCCCACGATGGCTGGTAGAACAACCCAGTGATGCATCAAGGTCGATCCAGGGTTGTGCAACTCCCGCATCGATCTCGATACCTCTGCTGCTGCTGCTGCGATTGCTGCAGCTGCTGCGGCGGCTGCCGCATGGTCGGGTATTCTCGGCCCGTCTCGTGGCTCGCGCTGCTCACGATCTGCTCTCAACTGCTCCATCTCACACCTCATCTCAATCATAAATGCTCCCTGATCCCTCAACTGCTGCTGAACTATCTCGAGGGAGGCGATCAGGGTGGAGTTGATCTCACCCTAGTCCATAATGAATGTCTGCTCAAGCTGGGGACCTCTGGTGCGGTCGTCACTGCTGCCGGCCATAGTCTCTACAAAACCAAAGCATCCAAACTCAGGTGCCGATAAATCATCTGTTTGTCTCTCCTCTAGCACTGGTATCTTGGACTCAAAAGAAGGGGGATCGAGGGGGAACAGGGTGGAGTCAAACTCGGGTTCGGAGAGCGGGTCTCAGCTCTTGCAAACCAACCTAGATGAGCGGGCAGACGTGCTGGAAAGCGGTGCAGCCAGGGGTTGCCTAAGAGACCGTCTGCCCATCATCTTGATGTGACGAGTTGTGCGGATGAGATCTGGTAACAACTAAGATCACAAGCAAACCCCCGATTCACCAACGCAACGTGAGCTGAAGACCGTAAAGGCTCGATCAATTATCTTGTCAATTTTATTTGGTGATCAGTCAGGATAGAAGAGCGATTACGTGACCTGTTGGGTAACCTGATATTTTCTCAACTGATTGTCCCGTACAGAAAGAGCCGGTAATCAGTCGAGAAGAATATCGGAGGGCTCTACCTAGCATGCAGGTCACTCTCTCGCACAAGCAAACCAGACAATGAGGGGGTTGCTCTCCCCAAGACAAATTTTTAGGTGAGGTATCTTTAGGGTCGATAGAGTTAACAGTCTCAAATTTTATTGTTTTTCTTTTTAGGTATTTTTCAATAAAAAGCAAAATCGCCTAACGAATTTTTCGGTTCTCCTAGTTATTAAGTACAAAAATCAGGGGGGAGAAGTCGAAAAAGCCGATGCACAATGAAATCAATGATGCATGCAGAGAAAGAGATGCGTACCTAACTCCAGCAGTCTACATGCAAGATGATCCGCGCAGAATTGAAAGACAGAAAATAAACTACCTAAATGGTGCAGGCGGAAAATCGAGTCCCTAAATAGCAATTCTACTCGAAAGAACAACTAGTGATCACCAGCCTCCAATCCAAAGAGTCCGGTCTCGGTCCACCCCTCCTCCTCCCGATAAATCGGGTTCAGGAGCAGCGCTTGGCAGGGTGGGCTGCGACACGTAGGCTCGAAGGAAGTGAGTCAACTATTTTATTAATCTTTTATTATATGTCCAATTACCGAACTATAGGAACAGGCAGATGTATTAAGGTGTTTGGATCCTATTAATTACGTCACAATCAAGTGGAAAATCCTAAGGCTAGGGGCTCGAAAATCCGCGAGAAACCGAAAAAGGCAGTGAAAAATCAAAACCGTGAAAAACCGCAAAGAAAACTAAGGGGTCCCCCGAGCACACCGGTGCTCGGCGAAACAGACCCCGAGAGTGTCTAAGTCCAAGATAGTCCTGCTGTCCCTGTATTATTACAACAATAGTTCAAATGGCTGGAAATAAAAGCTACTCTACTCTAAGCTAATCCTCTCCACACTTAGCTGCTTCCTCGCACTCTCCTGCGGCTCCGTGCAGAAGGGAGCCACCTCCGATCACTGCGGTTGCGCCGGCTTCTCGAAAGTCATCGCCTCAGTCCTCGGGCCCTCGCAAGAAAATAGCCAAGTGTCAAACCAGATAAAAATGAAACAGATAAAATAAAATAAAGAAAACAGAGTATATATGCAAAAATGAAAATGAAAACAAACAAGCAAAAACAAACAAAGGCAAAAATAAAAGAAAATAAAATAAAATGAAAATAAAAGAAAAATAAAGAGCCGTGGAAAGCCGCGAAAAAGAAAACAAAATAAAAAGAAAATCAAAACTGACTACTAAGCCGTGCTCCCCGGCAACGGCGCCATTCTGATGAGCTGCCCGAACAACTAAGGTAAAGGAATAACTAAGGTCGTTGCGACCTCAGTCGCACATGACTCAGAGCTCAACAAGAAAAAGATCAGACCCCCAAATAAAAATCAAAACACGGTAAAAATCAAGGAAGCGGTCTCACTATGATATTAACCTGGTATAGCACCCAGGGTCAAACTCGGAGAGCACGTGATGGCCTCGCAGCCTACGAAGTAGTCAAAAATAAAAACAAATAAAAACAACGGATTTTTGGTGGGTTTTTAATATTTTTATATTTTTTGGATTTTTTAAATTATAAAGAAAATAAGAAAACAAGGTAACAAACAACTTTGACTAATTATTTAAACACTCAAAATTAATCTAAAAATTCAAACAAAAATATTTTTAGAGTTTTTGTATTTTTTTATGTTTTTGTTGAATTTTTGGTATTTTTCTGATTTTTAGGGAATTTTATAAAAATGAAAGAAGGTCAAAACAGAAGCACAATGTCCAGTCAGCTTGGAGGGCCAAAATAAAATAAAAAATGGCCCTAACTAAACCTGAAAGTATTTTTCCTATAAACTAGAGACAAAAAGGAAAATTCAGAGACTGAGTTTATGATTTCTGGAGTTTTCTATTAATTATTAGAATTTTTATGAGATTTTCAATGGTTTTTAATTTTTATAATTTTTATAAATCCAAAAATGACCAAAATTGGTCAGAAAATCAAACACAACAAAACAAACAAATTCTGGTTTTTTTTGTAATTTATAAAGATGTTTTTATATTTTTTTGTGAATTTTATAACTGGACAGTAAGAAAAATAGGGTTTTTGAATTTTTAAAAATAATAAAAGGGCTCCAAAACTATCCCAAAAATTAGTGAAAAGTCTACACAGTGGCAGGAGCAACGTATCAAATTTTCACTCGATTTGGAGTAGATTTGATATTTTATTTAAAACAACCAAGAGCCCACAGTGTACAGGGACCTGATCGTAATAAAAATATCTCTGAGGGCTTAGAAATAACAAGAACGAAAGCCCAGGGGGTCCAGGTGCAAAATGTCCAAGATCTCACGTGCCACGTGCGTGATCTGGACACTCGGGGTCCTTTTTGTAAAGAAACTTAAGTCCCTGGACCTGTTAGTAACACGTACTAAAAGTCCAGGGGCGAAAGTGTAAAAAGCCCACTAAATTCGGCACATGCAGAAATAAACCATTCACAGGGGCATACATGCAATTAACCAAAAATATTTTTCATTTCATTAACAAACAGAAACTACATGCCCTTCATATGCAAATTACCACAAAATACACGTGACGAAGCACGTGTTCCACAACGTACATGGGTATTAAAGCAAATAACATAAACTACCAGGTCTACTATGCAAATGTACCAAAATAAAATAAACGTTAAAAAATATTTACAGGACTAAATGCTAAAAACAAAAAGACGGAGGGCCTAAGGGAAATTACCCCTTATTATAATCCGAGGGCCCGATGCTCGCCACGTGTGATATCCAACGTCAGGAATGGTAGCGCCTCAACGAAGAAGCCTCGACGATGATCCAACGGTGGAGGGTGGCCTCTTCTTCACCCTAATCGAACGACCCACAAGTGATCTGGGCCTCCGGGGTCGAATGGACAGCAAAGGAGGATCCTGGAGGAACTCCTCGCCGGCGAACTTCGCCGGAGGACTGGAAGCGCGCTGGACCTCCGCAGGAGCTGCTGATAATCGGAAAAGATGCGCCGGAGCCTCCCGCGTCTGAAGAGCCCCTCCGATGGTGCTGGGATGCTCCGAAGAGCTCCAGCAACGGCGGCGGAGCTCAAGCTTCTGTGGTGAACGTGGAGGACCTCAGATGCTCCTCTCTGACCTGCAAAGCTACACAGAAGCACTCCTGGGTCGAGGGCAAAGTGCCTCAACCCGGTTAGAGGCGATGGGGATGATCGGTGCGTCGGAATGGAGGAGCTCCGACGATGCGACGGCGGAGGAGCTCCAATCCCAGTTCCTGTGCGAACTGGGTTGGATGAAGGGATGTAGAATGTGCATGGGAGAAGGGCGAAGGTGATGGTGTCGTCCGATGATCGAAAGGGGGTCGGAGATGGTCGGAATCGACGGTCGACGGCGACGGGGCGATTTGGGGTAAACTGAAATTAGCTAAAAATATGAAGATCTAAGGTTACCTGATTGTCGAAGTCGACTGGGAAGAAGCCGCTGAAGCTCCTGGTCCTTTCCTCGAGGGCCGTCGATGCCCGAGGCTCGAGCACCATGCAAGGGCGGCGCACGGCGGCGCTAGGTCGCCGGATCGATGGTCTGGACACCCTCTCCTTGCTGCGACACCACCGACCGACTGCTGTCACTCAGGCGGAGATGGTGGAGGTCCTGGGGTGGAGAATGCGGAGCCAAAGATGAGTGAAAGTGCGGGCAGAGCTCAGGCTATATACGGCTAGGGGTTCGGCTAAGAGAGGGTCGGGCAAGCTTATTGGAGCTCGGACCCCTTAAACCCACCCCGGGCATGGATCAGAGATGAATAAGGAAGAAGTAGGACCCGGGGTTAAGGGGTTTAGTGATCGGATCGTGACGCGAGAAATGGGAGAAATCGGGTCGGGCGTGCAGATCCGGGGGACAGTGGTCCAGGGGGGGGGAGTTGACCGGGGGGTCAACATCCCCCGTGGACCAATGGAAAGCTGCCACGTGTAAAAGATTTGGAAATTAAATTTAAAATAACAAAATGGCTGAATTAAGAAAAACTCAAAGCATGAAAAATATTTATTTATTTATAAACTATTTTTTTGTGTTATTTATTTATTTATTTGAAATAAAAATAAGGTATATACAATATAGTATTATATACATAGGTATATACAATGTAGATTTTTAATTTTTGATTTTTAATTAATTATTTTTGTGCATTTTTATTACAAATTTATATTTTATTTATTTACGAGATAAAATTTGGAATATTTTGGTATTTTTATTTTATTTTTATTATTTAATTACAAGGGTAAAATAAATAGTTATATACATTTATACACATGGTATATATACAATGTTTCTTTTGATTTTTGATTTTTGTTCTTTTTATTTTATTTTTGGTTTTGTGATTTTTGTTTTATTTATTTGCATAATGGGATATGGAGTATATACAAATTTTAATGGAATTTAGTTTATTTATTTACAAGGTGAAATAAATAGAAAAAGGGGTTCTATGTACAAGGTGTATGTACAATAGATGAGGGATTTTATTTTCTTTTTAGTTTTTCTTATTTTATTTTAATTTAATATTTACAAATATATACAAATAGGAGAAACTTCAAATGAGGTTGGGTCTCACCAATATTGCGGTGAGCCTTCAATCTCATCCTTTTATTTTTAATCGTGCGGATGCAATTAATGACTCATTAATAATATTTTTTAACTCGTGAAAACTTATTTTAGTCTTTTGTCACATTCTAAATATAAAATGTGACAGCCCATATTTATCTCCATCAATTACCTTTTATATTTTCATAACCTAATTCAATTTCATTCCTTCTCATCATGCATTCTTCACAGCAAAGAGGCCAAACAGGGGGTCGCCGTCGCCAATCGGTGGAGGGCGCTGGGTGCGGCGCGCGTGGACGTCAGAGGCGGCGCTCGGAGGCTCCGCCCGCAGCGGAGGGGAGACGGTGAAGGAGGGGTAGCAACGACCAGCTCTGGACGGTTCTGGATCGGTCGCTAGGCGGCACGGTGGGACTGGAGGAGGGCGTCGGGGCTGCGCTGGGCGAGGAGGATGCCTCGCGGGCTCAGGCGTCGGATGGGAGGAGCGTGCACAGTGCGCACAGCGGCGCACGCGCGGGGCGCAGCTGGCCTGGAGGAGGGCGTCAGGGTTGCGCTGGGCGAGGAGGACACGCGGGCGGTCGCTCCGCCTTGAGGTGCTGCGGGCTCAGGGCGGCTGGAGCGGATTTGACGGCTGGATGGCGCATGTGGATGATGGTGGCTCCCTCAGCCTCGCTCTTCGTCAGGTCGTGCTCCGCCTGCGCTTCCTCCAACACGGCACCTCACCGTCGACTCCGAAGCGTCGAGATGTGCGCGGAGGAGGACCCTTAGCTTTTATTACAAATCGTGGTTTTTTTACAAAGTTGGGAATGATTTATGCAAAAATTGAATTTTTTTACAATATCATGTCAATTTTTTAATTTTTTTCAATATCTAACGGTGTACTTATTTGTCGCAGAACTCTACAGAAATATTACAAAGTGATCAGATCATCTTACAAAAGAGCGCCTAAAATTTACAAAGTGATCAGATACTTTTACAAAGAAGGTAGATTCAGTTACATTATCGTATAACAATTTTACTTAACTGATATTCAGATATACATATTTATGTACCTTTTTTTACAAATCTCAACGTTTTTTCTCTATTTTGCAGGACTCAAAAACATGTATGGCAATTGAACTTTAACGCAAATGGAAAACATGCGTGAATTTTATAAAGGAGGGAGATTCAGTTACAAAGATTTACGGATTTTTTACAAAACAAACATACACAATTACAAAAAAGTTGAAGTCTACAAAGAGGAAAAATACTCTTAAAAAAACTCGCTGGAATTACAAAATGAATGTACACATTTACAAAACTGATATAACCATTTCCAAAATAAAATTACAGTAATAAAATGAAATCATTAATGAAATTTTACAAAGAGTAAAATATAATTTACAAAAACTCGTTGTAATTTACAAAGCTGTGGTTGATTTCAGATCGTTTGAAACAAAATTGGAAATTAACCAATAAAGGCATTTGTGAGAATACCAAATTGAGAAAAGTTTAGAATGGCAATTTGAAACCAATAAATGAAACTCGAAATTAATGAAATCACTTTGACGAAAATGCCCTTTTGGACGAGGTTTTTGATTCAACCATCAGATTGAGATCTGACGAATCTGCTCGATGGCTCACCACAATATTGGTGAGACCCCACCTCATTTGAAGTGCCCCTATACAAATAAATACAACCTATTTTTATTTTTATTTTTATAGGAAAATATTTTTATTTATTTACAAGTATGTATGTACACATGAGCTTCCTTATCTCTCTCTACTTGGGTTTTTATGCGGTCATGCCCATGTTGAGCCCTCCCTTAGGATTAGGTCGCTCAATATTTATTCTAAATATCTCCCTCTTTTTCTTTTATCTCTTTATTCTTTTATTTATGCACAAAAAACATGCTAATTATTGTATTTTACACAATGCATGTCAAATGGTAATTATTGATATTTACAAATATATACATGTGCTTGTCAAAGATTTTGTAGCTAAAATAAAAGAATAAAGAGTGATGAATGGGTATTCATCAGTTAGTCGAAAGATGTTTGTCGGTTCAAGGACGTAAGGTGACCCTATTCTTTCAGGATAAGAAGGGGTAGAGAAAATGCCTCGAGCCAATGTCCGAGTACCAGGCGCTACGACACTGAAGTAACCCATACCATACTCTCAGGAAAATCTCGAATGTCCTTCAACAAAAGGGTACCTGTACCCGAAACTGACACATGTGGGTAGGTAGAGAATACCCAAAGGTGTGAGACAACTCTCTCTAAGGAATTCGGCAAAATAGACCCATAACTTCGGAAGAAGGGCAGAGCCGTATGCATAAAAAATGCATGTACAGTTATTCAATTCTATCTTTTCTTCTTGGCATTTTTTATCCTTTTCTTTTGTTTGATCAAATATGCGAGATAGAAGAACCTTTCATGATGTTATATCATCGGGGTTATGATTCACCAACTTGCTAGTTCTTTTTATGAAACACAAGCAGGCGAATTTATCCTGGAAGCAGAAGAGCTACTGAAACTTTGTGAAACCCTTACAAAGGTTTACATACAAAAAACGGGAACTCCTTTATGGGTTATATCCGAAGACATGGAAAGGGATGTTTTTATGTCAGCAACATGATCCCAAGTTTATGGAATTGTTGATCTTGTAGCAGTAGAAAATACTGAAGATCCCATAAATATCCATGAATTTCAATCGTTAATTCAAATTTTCTATGATTTGATATTAAATATTTTACACCGATAGAATATTAATTCAATTGAACGGAAATAATTCAATTCATCAGGTTAAGATAGATCTAAACTAGTCCATTCTAAACTATATATGATTCAACATGCCAACTATTAAACAACTTATTAGAAAGACAAGACAACCTATTAGAAATGTTACAAAATCTCCGGCTCTTCAAGGATGCCCTCAGCATCGAGGAACACGTACTAGGGAGTATGTGCGACTCGTTCAGATCATCAACTCGAACAAACGAGATAATTTTTCCAATATCAATAAGTACAATAGATAGAATGGAAAAAACTATTTATTTTACTTACTATCTAAACGAAAAATAAAGATTTATTATATACATCTATTGTGTATAGAATTTATGGTTTCTATTGGTGCAAATCCAATCACCTTGTTTGGGATTAAAAACAATTCTCCATTGGTAGCAAATCAAATGGTTATCGACTAAGCGGGGAAAATGCATGATATTTGAGAAACAATAAAATTATGCTACGATTCTTGAAATAACGGACTAACAGGGTCAGCTACCTAGCCAACTTTCATAATTAAATACCATCACTGTATGGATAGCTCTTATTGTGAGAAGACCTATTATTATATAATTCATGGGTAGAGCCAAAGAATGTGAACTGTGCAAGTTACTAATAACAAGTTACTAACAACATTGATTAAATGAGGAAGAGGGCTCCGGTGTATAGAGAGGACCTCACCGTTTAAGAAGTAACCATAGAAACAATGGAACCTACTATTTATTTTATATCATTTTTTATATTTAGTTTAGTATCGGTAGAATTTTTTTTATTTCTAGGTGAAATGATGAAATACCCGAATTAAGAAATCATGATTAGGAAGGTCATAGCAGCAAAAACCATTGGAATTTATATTTTATATATTGGAATAATCCGTTATGTTATTAATGAATTGGGAGAAGGGAAAAGAATGACTGAAAGAATTGAAATCAATTAGTTACTCATCAAAGTTTAATTTGATTCAATGACCAGAGTTAAACGAGGATATATAGCTTGGAGACTGATGAATACCCATTCATCACTCTTTATTCTTATATTTTAGCTACAAAAACCTATGCAAATGCATGTAGATATGTGTAAATAGGAAAAGTTAGCAAAAGCATGCATGTTTGTAAATATAGATAATTAGCATGTTTTTGTGCAAAAATAAAAGAATAAAGAAGAAAAAGAAAAAGAGGGAAATATTTATAATAAATATTGAGCAACCTAATCCAAGGGAGGGCTCAGCATGGGCCTGACCGCATAAAAGCCAAGTAGAGGGAGATAGGGGCTCATGTGTAAACATTTATGTAAATAAATAAAATTAAATATTTTCCTCAACCAAAAATATGTTTGTATATATTTAGAAACCATTAAAAACAAAATAAAAATCTAAAAATTAAAAACCCAAAAAGAACCTTCCACCATGTACATAGACCACCACCCTTATTCATTTCACCTTATAAATACACTTATTTATTTTCAAATCTTTTTGTAAATATTCCTTTTTATGTTTTGTAAATAAAATAAATAAAAAGAATTAAAACAAAAATCAAATAAAAATAACAAAAATTAAAAATACAAAAATACCTTGTATATATACCATGTACATAAATGTATATAACTAATTAATTAACCCATGTATACAAATAATAAAAATAAAGTAAAAATAGCCTTTTATTCCTCATTTTATTCTATAAATAAATAAAATAGAAAATGGGAATAAAAATGTACAAAAACAACTAATTAAAAATCAAAAATAAAAAAAAATCCATATAGTGTATATATACCTATGTATAGCTACTATGTATATACCTTATTTTTATTTCTAAAAATTAATTAAAAATCACAAAAAAATAGAAAAAATTAAAACAAACATTTTTCATGTTTTGAGTTTTTAAAAATTCGGCCATTAAAAGCCCCAAAAAAAATCAAACAAGAATCTAATAATTGGCGGGCTCTGATTGGTCCACGGGGGATTGTTGACCTCCGGTCAACACCTCCCCCAGGACCACCAGAGCCCGGGTCCTGTTCGCGGACCCAGCTTTACCCAATTACTCCCACCGAATCCGACCTCCATTTGGCCTAATCCCAGATCCTAATCGTCCCCCAGGTATCCGGGAATCTCGCCCGACATCCCTTCTTGGGATCCGCGCTTCACCTCGCCCTACCCGATCGAGTCTTCCCGGACCTGCACCCACTATAAAGCCCGAGCTCCGCCGCACTCTCGCGCCATCTTTGGCTAGCCATTCTCTTTCCTGTGAGCTCCACTGTGTCCACCGAGGTGACAGCTCGCGCCGGCCTGTGTCGCAGCGAGGAGGAGGTGCGTCTACCATCGATCCGGCCGCTTGTAGCCGCCGCGCTCCGACGACCATCTGGAGCTTGAGCCTCGGGAAGTGACGGCCCTTGAGGCGAGGACCAGGAGACAGCTGAGCTCCACCACAGTCTACATCGCCACCCAGGTAACCTCCGTTCTTTCTTGATTAGGCTAATTTCGAGGTACCCCCAAATCGACCCATCCCCGTGTTTCGTTGATTCCGATCGTCTCGCTTCATCTTTCGACCATCGGAACACCCTGTCACCTCCGCCATCTCCCCGCGCACGTTCTTCACCCACTCGTTCAACCCAGCTCGCCCCGGAGCTGGGAGTCGAGCTCCACCGTCTCCGCCTCGCCGGAGCTCGTTCGCCCCACCGCACAGACCACCTTCACCCCGCTTCCTTGGGTCGAGGCATTTTGCCCTCGACCCGCGAAGCGTTCTGGTTGCTTTGCAGGTTACAAGGGAGGCGTCTGAGCCCCCCTTACAGTTCAGACCGGAGCTTCGCGCCGCCAGCCTCGCCGGAGCCCCTCCAGGGCTCGGCTGGGCCATCGGCTACCACCATCAGCTGCGGTGCTGCACCAGGAACGTGTTCCGATCTTTAGCAGCAGCTGAGGAGGACCGGAGTTCACGCAGGAGGCCGGCGAAGTTCGCCGGCGTCGAGTTCTTCCTCCATCATCCAGAGCCGTCCGATGGCGCCTCAGCTCCAGTTCTGATCGTGAGCGTCCATCTTTCGAGGAGCAGTAGCCGTCGATCCATTTGAGGAGCGCATCCGGACCGTTGATAGCAGAGGAGAGAAGCACCAGAGTCTCGGACGTTAGATCATCCACGTGGCTTCGTCTCTACCGTCGATCGAGCCCAAGAGGAGAAGAGAAGGAAAGCGCCATCCATTCCCAGCCGTCCGATCACCACGTGGCGCACATCTGGCCGTCGGCGAATAAAGGGGTAAATATCTTAGGGCCCCCTCGTAGTTTGTTATTTCCTTTTTAGTCCTGTAAATAGTTTTAAAACTTTATTTACGTAGGGTAAATTGCAGTGTGGACCTTGTGGTTGTTATGATTTGCATGTATGCCCCTGTTTGTATGTGACCACGTGCGTCGTCACGTGTGTATCTGGGCTTTTTACATATTTAGTCCTGTAGATCTGGGATGTTAAGGAATGAATGAATAGTTTCTGTTAATTGCAATTATACCCCTGTGAGCCTTGTTTATGCGCATGTGCGGATTTTAGTGGTGTATTTGCTACCATACCCCTGGACTTTCTGGTACCAGTTACCAAAAGGTCCAAGGAGTAGGTTTTTGTTACAGAAAGGCCCCTGTGTGCCCCAGCCACGCGCCACGCGCGTGACTTGCTGGGCATTTTGCACCAGAGCCCCCAGAGTCTCGGGTATTTGCACATTGGTCCTTGTGCACAGTACCCTCTTCTTTATTTTTGAATAAATATCAAACCACCTCCAAATCTAATGAAATTTCGACACATGGCTCCTGCCATGGTGTAGTAATTTCTGTGATTTTTGAGGACATTTTTATTTGCATTTAGTATTTTTAAAAATTCAAAAACCTACTTTTTAGTCACTGTCTAAGTTTAAAATTACCAAAAAAAAATATAAAAACATCTCCAAAAATTCTAAAAAAATTAGGTTTTGTTGTTTGCTTGTTGTTTGATTTTCCAGCCGAGTTTGGCTATTTTTCATCGCCTAAAAACCTTAAAAATTGAAAAACCCCTAAAAACCCATAAAAATTATAAAAATTAAACTAAAAATCCAAAAATAATAATTAGGGTACCTAAATTTTCCTCATTTCATCTAGTTTACAGGAAAATTACCTTCAGGGCTTTTTAAGACCCTTAAGTATTTTGTTTTTGGGTCTTAAGCCTTGCTGGACAGTATCCTTCATTTTTAGCACTGTTTGATTTTTAGAAAATAATTTACCCATTAGAAAAATTCCAAAAATTCACCAAAAACAGTAAAAAACCTAAAAAACATAAAAATAATTTTTCCTTAATTTTTACTTTATTTTTGGTGTGTTTAATAATTTGTTGAAGTTGGCTTGAGTTTGTTTTCTTTTATTTTCTCTATCATTAAAAAATCCAAAAAAATATAAAAATTCATAAAAACCACTAAAAATCACTTCTCTTTTCTTTTATTTTATTTTCACTACTCCGTAGGCTTCTAGCCAATCCGTGCTCCTTGTGTTCGACCCTGGGAGCTATACCAGGTTAATATCCTAGCGAGACCGCTTTCGCATTTTTGATTGATTTTATTTCTCGTAGTGGTCTATTTTTTCTTGATACACTTAGTCTACTTGATCGAGGTCGCAACGACCATTTTTAGACCTTTTACCCCGATCACTTAGGCTGGTTATCAGAGACGTCGAACAAAAATCCGTTTATTTGCATCAACCTTTTGAGGGGCTCATTTAAGACTTACTCAAAGTATTACTCAACAAAAAAAGTGAAACTCTTGGATTCCAGTCATCGAGATAGAGGAAGGAAAAAGAGAGATTTTCGTCGTTTGTGGATTACTCGGATAAATGCAGTAACTCGTGAGAATGGACTATCCTATAGTTATAGTAGATTAATACATGATCTGTATAAGAGGCAAGTACTTCTTACTCATAAAATACTTGCATAAATAGTTATATCAAATAAACATTATCTTTACATTATTTCCAATAAGATTATCAAATAAAAGAGATTATCTTCTTAAGTATAAGTATTATATATAATATGCAACACTGATTGAAAAAGATTCTCTGGAGAATGAACTACGAGAAGATATAATAAAAAGAAATTAAGAATTAAGATAAATTCAGTTGTAGGAATGAACGATCATGTTTCAATTATAAAAAGATTTCTTTATTCTTCTCCTATTATTTCTTAGAATATAAGAATCAAATTTGGAGTATACATCTTTTTCGAACAAATGGTTAATTGAAACAAAAAATTCTTGACTCCATTGATTATTCAAGTTTTGGTGTATGTATTGAATGTTTAAAAAGGAAAAGAACAAACAAAGGAAAATTAGGTACCATTAGAACTTCAAATGTCTTAGAATTCATTCATACAGATATTTGTGGACCATTCCCTATGACTTCTTGGAATGGACAACAATATTCTCAAGATATGGGTACCTATATCCGATACGTGAAAAATCTCAATCTTTTGACGTATTCAAGTCATTCAAGGCCGGAGTTGAAAATCAACTTGAAAAAAGAATTAAGGTCATTCGATCTGACCGTGGTGGAGAATACTATAGTAAATATGATGGATCAGGTGGACAACGTCCATGGCCTTTTGCTTCTTTTCTTAAGGAATGCAGCATTGTTCCTCAATATACAATGCCATGTACTCCTAACATGAATGGTATTACTTAGAGACGAAATAGAACATTAAAAGATATGGTAAGGAGTATGATTAATCATTCAATCTTACCAGAATCTTTACAGGGAGAATCATTAAAGACAACAATTTACATTCTAAATAGAGTGCCGACAAAAGTAGTATTGAAAACCCTATACAAACTATGTAAGGGTAAAATATCCCGCCTTATACATCTTCATATATGTGGATGTCCAGTTGAGGCAAGGCCATATAAGAAACATGAGAAGAATATAGACTCTAGAACTATTACTTGTCATTATATAGGGTACTCAGAAAGGTCTAAAGGTTGTACGTTTTTTGACCCCAAAACCAAGTACATATTTGAAACAAGAAATGCCCATTTCTTTGAGGATGTTGGTTTGGGTGGTGACAATAATATGAGGGAAAATACTTGTGAAGAACCCAATTCTTCTCCTAAAGATTCCAATATTCATGATCAGGTTCTAATTCCCTTTATTATTCAACCTATGGACAATGATGAAACTGATATCGAACAATCTCACATTATACAAACCCAACAATCTCAAGAAAATCATGTTCAAGTTCTTCTGAGAAGGTCCACTAGAGAAAGGAGAAATGTAATTTCAATGACTATATTGTATTTCTCAAAGAACACGAGGTTGGTTTATTGGAAGATGACCCAATTGTGTTCTAACAAGCTATGCAAATTTCTAATTCTCTAAAGTGGATTGATACCATGAATGAAGAAATGAAGTCAATGAGCGACAATAATGTATGGGAAATTGTCCCATTATATACAAGTGTAAAAACCCAAAGGCTGCAAATGGATCTATAAGACCAAATGAGATTCAATGGGTAATATCGAAAAATATAAATCATGTCTTGTTGCCAAAGGCATCACTCAAAAGGAAGGCATTGACTACTCTGAAACCTTCTCTCCAGTTCCATTAAGGGATTCTTTTAGAACCATAATGGCATTGGTAGCTCATTTTGATCCTAGGTTGCATCAAATAGATGTTAAAACTACATTTCTTAATGGTGACATTAATGAAATAATTTATATGAAGCAACCATAAAATTTTGAATTAGGAGATTCAAAATAAATGATTTGCAAATTAAATAAATCCATTTATGGACTCAAGCAAGCTTCACGCCAATGGTATCATAATTTTCATCACGTTGTTGTCTCATTGGTTTCGAGGCTAATGTGGCGGATGAATGTGTATACCAAAAGTTTTCTATGGGAAAATACATTTTCTTGGTTTTATATGTTGACCACATATTATTTACATGCAATCAAATTGGGTTATTTCAAGAAACCAAGAGATTTCTTTCAAAATATTTTGAAATGAAAGATCTTGGTGATGTTTTTTTGTATTAGGAATCCCAAATATATAGAGATCGTTCTCAATATATAATTGGATTATCAGAAAAAAATATATTGAAAAGGTTCTCCAAAAATATGGGATGAATCTGTGTAAACCAGGTGATACCCCAGTATCCAAGGGAGACAAGTTTAGTCTCACTCAATGATCTAAGAATCAAGTTGAAGCTAATGATATGGGAAGTATTCCATATGCGTCAGCTGTGAGAAGTTTGATGTATGCTCAAGTTTGTACTCGTCCAGCTGTTGCATATATTGTTGGAATGTTGTCCAGATGTTTAAGCATCCTCGGACTAGATCATTGGAAGGCGACCAAGAGGGTGATGTGTTACCTACAAAAGAACAAAACAATTCATGCTCACATACAGGAGGTCATATCAATTAGAGATCATTGGATATTTAGATTTTGACTTTGTTGGATGCCAGGATATTCGTAGATCCGCTTCAGTCTATATTTTTCTTCTAGCTAGAGGAGATGTTTTATGGAATGCTAAACAATCAATTACAACTACTTTAACAATATCAGCAGAATTTATAGCTTACTATGTGGCGACGGATCATTGAATATGGCTAAGAAATTTAATCACAGGTCTACACATTCTTGATAAAATATGAAAGACCATTAAAGATAATTCTGTGGCAACCAATCCGCATTGTATATTGCAACAACAGAAGTTCATCAAAGTCAAAGCACATCGACATCAAGTTCTTGACTATTAAGGAAAGAGTTCAGAATGATCAAATTTCTATAGAGGACATTGGAACAAACCTTATGTGTTACGGATCCACTTACGAAGGGATTACAGCCTAAGGTCTTTCACGAACATGTGGAACATATGAGTGTTTTACCACTAAATGATGCTTTGATTTAGTGAGAGTTGTTCTTGAGTGCCTTTGTATTTTGGACATATTTCTAATTCTGCAAAATAAAAGCTTTTGTTATTGTAATTCTGAACTAATAAGCATAGCCATTATTGGGAAACTATATTCGGACCAATTAAAAATAGACATGTTTAGATCACATCTACATGCAATTTTCATGCTACGTAAGCATACATGATCTATGTCATTAGCTATATCTATATATGTGATTATTGTAGGTCTAATCACAAAAGATAAGATGACTAAGATCTCTTTGATCCTATATCAATATAGTCATGGACAAGATTGGTGAAGATGATGTTTATGAGATAGCGGCATTGAGCTCATAAAGTTAAAGGTGAATTAGTACATAACATGATCCATGTGGCCCAAGCGAGAGATTGTTAGAAATAATTTGATGGGCCTACATGAATCATTACATAATTCATATTTGTTTGCTATCTTTAATATATTGGCAAATAGGAGGTGATCTATTAGAATACAATGCCATTGTTTGCATCACTTATTGTAAGGAAGGAAATATGTAGATACCCTTTGATTGTTTGTATATTCCTTGATGGGTGGAGTAACAACTTGTCACCTACTATATTTAAGCAGGTGTTATGGTCCCTAGGGAATGAGATGCGTCGGTTTTTTTTCCTCCACCCATCTATGGATGTTATGTTCCAATATTTGTGGATGTTGTATTTCGAAGAATTGGATTTGCCATTCAAAAGGGATTGACTCTGTAAAATGATTTGATTTTATTTAATACGAAGTTTCTTTTCCACCCATCGGAGAAAATCATAGACGGTTACTCATCTCTCTCCTTTTTGGAAACCATGTTGGGGATAATGCGGATGCGGAACAATCAATCAAACAGGATATATCCCCCTAAACTGTCCTGCAACAAAGATGACACAACACAATATATGTTCCCCACACGGGAACTCAAATGGCAACACTGACAATCACAATCACAAGCAAACAAGCAACCCTACGAGACAAAGATTTTTACGTGGAAACCCTTACTCAATGTGAGTAAGGGAAAAACCACGGGGCAAGACCGACAACCAATCACTACGGTCAAATATCTCAATGTTCTTCCCGGTTTGTTGCCCACAAAACCGAGGTACAAGCCACACACAATGGATAGTTCTTCAACAAGGAATAAACTATCCCTAGGTATCCAAAATACCAAATGTGCTCTAAAACAAGGAGGACAAAGTAACTCCCCTTGTGGGCTCCCGGATGGAGACCCAAACTTGGCTTCTTGAGGTCGTTCCCAACGACCTCCCGTTGCTCTCTCTCGAACTCGCCCAAACAGTGCTCCCACGCCCAACTCCAAGCCCTAGCCGCGGTGCCAAAGCTCGAGCTACGCTGCCCTCGAGCACGGCCTCTCTCTCGCGCTCTCCCGCTCGCGTGGAGGAAGACGAAGAGGATGGGTTCCGAAAAACCCCTGCTGCTGGCCGCTGGAATGGAGAGAACGAGTAGGGCTGGAATCGGCTGGAAAGCAATGGCCGAATGGTGCCTTCGTGATTCCCTGGAATGGGGAAACGGATGGGGGCCGATTGGGGCAAACTTGATGGAGAAATATCAAGTAGTGCCCCTGCAATAGTCACAAATTATTGTCCCCATGTTGGGGCTGGAACTTTCAAAGGATACCCAACAAACCATTGCCTGAAAGGTGTTGCTAAAGTTCTGCAACAATGGATTCAAGTCTATTCTGATTAATGATTTAGCAAACTCAATACACAAAGGATATTAGCATTGGTTCTTTAATAATTGCCTTCAATAGCATCAGATCAATAACAGAGCGAACTCCATTGGAAATTTACTCCCACACCAAAATTAACCAATTTTTGCTGCCATTTTGACGGAAATCTGAGCCATTCACTAGAAGAAATGCATCCCAACTATTTTCCTAAGCTGATGGCAACACAATCTCAGCATCACAGTACAGGACTAAATCAGGTAGCCTTTCTGCATGGCTGCATATGTATATTTCCGATGTCGAAACACCACGGTCCCCAGCGCTCCTCTCTGGCACCCCGATCGGCTGGTTGTTGTAAAAGAACGATGGTGGATGGTGTGCTGAACTGGAATTCAGTCGACGGTGTTGGGGAGCCTGACCAGGATGTGGTGCTCCGGCTTGTGATCGCATTCGAAATCGAGGTGGACGAATGCTCGCTCGACCTCGGGCAACTCCTCGATCTTGATCTGCAGCGATTCACCGATGGCGTGCGCCTCTTTCAGCGGAAGGTCCTCTGGAAGCTCAATGTCAACCTGTTTTTTATATTTCAGCAGAGCTGTTAAGTGTTAACTACTGCGAACGAACACGAAGCAATTTACATAAAAGGTCCCCCAACTAAAGAAGAAGGCTTTACAGAAAAATCTTTCGATAGAAAAGTTGACTTTCGACTACTTGAGAATGACACGATCATCCCGACTATATCAAAACCATGTAATTTCTTGAAATAATTTGATGTCTGTGTTGCTGCAAATTCGTCTCTTTTATAGTCACGAGAACGAACCTCCACGAAGTACAGGACGCCGAAGGTGTAAGCCCGGACGGTATCGACACGCTTGATTTGAGGGTCGTGCCTTATTACGAGATACGTTAGCTTCTGAAGCATCTCGGGTGGAGCAGTTTGTCCTACCAAGGAAACTGCAGCGGATTACGCATCAGATCAGTTAAAGAACATGCAATCGATAACGGAGACGAATGAGTTGATTAAAAAACATGTTTTTGTTTCGACGGATCAAAGCTCAGGATTATATAGGTAAAACCAGTAAAGAACAGATTGATGAACAGAAAGAAAAAATACCCGCATTCTCAAAAACTGTCCCCGACCAATTCGTGATCGTGTAAACAGCGAGGAGAAGCGCACCGATTGGATCGATCCACCAGTAATACTTATCGCCCAAACCGCGCTGCCAGCCCAACGACATTCGTCACGACATCGAAATAATGATCCTGCAAGGAAAAGCATATCCTAATTCTGCTTTGAACTGAAGAAGGAAGAACTAATATAGAGATCAGAAGGAACTCGAAACCTTAGCATATGCGCGAACTATCTTATTTCCGGAGGTTCTGCAATATAACCAGAGCCCGAGTTTCACCGCAGTGGCCGAGAGCATGATGGAGTACAACCACACCAGTTGATTATACGTCATCTTGTCTCCAGGCTTGTTTTCGATCAGTTGCTCCAAGGCCGTAATCAGAACTTGAAAACCTAATTTAAGGAACATTAATACTCTTTCTGATCGTAGAATCGAAACATAATCATGATGCATCGATGACTGGATACTAGTCCGAAGCATTACCAAGAGTAGCCATGACTGCAGCAAAAATAATGATCCCCACCGGCTGTACGCGTAACTTGCCGATGGGATACTTGTAGACATTTATGCTCTTCATCGATAAGTGCGTGAACCAAAGGATACCCCCCGCCATGAGATCCAGCAAGGAGTCGAGAGTCGATGCAGCAATAGCTAAAGATCCACTTCTTACTGTCGCGTAAATCTGTCGTTGTAGATTCCTGACAAATTATCTTCTTACAGAGTAGCTGAAAAGTACGACAGAATCAGATTACCTTAAACACCAAAAGTAAGATGTTTGCGTAGTTGGAGATCCTCATGCCCATTCGTCTTGATAATCCTCACTCTCATCTCCTTTGTTGACCGTCCCCTCCAGGCAATCGACCTCCTCGAATGACTTCAACGTCGCGAGTTGTCGTTCGTAATATTCTCTTTCCCCTACAGGAAAAAAAGACTATCAAATCTAGAAAACTGAAATTTGGTGTTGCTTATATGTACGAAATTAGTCGAAAAGATCTGGAATCGCTCTGGTACAGCAGAGCATACACAAACTCAAACAAAGACTAATCCCAATTCCTCAACAAGCAAATAAACCAGAAACAGCTCGATCGAACTCACACATAATTAACCCCAGTCTATCACACTATACCCCGCGATATACTTAACTATAAGAACAGCTGCTTTCGAAGGCAAAATCTTGTCATTCCGACACAAGAAAAGAGGTGGGTTCTATCATTCACAAGAATACGTGTTACATACGTACGCACATACATATATATACTAAGGAAGGCTATAGTCTTCGAGAGTCGACATCAAAAAGCTTTTCGAGATCGATCATCCTTAACCTCACATTCATACTCATTCAAACTCAGATATAAAATTCAACAATAGCACAAAACGATGATCTGCGTTTCAGTTTCAATTGAAAACTGCAACTTGCGGTAAAAGAGTACATTGAACATAAGAAAAAGGTGGGTTTGAATAATTATATATAAATACAAATATGCGTACGTGCGTCACGTCTACCTTTCTGGAGGCCTCGGGCCTTGGAGAGGTCGACCTCGAAGGGCTGCTCGAGGTCGATCCCAACCTTCACCTTCTCCGGCAGCGTCGCGAAGAACTCGCTCATTAGCCAACTCGAGGAGTTCCTCCTCTCTCTCTCTCCCTCTCCCTCTCCCTCTTCCTCCCTCCGCCGCCCTCCACCAGAGGCGCCATCAGGTCCCCTTCCATCCGCAAGGTGATCTTTACGGCGGAGGGGATCGGTATCAGGTGGGTTCTCTTCGGATTCGCCAACAATCGAGTGGATCTCTCTAGTCTCTCCCTCTCTCTCTCTCTCATATGCATCTGGTCACGGCTCTCTCTCTTTTGTATTGTGTGTCTCGCAGTCTACGAGGATGGGTGCGAATTTGTCGCTGCGTGATGAAGGGCCGTCAGGAGGCGCCACGTGTCAGCCCGCCCAGCTGTTTCATGAGATGGAGAAAGTGTTGGGGGAGGCCCTCAGACTTTTTGGGGGTTTCGATATGGAAGGTTTTTACTGCTGCTGATGCATGATTGCCAAAGATGTAAGCTTGGGAATTGATGTGATTCCTGTGATTCGTAGGGCCCCATCGCTTTCTGGGCTTTTGATATCTCCGTTTGGAGAACAATGTGCTTTGTTTTGTTGTTAGATAAGGGGAAGGAGGTTTCACTACTTATCTTTTCAAATCCTGGATGCTAAGCTACTTCACATGCCAACAACCTTCTAGTCCCTTTTGAAAAAGCAAGTCGGCATGATTATAGTACATGAAGTGAGGGTATTTTGTTATCTGATTCTCGCTTCTCCAATAAACTAAATTGAAAGGATGTTGAAGAAATGATCCCTATCAAGGATTTGCTATTTAGTCTTGATCCTTCATTCTGCTGGACTTTGATCGTAACTATCGCTCTCTCTCTCTCTTGATTATCCTTTACTCTTCGTTTATATTATCTGATCCACATTAACCATCACTTACCTGAAATATCCGATGCTCATCCTATAGTAAATTATACCCACACAAAGAATAAGGAATAATTCCATTTTATACCCACTTCTATCATTCAAAGACACGTCTCGTTAGCCAAATGAGCATAAAAAATAAACCCTCATCACGTCTCACCCCTCAAACTCATAATCTTCCCCTTATCTCACAATCAACGTAGATACGAAGAGAAAAGGTAAGAGAACAACACCCACACTAAAACTAACCTATGCTAATGAATAATTTGAATTTGTTGTGGAGTTCCAACTAGCTGGAGGAGCAAGCTAATAGCACTAACTGTCTCTCTGTATCTTTACCGATAGGTGAGGAAGAAGTATGATGAATTAGAGAGTTCGGATTGGATCTCTTCTTTCGTGAAGCCCCTTAAAAGCGAGTAAACACAAGTAGTTAGTTCAAAAGAAACATGTAGCAAGAAACTAGATAGGGGACTGACTTTTTCAACAAGTTCTCTTTGAATAGTTATTAACTATTAATATAATCATTTCTATATGAATCGTTCGCCATGAATGTAATTTGTTACCAATAAAACTTCATAAGATTTGACAAGAATATTTCAACTATTCATTGCCATAGGCCAATTTAAATGTTTTGAGAGATGACCAATAAAAAGAAATGGGTTATGATATTAAGTTGTAAAGAAACTCAATCCAATCTACATAGATTTTGTACATGATTCATTTAACATATTCAAAGTTAAAAGTTGAGTTCAGGTTCAACTCGAATTGAAAGTTTTTACTTCATGCTTCAATTGAGATTTACTCAAGTAACTTGATCATTTTCATTTAGATCTATAATCTTTTTATATTCAATGATTAATAATCAATAACAAGTAAGATTTTCTTATTTTTTATCCCTACGTGCTCATGTTCGTAATTACATACATCCCTACAAATAAATTGATCGAAGGCATCGGATAATTTGAATATTCGTCATCATATCTTTCGATGTTAAAGATATACCAATGAACATGACTTATTGACAAATTATCTTTTGTTCATGTGTATTTAACAATAAATATCATATTCTTTGTTAAAGGCTCATATAATGATGATTTTCACGTCTACTTATTCGTTAAAATTTGTAGTAATCGATGCTAAATTCAACAAGTATCAAAAGAAAAGTCAACGAATAATTACTATTATATGAATCATTGTGAGGAATATAACAATGAATATGTTATTCGTACCAAATTTGGAAAATGAAGCAATGAATGATATTCATTATTATATATTAGTTATGAAAGATATGAAAATGAATATTAAAATCAGTTGTTGCCTTAGGCTAGTTTTGTTGCAGTGCATGCATGTAATAAATTTAATTAAACTTCAAATAAATCGAACATGAGTTAATCTGTTTTATTTGAAATCTTCAATTGTATATTAATGAACTAAAGAATTGATTCATTTATTTTCTTAATAGAAAGTTTAACTAATCGGACTTGAGATTTTTTTAACAGTCTTAGTGATGGTATAATGATATCCTTCAACATAAATGGATAATTTTCATGGCAAGTAAAAATACTAATGGCAAGGGATAAAAAATATTCATACATCGTTTCTTTTTTCCCAACAAAATATATGTGATTTCATTTGGAAATAAGGAACACACGTTTTTCTTAACTATTGAAGAGCAAATAATGAATCTTTGTACCCATTATCGGAGAAATTTGCTTCTTTCTTTATTCCACTTTAGGAATTTGTTTCATAACAAATATTTTGGTTAAACTTAAATAAGTTTTGAGGCTACTTATTAAGATTATTTGTGGAAGATATAAAAAGAAAAAGACAATAATATTAGCCGACACACGAGAAAGGGAATTACTACCATCTCTCATCATCTCCTTTTCCAATCTTATGATTCCATCTCCTTAATTATATCATGCTATATGATCCTTATCACTACATCTCTTAATGCTCACATGCAAATAATGGATGAATGGTCAATGCACCCTTTTGTATGCTTTACCTTGCATGGTACATGACCAAGTTGTGATTGATTATTACAAAGATGAAAGTGATCCACCAACTTGTAATTAAATTTGAGTTAGAGGAAGAAATCCGACACTCGAGGTACTGGAGCATAGGGTTGTGGAGAGGACAGTCACATTTGAGGGTGTAGGGTAAGTCGAGGGTCAATAGTGCTTGTTTTGTCGCTTTGTAATAAAAAGTGAAGGGATACATGGCAATGGATTCTATTTATCTGCATTGTGAGAAGTTTCTTTCCACTGACTGGATGCCTTTCGTTTTGCTCGGTGCATTACTAGAAAAGCCATAAATAGCAAGGACACTTTCACAAAGATATTGCCATAGGAGGTGTCCTTGTAGAGGCCTTAATGAGATCATAGCAAGGATGTGTCCTGACAAAATCCGACCTATGGGTGAGTTTAGGGTTCGATCCTTTATCCCCATATCTTTTCATCCAAATCAATCCAACCCTCAACCACTTGTCCTTTCTTTCCTTGTCCATCACCAAATCCCACTCTTCTTCCTTCCAATCTCTTTCCTTCTCCTTAGTTGCCTTCTTCTTCTTGACATCGTAAAAGCCTTCAATATAAGGATTGCCTCTCTATCACCGAATGCATGCGTGTGACCTTTCTCATCCTGCTTCATCTGCATCCTCCTTACCACCTCCTCTATATAATAGTATCTTTCCGCCATCATCCTATTTATTGACTAAAAACATGGTTTGTACCACTCTTAGCTATATCAAATTAATGTTGTAACAAGTGATAATATGTGAAATAAAAAACCGCTCAAGAATTATCAATCAAGGCATGCGTGCCCAATTTATTTTTTACTTGAACGAGCCAAAGGTCGACACTGTGAGGCAATAATATGGCTGAAGATCAATTTCAGATCATCAATGATCAGTTCTCAATGAAGCATTTTTTTATGTAAAAGATGTAGTGAAATGCAAGCTTGATTATTCAGAAAATAAACAGACTTATCTAGTTTGTATTTAACCAAAATTAACTTCAAGTTAGTCAAATATCAATTTCTGTCTAAACCTTATGTAGCGAGGAAGACAAATTTTTATAATTTTTCTTGGTTAAAATACAACAACGAAATATTAGATGAAGTTCGGGGATGTTTCGCTAAATATTTAACCAATGAAGTCCAAAATTAATCATACTTCGTGTGAATGTCAAAATATGAAAAATTGAGCTATTGTTATGCTTTTGAAATTTTCTTATGTAATATGAATTTTGTATGAATTTCTAAATGTAAAAGGGTGATTATATGCAATTTAATTTTGATAAAAACCAAAGTTGATATTTTCTAGAACTAAAATTACCCTAGATAGATTTAAAAAAGTAAAATCCAGAACACTTTTAATTTTCTAAAAAATATTAAGTGTGGAGTGAATTGAAAATTAATTACAGAAATCATCAAACAATTTAATTACAGCAAATGGTGCATGCAAATGCGATGGTTTTTAAGCATATGGAATATATAATTAATTCGATAAAGTGTAATTTTTGATTTTTTTAAAATACTTGACGATTTAATACATTTTTTTGAGTACAAAAGTAAAAAATACAGCTCAATTTCACTCTTTGTTTATACAATAAATCGACCAATCATACTTAATTAGAGAGTGTAGAATGAAATAACCAACAAAGTGATAATTTGTATTTTGTAAAAAAAGGAAAATATGAATCCCAAAAATGCACTGTAATATAGGGGTTTGTCTGTAATACAGAAATAAAATACAAATAAACAACTAGCACCAAAATATGCTTAATTAATTAACCTTAATTGTAGGTGCATGCACGCAACTACTCCGAGTTCTTCACATGGACATATGAACCATAATGCATTTTTGTTTGATTTTCATATCCATGCTAATTAAATGAACATAATGCAACAGAATATGATTAAATGCAAACATGTATTTACAAACACACAAGTATACTCTTGAATTAATGTGACAACTTGAGCAATTTAATTAAATCAGAGTCAAATCAATGCTTAAAATGAGGCAGCATTTCCAATAATGGCATTTAAAATGATAAACATTTAAAAAATTATATCTCTGACTAATTTATCACATTTCATTATGCAAACATTTATGAAACAATCCCCAGGTGAAAAATACCATTAGATAAATAATTAATTAAGCATCAAAATGGAATTGATTTCATGTCAAAATGAGTCCATATCTCAAGACATTTAAGAAACAATCCCTAGGAGAAAATATAATAAAAACATAATAGAATATATACAAAATATCACAAACATGTGATTCTAGGGGCCTAATTGCAATTTAGTAAAGCCTAGAGGGCTTATCTATTAATTCCCTCATGCACGGAGGCATATCTCCAATATTAGAAACCGACGGGGGTTCCTTGTAATTTCTCCAAGATGAGCACAGACACCACACATATGAGGATGACCTGCATGTGATTTGGAAGAAATTACGAGCTTTGGCTACAATTATTCCTGCCCCTCACGCGCTAGGCACATGCATAGATGCTTGGAATGAGGTGAGGACCTGTGCAGGTGGCTCGGGTCCATGTGGGTGGCCCAAATAGCTTCGAATGAAGGTTCTGACCCACCGAGCCAGTTGGTTATGCCGCCAAGGATCGAGAGGTGAGTGATCCATCTAACCAAAACTATTATATGATGCCTGTAACTCATCTCTATATCCTCCTCCTCTCTGTATGGGGGTAATTATGGGGCTCCAGCGAGGTTGCTATGGCTCCTCCATCATCCTCCGATCTTGCTAAAGGTTCGTAGCCCTCCCCTGACTCCTGGCGAGGATCAAGGAATTCCAAGGAGCATGTTTAAATGCTTGGATCAAAGGGATTCTGCTTCCTCATCAGAGCATAAGCTCTAGATCGGAATCTCCTCTGAAGCTCTAGCTAATGAAGATGATGGACCTACAAGATGGTTAAGGGGCATAGCCAAAGCATAAGGGTGTGTGCATGAGGTGAGTGAGGACCTGGAGGCATGAGGAAGCAGCGGTCCAATTGGGTACTTCTCAAGAAAACCTGAGATGAAGGGGGCGGAGCGGACATATGTGTGAAAGAAGGAGGAAGGTGATCTGATCCTCCCGTGAAGGTCATAGGTCTTCGGTGAAGGTTGGAGTCTGGGCTGATTGAGGTGACAACATATGTAAACTGCCATGAAATTTGAAGAAAATGCAAAGAAAGTAAAAACCTAATTACCTAAAGCTTGAATATGATCACAAGCGGTTGAAGGTGGCTTGGGCTGAGCTCTGTAAGGATATTCAGTCATCGCTTGACAAGGCCATCCATGCCTTGATGCTCGAACGGACATGGCTAGAGCACCACCAAACCTCCACAACTCCCCACCATCACACTCAGCCACCATCTCTGTCTAAGGAGAAGAAGCTCTCAGACCTCACCTTTTAACTACATGCACCATTGGATTAGCTCACCTTGGATCTTGATCCAAGGGACATTAAACTGAGGTCCATCAGCCCATCCCGACCATCGATCCACGTCACTTATCACTCCTGAAGGTGCCACATGCTGGGTCTTAGCTCGGTTTGAGCCTTAAGGTTTGGGACAATCGAACCCTCTACGAGCCACATTTTTACGCCACTTGTCCTGAGTCTGACTGCTACCCAAACCTAATATCTCACGTGTGTTGAGGCACACGATGATAATTTTGCATGCCTTGCCCCATGTGTCTTGGAAATCAACGAGAGACCCACTGTACAAGGAATAATTCTTTAAAACCCAACCTGGTTTAGGTAATTGCATTAGCACCCTTCTTCATGCATATTCATTTAGTTTATTTTCTAATTTGATTTGATACCCCTGACTTTGGTTATTTGTTTGGTATCCTTATTCATTGTCATATTTTTATTCCAAGACATATTTATGGAAGTACAATTATTTATCTACATTATAGTCATTTATTTGTAATTTACAGAGCTTGCATTGTTTTATTAAAATTCTCTTTATAAAAACTTATCGTAGTTTACCCATTCCGTAATCTAAAATTCATATTAAATCAGTATGAGATCGAAAAAATTCACCAAAAATCACATATCATAGGATTTATTGTGTATGAACTAGTGCCAAAAAATCTTCTTATTTATATGTATCATTTTATTTAAATAAAACATTTGATGGTTATTATAATTAAATTTGGGATTTTTACACCCATAACCCTGAATAATTTTGTAATTACATTCATAACCCTGCATAATCATGAATTACACCCAAGACCCCAAATAACCCTTCGTTTTACATCCATAACCCTCCGTTAGTTTAATTCATTAACTCAACTAGATGAATGAGTTAATCTAACCAAGTCGAGATCTAACGGTTGGGATCAATTAAAAGTCAAAAGAAAAGAAAGAACAATATCTCGTCCAATCAAAAAGGAAAAAAAGAGCAATATCTCGTCCATTCTCTCTTCGTACAGTGCTACAGGGCATGGCATGTAATTGTGGAGGAGGAGGGCTGCATGACGACATCGTGCGGTAGTGTAGGGACGGGCGTAGGCCAGGCCTTCCACAGGGGGACGCACAAGGGGAGGAGGGGTGGGGCTTCGTCAGAGGCCGCACAGGGGGGAGCTCGCAGATTGGGCTTCGTCGTGTCGCATAGGGGGGACTTCGACAGCAGGGAGGGAGAGGGTCGCAGGAGGCTTCCGCGGGGGTGGGGGGTCTTCGTCGGGCACCACACAAGGAAGAAGGGGTGGGGCTTCGTCGGGGGCCGCACAAGCGGGGAGCTCGCAGCCCGGGCTTCGACAACAGGGAGGATGGGCCGCAGGGGGCTTCCGCGGGGTTGGGGGGTCTCGTCGGGGGTGCTTTCCACATCAGTAGCTTGCGGGGGGAGAGGGGCCAAGTACAAGGACCTCTGCGTGGGGGAAAGGGAGCGGGGGAGAGGGAGCAGGAGACGGGAGCCTCTGTGCGGAGGGCAGCGGACAAGGGGCCTCTGCGTTGGGGAACGAAAAGGGGGTGGGGGGAGCGGCAGAAAATGGGGGGCCTGCAGGTTGGGGAGGGCGGTGGGGCAGGAGACGGGGGGAGGGGGGAGTGGGATCACGGCTAGGGGACGGGGCATCGTTGAGGGCTTGCGCTAGGGAAATAGGAGCGATGGAGGGGGGCCTCGATGGGGGGAGGAAAGGGATGAGGTGGTAGTCGTGGGGGGATGAAGGAGAGGAGGTCGGAGGAAGAGAGGAGGTGATGGAGGTGAAGGTGAGGAGGAGGTCGGCAGGGGGGAGGGAGCTGGCTCGAGGAAGAAGAGAGAGTGGCATTATTTGTAAATAACTCTAATATAAAGTGTAAAAAATAAAAAAAACTGGACGGATACCATTGTCGTTAACGGAAAATTAGAAGGAATTTAACACGGGGTTATGGGTGTAAGAGTTATGTACTATTCAGGGTTCATACGTAATTCATAATTATGCAGGGTTATGAATGTAATTGCGAAATTACTCAAGGTTATGGGTGTAAAAATCCCATTAAATTTTAATTAAACCACCACTTAATATTTTTATTGTTTTAAAGTTGTTTTGAATTCCTCTTATTGAGAGCTATTGAGAATAACTTTAGTTCCTGAAGTAATAAGTGTTTGTTATTTATTAAAATTAAATTACTCATAATCACCATTTCTGCATTTAACGATTTATTAAAACTCTAGTTTCCACTAGAAAAATACCAAAATTTATAGTAGCTTAATTTTGCATATTTACCTTGACCAAGTTTCTTAATTTTCGGAGTTGATTAAATTGAAAATTTATGTCAATACCCTTGAACTTGGTACATTTTAATGCATTCCTTTAATTGCATAAAAAATCAAAAATATTCTTCTTTGAAAACTATATGCACTTGATGAATTGAAAATATTCCTAAGTTGATAGTTGCCTCCATGTGATCGACATTAGGCTTTTCTAAGTAAAATAAATAAACAATGGCATTAAAATTTATTGATTGATACTTTAAGTGAGTGTGATTTTTGACTAGTTGATTTCTTCCTGACCGCATTGTAATATACACAAATTAACATATGGTATGAAGCATCCGGTCAAGTGGCACCATTGCCAGGAGGAAAGACTTAGGATAAATTTTAGAAAATATAGTGCTTAGGTTTCCATCCCTCAGCTAATCTGACCCCGAGCTTCTTGTATTTATTTATCTCTTTTATTTTCCAGCATTTCTTTTATTCATTTTATTTCTTTATTTATATTTATTTGTGTATTCTCTCTTCGAGATCCATCTTATTTTTATGCGAGAGACATGCTGAACTAGGAGCGTCTTTCTCGAAAGCCGTTGCATCTTGAGGTGACCAAATGTTAGAGCTTCTGAGGTGGAACCTACTACAAGAAACACATAAAATTAAGACCGAGTCGAGTCATGCGTGAGTGTAGAGTCATAGGATTTTATTTCAGTATTTTATAATTTTTGTATTTTTTGTAATAACTGCATTTATTTCCAAGGGATTTCATTTGAAATCTTGCGTGTATACCAGACTTGGACACTCTTATTTTGTTTATGTGTGTTGGGATCTGTTTCACCCTTTGTGTTGAACGTGGAGCTCGACTTGAGTGGCTCGTAGTATAGGACATGCATTCACAGCTCTCAGAGCTTTTCATGGGTCAAATTCCTACTTGTGCTCGTACAAACTTAGGACCACACATCATTATTTATGAGACACACTTAGACAACAAAACTATTAGTCAAAAATCAATTTGTTCTTCACTCTCTAATATAATTGCCTATCTAGGAACAATTTTCTCATTTGCATTCATTTAATATAAAAAACTTTCAATTATGTATTACATCCAGCATGTAGAGTACTGGGATTTACTGTATGTCTTCGTACTAGGCATGCATTATTGTGTTTTTCTCATCACATCAGTCTTTTTGCTCTCCTTTCCCTGGTTTTATAACTTAGGAAATTAAAGGAATCAGGGTCGTTCGGTAGGCGTGTCTTATGGTGATAGTTTCATGTGACATCCTAATCTAAAATTAGAAAGACTAAAAAAAATTGAATAAAATCGATACCATTGCATCACAGGAGAGTAACCATGGTCCTTGTACATATGTACTTACCTCCGGACTATGCATGCATGAGGATGTAGGACGTAAGGTTAAATCCCAAAACCCTAAACCTGCACCCTGAATCTCCATATACGACTTTTGCGGATTTGGGGGCTGCAATTGCAAAGTGTTTATTTATTACTACCTTTAGGGCTGTGATATAACTTGACAACCTGAGCAGATCATCACTTTGATTGTGGTGTAGTAGAACCACATCTGGGCATTAGGGAGACAAATCTATGTGTAACGGACTCACACAATTATATTATCACCGATTTAAAATTGGAAAGATAATTGGTTGGACCATTGCGACCTTCAATATATGAAGTTGGTGAACTTGGGGTTTGAATTGTGTATGATTTGTGTAAATATTGAGTATCAAAGAGTGCACTTCTGTTCCATCACCATCTCTCTTTGATCAATTCTCATGATCTCTCTCTAATTCAATTCTCACGATCTCACTCTGACCCGCTTGACATTGAGATAGGGGAATTGGAGTGATATTTGTTCAGACTTCACGAACCGATCAATGAACAGTCAAAATCTATCGTCCCTTGAGATCCAAGATATATCTCATCTTGTGCCTCCTTGGGATCAACATCACTCTTGTCTTGAGTTCAACCTCAATAATTCCAATTTAGGGTTTGGTCAGACCAATCTCTTTCTCTCTTCCTTCCTCACTGAGGAAGACTTTTGACTATGTGATTACAACCTAAAATTTTCAAATCATTCTAATTCAAATCCCTTTTATAATGAAGGTGAAGAGAATTTTGAATAGAAGCCTCTCAAGAAGCAGTCTTGTGACGATGAGGACAACAAAGATGATTAACTGTAGCAGATCCTAACCCAATTAGCTAGAACAGAACAATAGAATGCATATGTAATGGCTCAGATGGGACATGTGATTAAGGTGGGTGGAATGGATAGACCTATGATGGATACCTGCAATCCAACGCTGAATGAAAATAATAATTGGCTCGTACTAGTTATACTGTAACGCCCCGGAAAATTTGGATTTTTCTGAAATTTAAAAACATATACAATATCATACTCAAAAGAAGCGTCTCGTCGTAAGCTTTCCAACGAGACTAAGAATGTGCAAATCCGAGTTCATATGAGGAAGTTATGCCCTTTTTAGTGAACCATAGCCGAGGACTTAAATGGAAGGTTGGACCCACGAATTTTGAATCACTCCAAATGTTGAGGAGATATTTTGGAGCACATTCCACCTAATTGTTTTGACAACCTTATTTCCTTTTTCACCCATTGAATGATCTTTAAGTATCTATTGATCTCTTTCCATCTTGTGCTTCCTTCCGAAGTTGATTTCTTCTTCTTCTTCCCCCTTAGAAAGTCGAGAGGAGGAGTGTCTCTCCGGAGACGAGTTGCGAGGCTTCGGAGCTTCGTTGCAAGGAGAGGAAGAGGAACGTCGTCGCAAGGGAAAGGCTCACAAGGTTTAAGTCGTTGACGGCGTGCACGGATTGAAGGTTCATGTTAGGTAACGGATCTTGACATTCTCGTTTACATTCGCGTACCTTGCGATGATGGGGTTTGTTGTTTTGGGGGTTTGACGTTTTGATTTCGATCTTCCCCGGATCGCCTCTTGTTGTTGGTAAATCTTTAGGTGATTTTTTTACATGTTCAAAATATCTTTTGAGTAAATCATATGATGTATTGGATCGTTTCATCAGATACGGATTTTCCTAGCACACTATGGATTCGAAAAATTTCTGGATGTGAATTTACAAACGGCTTGATGAAGGTTATGTTAGAAGGTTATAAATCTTTTAGGGAGTTAGTTTACCACGAATACCTTCTGGCTAAGAATACATTCATGCTTTTATCCTTATACGTAAATCACATTGCATGGAGTTCTTGGTCATCATAGATAGCATTGCCGTGAGTGGAGGAAGGGGCATCTGAGTTTCACCTTAAATGTTTCCTTCATAAGTAAATTAAATAGTTATTTAATCCCAAGATCAATGTTTATGCCTTATTCTTTGCAAGTTCACGGATTTGTGTTGTATATGCTGATATTTACGTTTTAAAAAAAATCAACATTTTCCTTATATTGAGAGACCAATATAGATACTCCATCAATTGCAATTATTTTAATTATGCCGTAAATGGATTAAGTTACGACCGTATTCAAGGCCATAGACTGTATTTAGTATGGTCGCTTTCCATGCCGTAAATATATGGGGTAGTCATCACGTTATTCTATGTCTATCAACTAGATTTGAATGGTAAGTTTTCTCTTGAAAACACATTATATAAAACATAGGATTGGAGAGTCATTGGCAAAATAATTTGATCTATTAACCAATTAGAGTCCACAGTGACATAATTGGATTTTCAAGGTTCATGTGGAGTTATAATCAATTATGAGAATTACGTATATGCTTTTCCTTGAGCTATTAAAATAATGGTGGGTTTTTGCATAACCTTGATCTTAGGACATGTATGGATTAAGTCATGATGGGTAAGACAATCATACATAGAAGTTATGTGGCAGGCTGTAACATAATTGACGTACGAATGTAGGCATACCATGGAAATCAAGTACGAGGCATTAGTGGGCTATGACTCGAGAGTCTTAAATAACAGTGATTGTTTTTATTGAATAATGGAACTATTATCTTGTCCAAAATAAATCTATGTTATGTAAAGTAAAACACGCATGCATGGGAGAATGAACCAAATACTACAAGGTGGGTGCACACCCTTGTAGTCTGGCTGAGCCAACAGTGAGTCAGCCCCACTCGAGGGGCATCACAGAGTGGGGTGGTGATAGGTACTCTGGAGAGTTAGGTGGATGCACGTGTGCATCGCATCATACAGATTTGTTTTGTGATTATTGGTTTTGGGGCGAGCAAGACTCCCCTGGTAGGCTCGATTGATAGAATCATGATTCCTTGGGGCTATACGCCTCGTGTCTCGAGTGTCAGAGTACTACCAACCAGACTAGCTGAAGGATCGCGCTTGCGTACAGTCTTAGTTTGCACCCTGAATGAAGCGATGCAGGTTTCATTCATAGCGTAGACTTTTTCCTTTGACGGGTGAGTCCGGACTTAATAAATAAATAAGCTATGGACAAAGGACTTAGAAGTGAATTAATTATGTAAATTGACAAAAATCTACTCATTACTTGTAACTTATTTAGAGGCTTTCTACTTGAGTTGGTTAGAATATTTTCTTTATACCCCTATAGTTACTGTACTTGCATTGCCTACCTGAATTTTACTTTTTTTTTATAAATTATTGTTATATCCTTACTGGGTCATTTGACTCACAAATCACCCCTCTTAGAAATCCAACAGGAAATCTTGAGCATGAGACCGAGGCGAGAGTTTTTGGCAACAGTTGAGAACTATTTCAGAGGTTGATATCTAGTGGAACTGATTTCTTAAGTGTATTTCTTTTCCTTTATTAGGGATGTAATAATAAGATCTTGAATTATTATAGTCATCTTAAGTCGTGGACTCTTTCTATATGAATGGGAATCTTCTTCTTTTGCCTTTTTTGTATGATTGTTTTATCATGCAGGTTGTTTATAATTGTTGTTGGGTAAATTTTGTGAATGGGCATTGAGATGCGCTCCCGCCGAGGCGGGGCGTTACATTTGGTATCAGAGCCCAATTACCCCATTAGTTGTAGACAACTGTATGATAGGAAGAAAACTTCATACATTAGACAAGAGTCCCCTGACTCGTATTCGAAAATGTCATAGTCCACTAGATATCGAATCTCATCTCTGTCTGATTTTTTTATTCTTCCCCTTAATGCAAATCATGCCGCCTCGTAAAAATCAAACCACGCAACAATTAGATGCAATGATGGCATTGTTGCAAGATGTGCAGCAAAGACAGCTCGCTCTTGAAGAGCGGTTCACCAGATCAGTATCCGAGGGTGGGTCTGATATGGGTGGGGGAGGTGCATATCTCCCACCACCACCACCTCCTCCTCCTCCTCCACCTCCTCCATCATCACGTCAGGAAGACGTCTTTTCAAAATACCGTAAGGAGAAGGTTCCAGAATTTTTGGGAAACACAAGACCCGAGGAGGCAGAGAGGTGGCTGAAGCGAGTAGAGAAGGTCTTTTGTACCTTACATGTGCCAGATGAAGAGAAGGTGACCCTCGCTACTTACTCCTTAGCTGGATATGCTGAGGAATGGTGGACCTCTATGGAGCCACAGATTGCAACGCCGACTACTTGGGAGTTGTTTACTGAGGCCTTCCGAGGGCATTTCTACCCGGAATACTGGATAGAGCAGCGACACGTGGAATTCATGCTACTGGAACAGGGGAACAGAACCGTGACTGCTTATCTGAACCGATTTATAGAATTGCTGAAGTATGCTGCTAGCACTGTGCCAACTGAGTCTGACAAGGCGTTCAAGTTCTTCCGTGGACTTCGTAAGGAGATTCGTGAGAGATTGGTGCCCCTTCGTTTGGCCACAATGAAGGAAGTGATTGATGCTGCTGCTCGGGTGGAGCAAGACTTATGCGAGAGTAAATCAATGCAGATGAGATCGAACTTTTCTAGCAGAATAGCTCGCAATGACAGAGCAGGAGCACATGCAGGACAATGCTTCCACCCTCACCATTCTGGAGTGTCGAATAGGTTTACTCACAGAGGGGCTCCTACCTTGGGGCAAGCACTTTCTGAGCCAGCCGGGACATCTCGTCCGATTTTGAGTACTGTTACAGATGCTCGTGTGGAGGATCGGGTTTGTTATCGATGCAATCAGAAAGGTCACATCCGGTTCAATTTGTCCCTTGGGATCTTCACAGTCTGGAGTTGTAGTACGAGGAGGACGTCCCCAGCAACGGGGGCGCGACTTTACATCTCGGGGAGGTAGGGGACAACCTTACCAGACTCGGAGCACAGCAGGCTCAAGTAGACTGCAAAGAGAGGGACAATTGAATGCTATTACCGACGGACAAGCGCACGCCTCAGGATCGGTAGTGCGAGGTATGATTTCTGTAGGCGACTTTACTGCTCATGCTCTCTTTGACTCTGGTGCATCACATTCTTTCGTATCTTTGAGTTTTGCGAGCTTCTTAGGCCGAGAGCCTACCACAATTGCAGACCCTTATCTTATTAAGGGACCTGGAGGTCAATTGTTTGTGGTTCACCGAGTGTTTCCTGAGTGTCCGGTATATATCGGAGGTTATATGCTAGAAGCATACCTACTACTCTTACAGATGGAAGACTTTGATGTCATTCTTGGTATGGATTGGCTCGAGAATCACCATGCTTGCCTTGATTGCTTTCAGAAACAAATCATTTTCAAGATTCCTGATCTACAGGAATTCGTATTTGATGGGAGTACTTCCTCTGGGGGAGTAGTATGCATATCAGCATTGCAAGCACATCGCTTGCTTGATCAGGGTGTGAGGGATACATTGCCCATGTCATTGGGGATCAAGTGCAGCACAAGGAGATTTCTAATGTAGAAATTGTTAAGAACTTTCTAGATGTTTTTCCAGATGAATTGCCTGGACTTCCTCCAAAAAGGGAACTAGAGTTTGAAATAACTCTTATTCAGGGAACTCAACCAATTTCTATTGCACCATACCAGATGGCGCCAGCTGAATTAAAAGAACTTAAGGTGCAGCTGCAGGAATTATTGGAGAAGTGCTTCATACGCCCTAGTACATCTCCATGGGGGGCACCGGTCCTATTTGTTAAAAAGAAGGATGGATCTATGTGTATGTATATAGATTACCAGCAATTAAATAAAGTAACTATCAAGAATCGTTATCCATTGCCTCGGATTGATGATCTCTTTGACCAACTACAAGGGTCATTTGTCTTCTCCAAGATTGATCTTCGGTCTAGATATCATCAGCTGCGAATTAAAGATGTCGATATACCTAAGTCTGCATTCCGGACCAGGTACGGACATTATGAGTTCATGGTAATTCCCTTTGGCCTGACAAATGCCCCATCTGCTTTCATGGATATGATGAATCGTGTGTTCATGCCATTTCTTGATAACTTTGTGGTGGTCTTCATTGACGATGTCCTTATTTACTCGAGCGATGAGGAACAACACCGAATACATTTACAAACAGTGCTAGAGACACTGAGGAAACACAAGCTATATGCAAAGTGTAGTAAGTGTGAGTTTTAGCTTCGACAAGTGACATTCTTGGGCCACGTCATCTCAGGTGCAGGAGTTGCTGTGGATCCTGCAAAGATTGAAGCAGTTCTTAACTGGGTACAACCAAAGAACGTATCAGAGGTTCGTAGTTTTCTTGGCTTAGCCGGATATTATAGAAGATTCGTGAAGGGGTTTTCTCAGATTGCCCTTCCCCTTACTCAGCTGACCAAGAAGGAGACAATGTACACTTGGACAAACAAGTGTGAGGAAAGCTTGCAGACGTTGAAGGATAAATTACTACAACTCCCATCTTAGTGATTCCATTAGGAACTGACGGATTCACATTATACACCGACGCGTCAAAGGATGGATTGAGTGTCGTTTTGATGCAGCATGGCAAAGTTGTTGCGTATGCATCTCGTCAGTTGAAACCTCATGAGAAGAATTATCCAACCCATGATATGGAGCTTGCAGTAGTTGTTTTTGCTCTCAAGATGTGGAGGCACTATCTATATGGGGTGGCTTTCGAGATCTTCACAGATCATAAGAGTCCTAAGCATTTGTTTGATCAGAAAGAGCTAAATATGAGGCAACGACGGTGGATGGAGCTCTTGAAGGATTACGAATGCACTATATCATATCACCCTGGCAAGGCAAATGTAGTAGCCGATGCACTTAGTCGTAGGCCACGCTCGAGTGAATCCCATCCCCAGCTCAAGACATGGGGTCTCCTCGCATCTTTTAGTGAGTGGCGCCCGTTCCAGAGTAGTTGAGAGACAGTTATAATTCCCTCCCCTTCCCGTCCTGAACTAGTAGAGAGGATCATTCGAGGACAGCTTGCAGATGAGAGTCTACAGAGGCTCAAGGACAAAGCCCTTGCTGGGATTTTGGTTGGCTTTTCATATGAAGATGGTGTGCTACGAAATGGCAACCGTTTGTGTGTTCCGACAGATATGGAACTAAGAAACGAGATCATGCACGAGGCACATAGCTCTCGATTATCGATACATCCTGGTGGCACCAAGATGTATAAGGATTTAAAGAAAAATTTCTGGTGGAAGCAAATGAGAAGAGATGTGGCTGATTTCGTGGCAAGGTGTATGACATGCCAACAGATTAAGGCTGAGCATAAGCGGCCACCTGGACTTCTGTAGTCCCTTCCAATTCCCGAGTGGAAGTGGGAAGGCATATCTATGGACTTCGTTACGGGGCTTCCTAGAGCTTCCAACGGTCATGATGCCATATGGGTAGTAGTTGATAGGCTTACAAAGTCAGCACACTTCATACCTTTGAGCATGGCTTGCACTCCAGTACAACTCGCAGTGGTTTTTATCAAGGAGATTGTCACGCTTCATGGTCTACCAAAGCAGATTATATCTGATCGTGATCCGAGATTTACTTGAAATTATTGGCGGGAGTTTATGAACTCTTTAGAAGTACAACTGTGCCTCAGTTCATCTTACCATCCTCAGACTGATGGGCAATCCGAGAGGACGATACAGACATTAGAGGATCTTCTTCGAGCATGTGTGCTAGAGTGGAAAGGGTCTTGGAAGGACTATTTACCGTTAGCAGAGTTCTCGTACGATAATAGTTACCATGTCAGCATAGGCATGGCCCCCTTCGAGGCATTATATGGGAGACGATGTACTACACCTTTGAGTTGGCAGGAGGTCGGGCATAACCAGCTGCATAAGGTGGAATACTTGGAGGAAACCACTAAGGCCATTAAAACAACGCGGGAAAAGCTTCTTACTGCACAGAGTAGACAAAAGAGCTACAGTGATAAACGACGCACCGATCTTAGCTTTGAAGTTGGAGATTTCGTCTTCCTGAGAGTATCTTCAACCAAGGGAGTGCAACGGTTTGGAGTAAAGGGAAAGTTAGCCCCACGATTCATTGGACCTTTTGAGATCCTTGGCCGAATTGGCAATGTTGCTTATAGGTTGGCACTTCCCCCTCACCTGTCAGGAGTACATGACGTATTCCACATTTCCAACATAAGGAAATATGTGCATGACCCATCGCACGTGATCAGCTACGATGATCTTCATGTGGACATGAACTTAAGCTATCCTGAGGAACCAGCTCGAATCGTAGATCACTCAGTGAAGAAGTTGAGGCATAAGGAGATATGATGAATCTCGTATTCATCATGCTAAAATTGGTCACTTAGGCTCTGTCCCCCATCATCCACCTGTAATTATTCATTAATAGAGCATTATTAGCCATCATGCATGTGTAAATAATATCTGCATTTCATCATGCATAATTGAATTTAAAATCCCCAGTGTAAATTAGCCCAAAAAGCCGCTAAATTCTCACATTTTTAGTTAATTCATCCTAACTCCGATTGACCCAAAACCACCTACATTGTGTAGATATTACTAACTTTATTAAATAAAAAATACAAAAAAATTATTAACCCCAATAACTGTCAAATAATCCCAAAGTCAAATTTCACATCTGACAGACTAAAATGAGAATATCTCTCACATACAGTGTCCGAATTTGGTCTACTCACTTTTAAAGTACTCCATTTTCAAATACCTTCAAAACAAGACCAATTTCATAAAATTCGGAGCTCATTTGTGAAAGTTGGGTTTTGGGCCTCTTTTGCGCATTTTAACTTTTTGCCAATTTTGACCTGAGTTTTTATGTGCATAATTAACTCTTTTAATTTTATTTCTTTTTCATTTGTGTCCTTTGATGAAAGTTTTAATAAGAAGCGTAAAGATCCAAATCCAGATCAAAACTGAGATCAAAGAAACTGACCAAGTTCAAGTGTCCGTTGTCGGTCTGTACAAAAGTTGTGTGTTTCTTACCTTTATTTTATTTTCCTATTTTCTTATCCTTTAAAAATCTAAAAAAATTAAATTAGTGTGTAAATATTTTTCTGGTATTTTATCATATTTTTTCTATATTTTTTATCGTCTCTAAAACCACCAAAAAAATACAAAACCCCAAAAAGTCGGTTCTCTATACACATGGAGAGCCACCAAAAATACCACTTCGCACAGGTGACCTCTTTTGCTCCCGAGCCCTTCATGAAAGTTGTAGATCTCGACGAGACGAACAACTTTTGTGAAGAAAATTTTTTGATCCGAGGTCATCTTCTATCTCTTTTGCCCACTTTAAATCTGAAATTTTTTTGGTGCCACGTGGCAGCTCCAGGGCGTGCCACGTGGCACCCGCCTCACTCTCTCTCCTAGTCACACCCGGGTCACGTGCCTAGCACGTGACCCCATCTTCCCCTTCCTCCAGCCGTTGCCAAAGCCTCTCCCCCTCTCCTTGCCGTTCTCCTCCTCGTAACCGCCGCCGCAGCGCCACACCTCGCCATCACTCCTCGCCATTACACCCCTCTCCCTCGCCAACCTTTTCTCCTCCCGTAACGCCCTCCTTCCTCGCCTATAAAGCAACCCCTCGCCGGCTCCCAAAACTATCCGCCCTTCTCCAGGCACGCCGGTGACAGCGGCACATCTGGTGGCGCGATCCAGGGGAGATTCTTCTTCCTTGCTGCGACTCCTCGAGCCGCATAGCTCGCTCCTCCGCCGAGGAAGCTCGAGCAACTACCAGGCGAAGCCAATGCCTCTCCTACACTTCAGGAGACACACTTCCCCCTTTGTTTCTTTAATTTTTTTCTCTCCTGTTGCAGGTTCATCGCACATTAATCCGACCATCTCGCCGCGACCCCCAGGCCGCGCCGGCACCCTCCGCGCACAGTCACCTCTCCCCCCAGGCGCTCCGCTGCCTCGCTCACCGGTCGCCCCCGCCCAAGCTCGGCCGTGTGTCGGCCGAGCGTTCGAGCGCCACCTCGCCCTCCGCCGATCGACACCGAGGGCGCGCAACCTTTGCCGCCACCGCCCGCCGCGGAGACCAGCTCCGCCTCGCTCACCACCCGCAGCCGCATAGCGCGGCGCCTTCGCCTCCGCGTCGACCTCCTTCGCCCCTCGGTCGCCTGCGCCTCCCAGGTGCTTCGGCCACCCCGCTCGCCCATTGAAGCACAGTTGCCGTCGGATCTAGGCTGATGGCCCTTGATCTGACGGCCATCTAACCTCCACGTGGAGGGCCCCCAAGCCGCCCCTCCCACCTCAGGCTCGGGAGACCCGAGCCTCGCCCGAGCCACTGCCCCCTCCGAGCCTGAGCCAAGTTCTCCGTGCCTCTGCCTCAGGAGACCGAGCCACCCCGAACCTCAGGCTCGGCCACCCGAGCCTCACGCCCGCCACCAAGCCTCCAGGCGCACGTGCGTTGCACGTGCGCAACTGGAAGAATTGCGCGAAGGCCCCTGGGATTTTTATAAATTGCAAAAATACCCCCGCCAGGGGTAAATTATAAGAAGGACCCACCGACTTTTTGAAATTACAGATAAGTCCTCCTAGGGACCTTTTTGCAAAGAAAACATTGTTTTATTTACATTTTAGTCCCTGGAATTTCAATTTAGCATATCTTCTCCATCTGAACTCCGATTTTAGCATATAATATGTCGTTTCGAAGCTAATTTCGTGCTCTATCACTTAGCATAGTTTGTGATCAGATGTAAGGGTGTTTGTTATTAATTATTATTTGAGGATCATCATAGACTTTTGCAGGCTACTTTTTGACATATTAAGGCTTTGGATCTTGATGATATTATTTGCAGGAATTCGGACGAGTATCTTTATCTTATTAAGCCTTCATTGATTATTCTTAATAATTTGGATTTCGCAGGGGATTATCTCAGATCAATTCCTCTAAGATTATGGTCAAATATTCTAGGAATTAGATCAAAGACAGTCGGAGGGTGGATATCTTGCTTCAATTATTCTGAGTATCAACTTATTACCTGAAGCATTGATTCAGTTGTATTTTGATTTGTGATTAACTTTGATGAAACTATTGATCATAATATTTGAGAATTTGATACGTTTCAAATCACAAATCAGGAGCATAAATTCTGTCTATTTTCTTTGCATCGCATTCTCCATCATTGCATTGTATATATTTCTTAACACAAAAATTAATCGAGCATTAATTAATTATTTAATTTGATTTAAGACAACGCAACTAAAGATCACCGTTCACTGTATTCGACTTTGGTAAACTTGCCAAGTAAAATATTCCACAACATTCAAAGTTTGTGGTTTTTGATCGACCGATTTTCACCTCCTATACTACATTTCATCGATATTAAAGAGGTGGATTTCGCGTCCATCAAATGATTCTGGTCTCTCCCTCGTGTGAGAAGAAGAATATCGGGACAAGGTCGTGGAGATCGGAAAAGAAGACCACTGTGCCGACATATTGTCAAGATGGATGGAATGATTAGCGAACCACTTGGGAGCGACATAACTCCGAGGAGGCCACTTGGGATCGGGACAAGGTCGTGGAGATCGGAAAAGAAGACCATTGGTGAAAATACTTTGGCAGCGACATAACTCCGAGGAGGCCACTTGGGAGCCCGAGGCAGATATGCGACGAGACTACCCACATCTTTTCGAAGGTAATCTTTAAATCATATTTATGTCCTTATTGGTCAAATCGTGGGGTCAACCTTTTTAAGGTTGTTATATTACATCCCAAGCAGCTTAAGTCTCGGGGACGAGACTGTTTTTAAGGTTGTTATGATGTAACGCCCAAGAAAATTTGGATTTTTCTGAAATTTAAAAACATATACAATATCATACTCAAAAGAAGCATCTCGTCGCAAGATTTCCAACGAGACCAAGAATGCACAAATCCGAGTTCATATGAGGAAGTTACGCCCTTTTTAGTGAACCATAGCTGGGGACTTAAATGGAAGGTTGGACCCACGAATTTTGAATCACTCCATATATTGAGGAGATATTTTGGAGCACATTCCACCTCATTGTTTTGACAACCTTATTTCTTTTTTCACCCATTGAATGATCTTTAAGTACATATTGATCTCTTTCCATCTTGTGCTTCCTTCCAAAGTTGATTTCTTCTTCTTTTTCCCCCTTAGAAAGTCGAGAGGAGGAGTGTCTCCCCGGAGACGAGTTGCGAGGCTTCGGAGCTTCGTTGCAAGGAGAGGAAGAGGAACGTCGTCGCAAGGGAAAGGCTCACAAGGTTTAAGTCGTTGACCGCGTGCACGGATTGAAGGTTCTCGTTAGGTAACAGATCTTGACATTCTCCTTTATATTCGCGTACCTTGCGATGATGGGGTTTGTTGTTTTGGGGGTTTGACGTTTTGATTTCGATCTTCCTTGGATCGCCTCTTGTTGTTGGTAAATCTTTAGGTGATTTTTTTTACATGTTCAAAATATCTCGTGAGTAAATCATATAATGTATTGGATCATTTCATCAGATACGGATTTTCCTAGAACATTATGTATTCGAAAAATTTCTGGATGTGAATTTACAAACGGCTTGATGAAGGTTATGTTAGAAGGTTGTAAATCTTTTAGGGAGTTAGTTTACCACGAATACCTTCTGGCTAAGAATACATTCATGCTTTTAACCTTATACGTAAATCACATTGCATGGAGTTCTCGGTCATCATAAATAGCATTGCCGTGAGTGGAGGAAGGGGCATCCGAGTTTCACCTTAAATGTTTCCTTCATAAGTAAATTAAATAGTTATTTAATCCCAAGATCAATGTCTATGCCTTATTCTTTGCAAGTTCACGGATTTGTGTTGTATATGCTGATATTTACGTTTTAAAAAAATCAACATTTTCCTTATATTGAGAGACCAATATAGATACTCCATCAATTGCAATTATTTTAATTATGCCGTAAATGGATTAAGTTATGACCGTATTCAAGGCCATAGGCTGTATTTAGTATGGTCGCTTTCCATGCCGTAAATATATGGGGTAGTCATCACGTTATTCTATGTCTATCAACTAGATTTGAATGGTAAGTTTTCTCTTGAAAACACATTATATAAAACATAGGATTGGAGAGTCATTGGCAAAATAATTTGATCTATTAACCAATTAGAGTCCACAGTGACATAATTGGATTTTCAAGGTTCATGTGGAGTTATCATCAATTATGAGAATTACATATATGCTTTTCCTTGAGCTATTAAAATAATGGTGGGTTTTTGCATAACCTTGATCTTAGGACATGTATGAATTAAGTCATGATGGGTAAGACAATCATACATAGAAGTTATGTGGCAGGCTGTAACATAATTGAGGTACGAATGTAGGCATACCATGGAGATCAAGTACGAGGCATTAGTGGGCTATGACTCGCGAGTCTTAAATAACAGTGATTGTTTTTATTGAATAATGGAACTATTATCTTGTCCAAAATAAATCTATGTTATGTAAAGTATAACATGTAGGTACTCTGGAGAGTTGGGTGGATGTACGTGTGCATCACACCATACAGATCTGTTTTGTGATTATTGGTTTTGGGGCGAGCAAGACTCTCTTGGCAGACTCGATTGACAGAATCATGATTCCTTGGGGCTATACGCATCGTGTCTCGAGTGTCAGAGTACTACCAACTAGACTAGCTGAAGGATTGCGCTTGCGCACAGGTCTTAGTTTGCACCCTGAATGAAGCGATGCAGGTTTCATTCATAGCGTAGACTTTTTCCTTTGACGGGTGAGTCCGGACTTAATAAATAAATAAGCTATGGATAAAGGACTTAGAAGTGGATTAATTATGTAAATTGACAAAAATCTACTCATTACTTGTAATTTATTTAGAGGCTTTCTACTTGAGTTCGTTAGAATATTTTCTTTATACCCCTATAGTTACTGCACTTGCATTGCCTACCTGAATTTTGCTTTTTTTTTTTATAAATTATTGTTATATCCTTACTGGGTCATTTGACTCACAAATCACCCCTCTTGGAAATCCAACAGGAAATCTTGAGCAGGAGACCGAGGCGAGAGTTTTTGGCAGCAGTTGAGAACCATTTCAGAGGTTGATATCTAGTGGAACCGATTTCTTAAGTGTATTTCTTTTCCTTTATTAGGGATGTAATAATAAGATCTTGAATTATTATAGTCATCTTAAGTCGTGGACTCTTTCTATATGAATGGGAATCTTCTTCTTTTGCCTTTTTTTTGTATGATTGTTTTATCATGCAGGTTGTTTATAATTATTGTTGGGTAAATTTTATGAATGGACATTGAGATGCACTCCCGCCGAGGCGGGGCGTTACATATACCATCAAAGGCATTTTAGTTGGAGCCCTATTTCTTAGGGCTGTTATCAAAGTTCAATGGGAATGCCACTGAGGAACAATATGCATTCTTACGAGACTTCGAGTTAGTTTGTGACGACCTTAGTCATCCTAGGGTGGGCTAAGATTACATCTGGCCGAAGGCTTCCCCATTGGTCTTAGGAGATAAGGCCGCCCTTTGGTTGAAGAATCTTGAGGTTAGATGTACTACCTGGTTGCAGTTCAATGACCTATTTTTGAAGAAATACCCACTCAATAGAAATAATCAAATGAGATCCAAGATTGCCAGTTTCTTTCAGGTTCCGCGTGAGCCATTCTATGAGACATGTGAGAGATTTAATGACTTATTACAGAATGTCCACCATGGTATTTTAAGGCGATCTTAGTTTAGACCTTGTTCTATGGTCTGACCCATGATATACAGGGGTTAGATAGTGCACCTTGTGGAGGAATCTATCTGAGCAAAAATGAAGAAGCCGTATGGAAGATCTTAGAGCAGATGATAGAAATAGGTAGATTTCAAGCCACCAGGACCTATCATGCATCTCCCTCACTATAATCTAAGGAGATGCCTATGAAGTTTGTAGATGATCTGACAAATGACCCCATCCCCAACATGAGGATAATAGCTGATAAGCTTACGATGGTAGAGCATATCAACAAGAAGGTCGCCGTTCTTGAGGGCCTTTCCAGATTGCCAAAGCAAATGGAGGAGTTAGCTGAAAAGGTATCCTAGATGAGGCTATCTACCCCTTCCGCACCACCTTCACCTATACACTGAGTTCACTTCATATAGGAACATGCACATGGTACTCAGATCAGCTGGGTAGAAGGTCAACAATACACTCAACAGGATCAGAATGCATCCTCAGATGTTGAGATCGTCTACGAGGAGACTCCGTAGGTGTTGAAGGTCAACTAGTTCTGGTACTGCCATGAGACCATGTTGAATTGATGGTATGAACAAGTTGTCGTCGTAATTGAAAACCTCTTCAAACAAAAAATTATTAATCTAGCAGACAAGAAATGAAACAAAAATGCTAGTGTGCTATTATTTAACCTATATAGCTATCAGGATCGAACTTAGGTAGGCAACATTACCCGAGGGTTCTTTAATTAATGGAAATTAACCAAAACTCATTCTTTTCTTGTTCTCTTTTTGTTGTTTTTACATCTTTTCAATTCTTTTCATATTTTTATGGATTTTTAATAATTTCTAATTTTTTAAATTTTTTGAAATTTTTAATTTGTAAAATTTAGGTTTTTACTTTTTTTTTAAAAGAAAGCAAATAAAAGAAAATATAAACAAAGTAAACAAATGCTCTTTTTAGATTTTTCAAAAATAATAAAATAATCAGAAAATCAAAATAATTTTTTATGTTTTATAAGATTTTTTACTATTTTTTCATTTTTATGAAATTTTTAGATTTTTTAAGATTTTTAAAATGAATAAAAATAGAAATAGAGAATAAAACAATTTTAAGCTATCGTTTTTGTATTTTTAAAATATAAAATCAAATCAAAACTATTGGAAAACAAATCTAAATAGAAGGAAAAATTTCAACTTTCAAACGTGTTTTTTATGTATTTTTTGATTGTTAATGATTTTATATGAATTTTTATAATTTTCTTACATTTTTTAATTTTTAGGGTTTTTAGAATGAATTTTGAACCAAATTTGTACATGCGATAAAACCATATAAAAGACACAAAGTATTTTTTTTCTTATTTTTAAAACATTTCTTTGAAATTTTTAATGGAAAATTTTTAGTGTTTTTGAATTATTGAAAATAACAAGATCAACTACTTTTTAAAATAAAAAATTAAAGTGATTAAACTACTTATTAGGAGCTTACCTTAATTTCTATTATCTTTATGGAGCAATTTTGCTATTTATTAAAAGCAATTAAAGATAGAGTAATCAATCTGCTATAGAAGGACCTATATGCAATTATTTTATTTTCCAGAACTAAACAATAACTTGTACAAGAAATTTAGTATACAACTTGCAAAAATCCAGAAAAACACGTGAACGAACACGAGTCGTGTTGAATTGGACTGGATTGCAATTAATTTAGTTTCAGGGACCAAACTATAACATGAATCAATAGACCAATTTATTGCAATTTTCGTAAATAACACGTGTTGATGCGCATAAGGCTGCCAAAACACAACTAAAATGTAAATAAGAAAATGAATATGGATATGCATGCAATTATTCACTTAATATCAAGCAGACACATGTTCAACTAAGGATTTATTTACAAATAGAAGAGACAACAAGGGAAGAAACATATATTCACCAAGGAGCGTGCTAAGAACGTGAGGATCGGATGGCTCTGAAGCTGGACAACGAGATTTGATCTGACAACTTCAATTTGGGCGTGAATGTGCGATCTAGATCTGATCTAGAAGAACAACTTCTTGATCCGACACTCCTAAAGGTATATGGTTGAACTGAGATGAATGTATGCTATGATGGATTTGAATCGGCTTACATCCATCAATCTGCATTCGATCTGCCGCCTGAAGCTCTCAGAAGGTGCCTGACGTCCTCCTGCCTTGCTTAGAGATGAGAACAAGGTCCGAGTCCCATTGATCGGGGACTTGGAGATCGAAGTATGAGCTTTGTTTATGTCAGCTTCCAGATTTTATATGCTGCTCCAGATGAGGCACCCAGGACCTGCAAATGATTCCTTGCTCGGATGCGATACTCCGACGATGGTTATTGAGCAAAATAAAAAGAAAAAGGAGGGGTGTGGATCAGTCTTCAGTTCCATATTTGTGATGGATCTAGTGATCAGAAGATGATAGGAAGGTGCGAAGAATGTTCCTAATGGAACAACGATGATCGGGCTGGGTGATAAATGCAAGAGGACCTCCGATCAATCAGATCAGAGGTTGAACGAACTTCTACTGATCCAGGATCAAAATCAAACTACAATTTACAATATTTAATGCTAAAAGACGCTACACCTACCTACAGTTACCTATGGTGGTCGGTGGAAGGTTATGGCCTCGATCCTACGGTAGAATGCAGGATAAACTGTGCTCACTAACAGATTTCTGGTGGTGATCGAATCTCATTCGTCAACGAATTTTATGCTCACCCGATCATGGGAAAACCTTCTATGTCACCTCAGGTCTCTCCAGGACTTGATCTAGGCTGAAGAATACTTTCAAAAACATATCAGATATGAGAAATGGATCCGTGTTATTGTTTATAAGGGAAGAGTTCAGGTGATTTTCAAAATTTCAAGGCACACAAACCGAGGCATAATTTGACGAAATTATAATCGGGCGATTATTGTTGATGTGAGAGGGTTATTTGGGTACATAAATCAAAAGAAAAAGAGAAGAGATCGGGTAAGGAGAAATTGGAGAAGGGAGGTCAGCTAGTTTCTTGGGCAAGAGGGTCAAATGGGGGAGATGACTGACGAATCCCTGATTCTCACTCTTTATTCTTTTATTTTAGCTATTTATCTTGGCAAATCATCATGTAAATAGGTGTAAGTATAATAAGTTAGCATTCTGCATGCATGTGTTAATATTGCATAATTAGAATGTATTTGTGCAAAAATAAAAGAACAAAGGAAAAGAAAAGGGAAGGAGGTATTTAGAATAAATACAGAATGACCCGAACCCCAAGAGAAGGTCAAGTCTTGACCTGATCGCCAAACAAAATAAGTGGAGAGAGATATGGCCTACTCTATAGTGCACATGGATAAAATAAAAATTAAAATATTCTTTCTACCTCCTTATATAGTCCTAAAAATAAGAATAAAATAAAATAAAAATTAGAAAATAAAAATAAAAACAAGAATAAAATCCTCCTCTCCTGTACAAAAGACATGTATATAGATAACATCTCCTATTTATTTCAAAATTGTATATAATTCATAAAAAATATGTTATTCTCCAAAAATTATGTTATAAATGAATAAAATACAAAATTTGGGTTTTTATGTAAAAATAACAAAATAAAAATAAATGTACAAAATACATAGGTATAATATACCTGTATATAATACATTATATTGTATATAGATTAATTTATTTTTATAAAAATAATTAAAAATCATAGAAAAATATTTTGAAAAATAATAAAGATTTTTCATTTTATACACTTTTTATTTCAAAGCCATTTACTATTTTTTATTAATTTTGTAAATAATTTGTAAAATCAGATATTCTGATTAGTCCAGCTCAGATGTTTACCCCCGGTCAACATCTCCCCTCTTCCCGGGTTAGACCCGGATTGATTCATCGGACCCATTTCTCGATTTTCCCCAGTCCACCTCCGAGCTCCATTTGCCTTGAAACTTGGACCCGTAAAACCTCGTATATCTATCATCTTCGCGGGTCCCTTGGATGATCCGGATCACTCTCAGGTCTCGTGCTTTTCGCCGATCCTTGTAGACCCTCGAGCAGCATATATATCATCTCTTCTGCCTCCACAGAGCCCTAGCTCATTCCTCACTCCTTCTTCCAGCCCTAGCCACCTCAGGTCGAGTGACAACTTCCAGAGGGACCCTTCGGATTGGAGTTTGGAGGCATATTCACGTTGCTCAGCCTTGTGGCCAGCGAGCGCTGCCGCGATTAGCCTCCCGATCTTCCACAGCTTGGTTGAGGCCATAATCTCGACTCCCCTCTTTGCCTGAAGGTCCAGAGTTCATCTAGAACCTCAGGTATCTACCATCTCACGTCATTTCGCCCGTTTGATTCATTCTTTCCATTTAGCTCCGCCGCTAGTTCATTTGCTCCGACCAGCTGGTCGGAGCCCCAATATCACATCCCAACTGTTCAGATCGACGTGCCACATCGCCCTTCACCTTCTCCAGCAACCTGTTCATCCTTAGCCATGACCTTCGGGTCGAGATTAGGGCAAGGATCTCCCTCTATCGCCTTCGTCGGAGACCGATCTTCATCCCCACCGTTTCATTTGTTTCTAGTCCCAATAACATGGATCAGAGCTTCACCCCGAGTCCTTCTACCCTTTGCAAGCATCCGTGCATGAGAGGAGCACCATTTGGACACCCTCCTGCTTAGGCAGAGCAGCTACAGGCGAGAGCTTCCTCATTTGGACATCCGACCGTTGGCTTCTTCATCGGAGGTCACCACCAGACGCGGAGCGCACCTACAACTGTGATGAGCCCCTACGTACCTTCATCAGATCGCTGGATCTCTCTCCTCGCTCTGTTGAAGTTCGGCAATGGCAAGTTCTTCCAGGATCCTCTTCTGCTGTTGATTCGACGTTCCTCCTCCAGGTCTTATCAGGATCGTTCATCCACGCCTAGTTCGTTACGGTCTGATTAGCACCTGGGGCAGATCTGCACCGCATGTCCATGACCTTTTAAGGACCGTCAGATCCATACTGTAGCAGCTTATCTCAGGCGCACGTCCTCGGCCGTGTCAGATCCATCAGATCTCTTGCAGGGACGCATCAGAGCCGTCCGAGCCCTCATGTGCCCCGCAAGTGCCTCAAGGGGTATATTTCCTTTTCCTCCCTGTTAGTTTATGTTCTGGATTTTAGTACTGTAAAATAAGTAGCAGTTGAACTAGTTTGCAATTTGGACCCCAGGTTTTCAGTATTTGCATTTAAGTCCCTCTTTATCTATAGCACATGGCCTGACACGTGATATTTTGGGCTATTGCATGTTATATCCCTGAGCTTTATTAGTGTTATGCTTTGAGTAAAAACTTTTTGAGAATTGCACTTATCCCCTCTGAGTCTATATCACGCATATCGTGCGTGTTGATCTAGGATTTTTGCAATTTGAGCCCCAATCTTTTGACGTCTATTTTATTTTGGCCTATGCCTTTTCAATAATTGCAAGTAGGTACCTGTGAGCTGTGCATTTTTTTAATCAAATAATTATTAAACTAACTCCAAAAATTCTACAAAAATTATAATTAGATCCTGTTAACGTGTAATATTTATGGTAATTTTTGTGACTTGATTTAATTTTATTTATATTTTCTAAAAATAAAAAACCCTTAAAAAGTGTCCAGTCTATTTTCTAAAACACATAAAAATTACAGAAATAGCTTTTGAAATTCCAAAAAAATCAGGACATGTTTAGTTTTGTATGCTTAGATTCAAGTACAATTTTTGTTGCATTATCTTTTATAAAAATCCTTAAAATTACTAAAGACTAAAAATATTATAAAAAGCATTAAAAATTTTAAAAAAATAAAAAATAGGATATCTATTCCTGCATGTAGCCCTTTTTATTTACTTTATCATAAAATCATAACCAAGGCATTTGGGCACTTTTGATTTTTTATTTTTACCTTTTGGTCCAGGTTGTGCATTATTTTTCTGGTTTGATTTTATTTTGTTTTTATAAAATCAAATAAAAATTGAAAAATACCATAAAATTACCAAAAACACTTGCATATTTAAAAAACATGAAAACACTTTTATTTCTAATGTTTGAGTATTTTTAGTTCTAATAAAAATTGTTAAAGCTTGTTTTTATCTTTTTATTAGTTTTCTTATTTAGAAAATATAAGAACTGCAAATTAAAAACAATAAAAAAATATGGATTTTCTGATCTGATCACTGACTACTTCGTAGGTCTTACTCGTGCTCCTTGTGTTCGACCCTGGTCGCTATACCGTTACATAAATAGTGGAGACCGCTGACATCGTTTTTATCGATTTGTCTGTTTGATTTTTATGCCTTGAGTAATTTACTTCTTTGAGTGGTCTTGTTTTTTTCTTGATCGATCATTCCTCGTGATTCTGGTCACAACGATCCATAGATATTACTTAACCTGAGTCGTTTGGGCCGGTCGGCAGAACGACGCCGTTGCCGGGGAGCATGACTTATTAGTCGCTTTTCAGCCTTCTTCTTCTTATTTTTATTTATTTTTAGTTCTATATGTTATAACTGATTTCTGACCAGTTTCTATTTCACTTTTTGTACGCTGAACCGCCGGAGATGCTTTAGAGGAGACCCGTACCCGAGGAGAAGCAGTAGCATAATTAGTTGTAGCTTATAGAGTAGCAGTAGATTAGTTTATGTTTCAGCATTCATTTATTATTGTAATAATACATGACACTTAGACTTTCTGGACTTGGCTTATATCGGGGTCTGTTTCGCCGAGCACCGGTGTGCTCGGGGGACCTCACCGTGGTTTTTCGTCGATTTTTGCTTTTCTTCGACTTTTATTTTCTTTGATTCTCGAAGAATTTGACCCTATATTTAGGGATTTCTTTGATTACAACGTAATTAATTAAGGCACAATCCCTAATATCTTGCCTGCACCTATAGTTCGTAATTAGACCTTAATAAAATAATTAATAAAAAGTTAACCTGATTGATTGAGACGTCACGTGCCGCTAGAGGTCGTATACAGCGCGTGCAAGCGGACACCAATCGACATCAGAGACCAGACTCTGACCTCTCTCTCTAGTCAGTTAACTATTGTTCTTCGCGATCTTATAAATTGCTCATCTAAGGCCGTTTTCTTCTTGCATCATTTAGATTAGTTTAAATTCAATCTTTAAATTTATATGCGGATCACCCTGCATGTAGAGTGCTGGCGACAGGTACGCATCACTTACTTTACATGCATCATCGTGTTTCATCGCGCATCAGCTTTTTCGACTTCTCCCCCTTGTTTTTGGACTTTAAATAATCAGAGATCGAAAAATTCGTTAGGCGTTTGTTTTCTTATTAAAAAAAACATAAAAAGTGACAACCATAAAATTGAGACTGATAAATAAACTTGATCCTAAAAGATACCTCACCTAAAAATTTATTTTGGGAGAGTCATACCCTCATTGTTTGGTTTGCTCGTGCGAGAGGGTGATCCGCACACTAGGCTAGAGCCACACCTAAACTCTCATTAGACTACTGATCTTGGGGTTAGTCGTTCTCCAGTGAGAATCGCTCCGGTCTCCGGTAAAGTGGACTGTGATATCCTTAACAGAGCGAGTTGATCAGGTAGCCGGTAAACGATCCACAACTTTTACTGGCTGGGAAAGATCTAGCTTTGGGACTGGGCCAGTTTTTTGAGAGCATCGGGTTGCTAACAACACACTTATTTGCTCTGCAAGACTGAATTATCACCTAAATAAAATTGACAAGATAAAAGATCAAACTTTTACGGTCATCAGCTCCACATTGTGTAGGTGAATTGGGGGTTTGACTGCTAATTGTGTTTGTTTCCAGATCCCATCCACCTTTCTTCCAGATCACGATAATGGGCTGGAGGTTCATTAGGCAGCCTTTGGCTGCACTGCTTTCGAGCACTCTGCCCCACTCATCTAGGCAGGTTCAGGAGAGCCTAGACCCGCTCTCAGAACCCAAGTTCGATTCCACCCCGTTCCCCCTCGACCACCCTTCTTTCAGTCCCGAGGAGCCCGAGCAGAGATCGGCACGGATATTTATTCATTTGACGTCACCTGAGTTCGGATCTTTTGCCTTTGTAGAGACCCAAGAGATGGCCAGCAACGAGGAGCATGCCGATGGGCAGCCCCAGAGTACCACATATGTTCTCGACATGGGCGCCATCAACAACACACTGTTAGCCTCCTTGGAATGCAGAGACAGATCAGAGAACAGCGAGCCTTCATGGTAGAGGTGTGCAGAGAAATGGTAGAGATGCGAGTAGACCGAGGAGGGGAGAACTGAGAAGGCGATGGAGAGATTCCTGAGTTTGGAGGAGGAGATGGAGGACATCCAGAGGTGCCACAGGAGAAAGTCCGACCAGCTAGGTCGATGAGAGAGTTGCACAACCCCGGTACGACTCTTACACACCGTTGGATTCAGCTTCCAACAATTCTGGGAGATTTCAAGCTCCCCTCAAGACTATTCATCTTTTGCCCAAATTCCATGGGCTTGCTGAGGAGCTGCATCTTCATTTACAAGAATTCGAGATGATCGGCAACACTGTTCACGAAAGATACGTGGACGAGGACACCATCAAGATGATAGCGTTTCCATTATCCTTGGTAGATAGAGCAGCCTACTGGCTGAAGCATTTGGGGAGATATGTCACTTCGTGGGACCATCTCCGGACCGAGTACTTAAACAAGTACTATCCACTCGGCCAGACGAACGCAGCATGCGCTCTGATCGACAACTTCTACATGATCCCCAATGAGCAATATCATGAGGTATGGGATCGATTTTGTGAGCTCATTGACCAGTGTCGACATCATGACATCTCCAAACCCAACTTAGTATAGAGTTTCTTTTGTGGGCTGACACTAGAACTGCAGGGGCTTGTGAATGCTTCTTTTGGGGGCTCCTATTTAGCCAAAGACGAAGATTGGGTCTGGGCCATTTATGAGGAGATGGCTGAAAACTATACAGTAATGTCTCAGACCAGGCTCTACACTCAAGGGAAGCCTCCACCCCAGGCCGTGACCTATCACAGGATATCACGGGTTGATGCATATCCATCCACTTCTTCTTCAACAGTCGCAACACAAGCAGAGTCATCGGCCGCTGATATGGGCATCATCAACGATAAGTTGGACCGCATAGATATTATTGAGAAGTAGTGTTAGGACATGACTCAGATCGATCAGTTGGCATAGACTTTGAGTGACTTGAAGGTCCAGATCATGTGTCTCCAGGAGGCACAGATGGCTTCTCAGCCTCGTCTCAGGTCACAGGCTGATCCTAGCAGCATCTCGTCCTAGTACCACGCCCCGCTTCATCAGGTTCACCATGTCCAGGCGGAGCCATACCAGGAGCTACAGCACCAGTACTCTCAGCCATCGCCATATCAGAACACTCAGATGGTGGTGTATCAACAGTATCAACCACTAGTAGTTCTTCCTCCATCCGCCTATGAGTAGGAGCCGTTAATGGAAGTCAACGGGATTTGGTACGACCGACAATAACCTATGATCCATCGAGATCATCCCAGATTCAGGTGGTCGACTGGAGGTGCCTCATCCCAGCAGCAGCCTCCAGTCCAAGGTGGACAGTTCGGCCAACAGTCGCAGCAACAACCCCAATTTTCCCACCAGCTGCAGCAGTATTTCAAGACAGGTCCTCGTCCCTACCAGCAGGGACAAGAGTGGAGGAAGCACCAGTAGCAGCCCCAGTAGTATTCTTAGCCTCCCCCTCACCAGTTCCAACAACAACCTCCCTTTCAGCGAGGCAACCCGTTCGGTTCTCATGGGACAGCTTATGAGAACCCATCACTTGATGATTTAGCCTACCTCCTCTCAGACCATCATGCCACATTTTAACGGTGGATGGATGAGTTTCTCCAGGAGATGAGGGGGATCATCAAAGGAAAGGCCGCCATACCCGCTCAAGATCAAGCCAAACCCGAATAATTTAAAAAGAAATCTGAGCAGGTACAGTTCACAGAGACCACCACTCCTAGTGATGTATTGGGTGACATTGCTTTATATACATTTGATGCTGATTTTGTGTCACTTAGGAGCAGTAGGATGCCAGCCGACGGTGCCTCGTCTGAGCAACGACACCACAAGGATCCATGAGCACCAGACGAGGAGGATAACAGTGTTGATGCCGCTAAGGATGACGATGATGACGGTGGTGCTGACACCACCAAGGACATTGATCCAGCCGATGGTACCGAGGCTGCCGCTTCTCCAAATGCAGAGGGTGGTACTGACGCAACCAGATTCCATGATGCTGAGCCAGAGTGCGGTGCTGATGCCGTAACACCTGATGCCATGGGTGGTACTGAGGCCACCCCTTCGATTCCAGTAGTGTTTTCTCCAGTTTATGTACCTCGGGACTATATGAAAAACACCAAAAAAATTAATAAAGGAAAGGTTTCTTCATCTTCGAATCCATATGTGATGATTGATGATACTTATATGGATTCCATGCCTTCGCAATAGCAGGAACATGTTCCTAGCCCTCTATCTATGGAGGGCCTAGCCATCCCCCTCCCCCAAGCACTCCGCTTGGATAAGGAGAATAAAAAAAAAATCCAAAAAAAGATCAGCAGTTAGAGTTCAGCTAACAGGTGATTGATATATTCCATATCCAGCTGACTCTACAGGAGGCACTTGAGCCATCCCTCTCTTCCAGAAGAACTTGAGAGAGAAGACCACTATCCGCAGGAAGAAAAGGAACCATCAGGCAAAGATCCATGTGCTGACTTGTGCCACTTGCTTCGCTATCCAAAACCGTCTGCTAGCCAAGAGGCCGGATGCAGGAGCTCCCTATGTCCGATGCCATATTCATGAGCAGAGATTCGATCGTACTCTATTAGACAACGACTCTTCTATCAATCTCCTTCCGGTAGCCTTACTCGATCGAGTCGAGTTTGACCCTCTTCGACAGATTAGAACAGTCCTTCAGTTTGCTGATAGATTTGTCAAGAGGCCGAAGGGGTTGTTGAAAGATGTGGTTGTCATAATTCAGAACCTGAAATCCCCCGTGGACTTTGTTGTGGTTGACATGGAGATCCCTGAATCTGTGAGCGATACCCCCATCATTCTAGGACGACCATTCTTGGCCACAACCAAGGCAGTGTCCGACCATGATAGTGGGAAGGTATACTTCTGCGTTGAGGGTGAGAGTATACAGATAGAGACGATCAATGAAACCAGAGCATAAGGCTCAGCTTGCTCAGAGCAGTTCGGAGACATAGAGCAGACAACAGAGGCAGAGTGAGACGTCCACCAGGATTACGACTTTATTTTCATTGATGACAATGCCGCTTGGTCTGATCCCATTTCACAAGCCCTTCTCTCACCTTTAGATGCTACAGATCTACAGTTTTCAGCAGAGGAGAGTTCAGAGAGCATACTCTTGGCCGAGGACAATGTTGAGGCAGACGACCACATTCAGGACAACGACACAGATTTTATATCTTGCGATTTTGATTCAGATTCCTCGGATTCAGACATGGACTGGGCAAAATTGGATGATCTATACCTTGTCTGATTTCTCCAGAGCCAACAACTAGGGTGTAGGTCGTGCCAGCACTGAGTACAGATGCACCAATAGGGCAGCCTTCACCAGTTTTACATGATCAACGAGAGTTCTCTCGTTCAGATATGGTTGCATTCACTCAGAATTTTCAGAGGCCAGAGTTGCCAGCTCTCAGTTGTCCTGAATTGAAGCCTTTGCCGCAGTCGCTGAAGTATAAATTCCTTGCGGGTAAGCATGAGATGTACCCAATCATCATCTCAGCAGAGTTGACTGAAGAACAAGAATCTCGATTGATGGAGGTTCTTGAAAAAAACCACAAGGCAATAGGATGGGGTGTAGCTAATCTCCAGGGGATAAGTCCGTCTCTGTTATCCCATCATATCTATCTCGAGGAGGACGCTAAGACGTCACGTGAGTTCCAACGAGGGCTGGACCCGAATCTTTTAGAGGTGGTAATGAAAGAGACATCGAAATGGTGGAGCACCGATTTTATCTACCCCATCTCCGACTCCAAGTGGGTTAGTCCATTACACGTGGTGCCCAAGAAGACAAGCATCACTACAGTTGAGTGAGTCTAGAAAGGATCTAGCTATCGGGTACCCACTTCTTGGAGGGTCTATGTGGACTACAGACGATTGAATCAAGCCACCAAGAAGGATCATTTCCCACTGCCTTTTATTGATCGGATTATAGAGAGGCTAGCTAAAAAGAGTCATTACTGTTTTCTTGACAGGTACTCCGGTTACAATCAGGTGGCCATAGCGCCCGAAGACCAAGATAAGATGAAATTCACCTATTCGTTTGGGACTTATGCTTTCAGACGGATGCCCTTTGGTCTATGTAACACCCTGATGACATTCCAAAGGTGCATGTTGTCCATTTTCTCGGACATGGTGAGTGACTGTTTGGTGGTCTTCATAGATGACTTTTCGGTCTACGGTGACAGGTTTGATGCTTGTCTTGATTGCCTAGACCACATCTTTCAGCATTGCATAGAGGTTCATCTTGTCTTGTCTTGGGAGAAGAGTCACTTTATGGTGACTCAGGGGACAGTTCTTTGTCATATCATATCCAACAGGGGCATGGAGGTTGATCCGGCCAAGGTGGATATCATCAGGAAACTCGATCCACCGTCCAACTTGCGACAGTTACGGTCTTTTCTAGGTCATGTCGGTTTCTACCGACGGTTCATTCATGACTTCAGCAGGATTGCCCGACCGTTGACTGATCTGCTTATGAAAGACACCGAGTTCATTGTAGATGATAGTGTCTTGTGTCATTTGAGACTCTCAAGAGCCTAGTTGTTGAGGCTCCTGCCCTTCAGTTGCCTGATAGGTCTCTCCCATTCGAGATCATGACAGATGCCTCCGATTTTACCATAGGGGCCGTGCTAGGACAGAGGAGGGATGGAGTACCATTTGCCACTCACTACACTAGCCGTACATTGGATGCCACGCATCGGAACTATATTGCTACGAAGAAAGAGATGCTAGCCGTAGTTTTTACCATGGATAAATTTCGATCATATATTTTGGGGTCCAAAGTAACTATCTTTACTGATCATATCCACATAAGGTACCTTATGGCTAAGAAGGATGCCAAAGTGAGACTAACTAGATGGATCCTTCTGCTCCAGGAATTTGATATTGAGATTAAGGACAAACCTGGAGTCAAGAATGTGATGAAGGATCATCTCTCCCATTTGGAAAATCTTGGGGAATCTGAGAATACTGATCCTATCACGGAGACCTTCCCAGATGAGGTGATCCTTGCTATCACCTCTCTCCCATGGTACACTGATATTGTGAACTATCTTATTGCTAAGAAAGTTCCATGATGTTGGCCTAGGTAGCGACTTCAGACCTTCCTTGCAAAGGCCAAGTCCTACCATTGGGAGGATCCCATCCTTTATCATGAAGGAGGGGATAGCGTATGATGTCGGTGCATTCCTCAAGAGGAGCACCACGACGTCCTCACATACTGCTACAAGCTTGAGGCATGAGGACATTATTCTGGGGGAAGAACAACACAGAAAGTGCTTCAATCCAGCCTATGGTGGCCTACCCTCTTAAGGATTCCGATGAAATCGTGAAGAGGTGAACTGACTATCAGAGGATGGGCACTTGTGGACAGTGTGATATGATGTCGATGTAGCCCATTCACTTCTATGAGATTTTTGATGCATGGGGTATCGATTTCATGGGTCCATTCCCTAAAAGTCAGGGATTTGAGTACATTCTGTTGGCAATCGATTATGTGAGTCATTGGGTTGAGGCCATACCTGTCCGAACTGTAGATGCTAAGACTGTGTACAAATGTTTGAGGAAGAATATCATTTCACGGTTCGGGGTGCCTAGAGTATTGATATCTGACGGGGGGTCTTATTTTATCAACGATAAGGTAAAGGCCCTTGCTAACAAGTTCAGCATAGACCGTCGAGTTGGCACTCCTTACCATCCTCAGACCAATGGTCTTGCTGAGTATCGAACAGGGAGACCAAGACGATATTGCAGAAGGTAGTCCGCCTAAATCGAAAGGATTGGTCACAGCTTTTGGACTCAGTCTTGTGGGCATATCGGACTTCCCTCAAGACTCTTTTGGGTACATCTCCCTTTCATCTCATTCATGACAAGACATGCCATTAACCTGTTGAGATTAAGCACAAGTCACTTTGGGCTATCACAGATATATTATTGGATCAAGAGAGTATAAGAGACCAAAGAAAGGCCGAATTGGCAGCCCTGGAGGAGCTCAGAGATACAACCTTTTCAAACAGCCTACAATACAAGGAGTGGGTAAAGATATGGCATGATTCTCATATCAGCCATAAGCAATTTGAGCCATATCAGAGAGTATGGTTGTTTGATGTCAGGCATAGAGTATTTCCAGGGAAGTTGCAGAGTAAGTGGAAATGACCATACCTGGTCCGAAAGGTGCATGACAGTGATAGTATCGACATATCAGAGATGTCATCTGAGTCCACCTTTTGTGTTAACGGTCAGCGCCTCAAGCCATATCTAGATCATGAGCCGTTGATCGTTGATGTCACCCCGATTCATTTTGCATGAGATGTGGTCTTTGACTCACATTAGTTTTATCTTATGTCTGATTATCATTGTCTTCCGCCATGTATAGATCCAGATGCCCATATCATCTCATTCTTTGGTCTAACACCCCATCCGCATCTTGTGATTGTGCTATACTTAGGGTGTGCTTTACCCTAAGTATTGGGGAGGTGTCAGATTCTCCAACCAACAGAGGAAAGTCCGACTGTGAACACTTGTAAACACATGCCATAGGTTTTCTCAGGCTTTCCTTCCTCCACGTCTTGCACCTCGGAAAGAAAGACTGCCCTTCAAGACATTCTAGCGATTAGATGAATTTTCCGAAAATCAGTCGTTGATTATCCGGAGAAGTTGGACGAAGTGGGAAAAGAAGGTCGATCCACTGCCGCTTTTTTCTATCTAATAAATGTTTTGATTCTTTTAATCTATGTTTTGCTGCCTATACTTAGGGATATTTTACCCTAAGTATAGGGGAGTTAAAACTTGTACATTCTTTCACTCAGTTTTCCCTTTGGATACAGTCTGCTATACTTAAGATTACTTGATCCTAAGTATAGGGGGAATCACCGAACTCTCTTCTTTCTATTAGTCGTTGTAGTATAGCCTTTCTTTTCACTTCCTTATACTAAGCACGTGTTATGTCTTCTTTATCGCTCTTTGATCACTCTGAGGAGACTGTTCGAGCTAAGTATAGGGGGTGTCGTATATATTGTATATATACTTTAGCCATAACTCGTACTTTGAGTGAGTGTGTTAATAAATAAAATGGCTAAAAATCATTTATTAAAAATCACAAAATTTTAAAAATTTTCTTGTACAATAAATCCTTTCTTGTACATACATAGCTATTTCTAAAAATTATTTTTTTACAATTGTTTGTAAAAATATTTTGCTCATAAAAAAGTATGTAAATACTTTTGTATCAAAATTATGTATATAGTACTTTTTTTTGTAAAATATTTGAAAAAGGAAAAAGTTTGCAAAAACCCATGTGTAAATGTTTGTAAATTTTGCAAAACTTCTGCATTCAGGCATGTATTCAAACAATTTCAATAATTTTATACATTTTCAAAACTATGCATAAAAAGATTTTTGTATATACTTGTACATTCTTCTAAATCATAGTTGACACTTAAACTAGCCTAGAATTAAATTAGAAAATGGAGCTTGGTTAAGACCTTAATCCACCTAATTCTAAGAGGAACCTTATAGGATTTAGGGTTGAGACTCTTCAGGTCCATTGGTGACTTAATCCTTTGAGTCAACTAGGCTATGATCACATGTCATCTTGATAAGCCTAAGTAGAACATTTAACAATGCACGTATGACTCTCTCAGACAATGGCTTTACTTGCACCAGCACCTTACACATAGCTCCCCACGGATGAGGTGGTGAGGAGGCAATTTCCTTTGGCTTGGGGTAGCATACGAGGGTAGTACTTCTAGGCAGAACCTCTTGTCTTCCTTTAGGGAAGGAAGTGCGCCTCAACTTGGTTTGGCGGTATTGAGGTTAAAGACAGGAGTTGTGGGTTGCAATAATGCTTCAAAAGAGGGATAGTCTACCGGCTCAAGAAGAAAAAGTCCTTATGTATATATGCTACACCATGTAGATATGTTGTACATAAGCATTTAAAAAAATGTACAAAAGAAAGAAAAACTCCAAAAAGTGACAGGTCTGATAGAAAATGAAATACCTGCTCGAGTGTATATAGTCAAATAAAGCAAATCTTATGTTACCCGTTCTCATCTCATGAATCTTGCAGCAGAAGACTTAGCTACACTGGTTGAGCTCCTAGGTATACGTGTCCACACTGGCCACGGTCCATTCTCTTCTGTCCCCCTCTTCTTAAGCTGCTTGAACTTGAACTTAGAAGGAATACCTTGCTCCTTGAAGAAAGAGATGCTATACTAGGGCATTAGAGTTACCTCATTGAGGGAGGTTGTTTACTTGTCATTTCTGAGGCGGGGAGCTACATATCAGTGACACAGTACAAGAAAAGATTCATGGTCATTATAGTTTGTGTATGTAGACTTGTTCTGATCTAGATTATTGAGGAGTCATGACCATAGATTGGTAGAACTTAGAGGATGTTGAGTCTTAAACCTATGTCTAATTAAGGTTCCGAAAAACTAATTATCCCAAGGTCTGACTGAGCTCCATACTTCAATTTAATGAAGACAAGTTTAATAATCAAAATTGACTCCCTTCCATTTTATTTTCTTTTTCACTTCTTTTTCAAATAAGTGTTTGCTAAGGGACTAGCAATGGTAAAGTATAGGGGGTGATGAATCCCTGATTCTCACTCTTTATTCTTTTATTTTAGCTATTTGTGTTGACAAATCATCATGTAAATAGGTGTAAATACAATAAGTTAGCATTCTGCATGCATGTGTTAATATTGCATAATTATCATGTATTTGTGCAAAATAAAAGAATAAAGGAAAAGAAAAAGGAAGGAGGTATTTAAAATAAATACAGAGTGACCTGAACCCCAATAGAAGGTCAAGCCTTGATCTGATCGCCAAACAAAAAAAAGTAGAGAGAGACAGGGCCTACTCTATAGTGCACATATTACTTATACATGTAAATAATTATTCTGTATAATAAATGAAAATATTCTTTCTACCTCCTTGTATATAGTCCTAAAAAAAAGAATAAAATAAAAAAAATTAGAAAAAAACAAGAATAAAATCCTCCTCTCTTGCATAAAAGACATGTATATAGATAACATCCCCTATTTATTTCAAAATTGTACATAATTCATAAAAATAAAATAAAAATTATAGTATACTCCAAAAATTATGTTATAAATGAATAAAATACCAAATGAGGGTTTTTTATGTAAAATTAACAAAATAAAAATAATTGTACAAAATCTATAGGTATAATATACCTGTATATAATACATTATACTGTATATAGATTAATTTATTTTTCATAAAAATAATTAAAAATCACATAAAATAGTTTGAAAAAAAAAATAAAGTTTTTTCATTTTATACACTTTTTATTTTAAATCCATTTACTATTTTTAGTTAATCTTGTAAATATTTTGTAAAATCAGATTTTCTGATTGGTCCAGCTCAGACGTTGACCCCCGGTCAATGTCCCCCCCCTTCCCGGGTCAGACACGGATTGAGTTCGCCGGACACGTTTCTCGATTTTCCCCAGTCCACCTCCAAGCTCCGTTTGCCTTGAAACTTGGACCCATTAAACCTCGTACATCCGTCATCTTCACGGGTCCCTTGGATGATCCGGATCACTCTTGGGTCTCGCACTTTTCGCCAATCCTTCTAGACCCTCGAGCAGCATATATATATCATCTCTTCCTCCTCTACGGAGCCCTAGCTCGTGCCTTGCTCCTTCTTCTAGCCCTAGCTACCTCAGGTCGTGTGACAGCTTCTAGAGGGACCGTTCGGATTGGAGTTTGGAGGCGTATTCATGTTGCTCTGCCTCGTGGTCGGCGAGCGCCGTCGCGATTAGCCTCCCGGCCTTCTACAGCTTGGTTGAGGCCATAACCTCGACTCCCCTCTTTGCTTGAAGCTCTGGAGTTCATCTCGAACCTCATGTATCTACCATCTCACGTCATTTCGCTCGTTTGATTCATTCTTCCCATTCAGCTCCGCCGCCGGTTTATTTGCTTTGACCAGCCGGTCGGAGCCTCTATATCGCATCCCATCCGTTCAGATTGATGTGCCACATCACCCTTCACCTTCTCCCGTAGCCTGTTCATCCTTATCCTTGACCTTCGGGTCGAGATCAGGGCAAGGATCTCCCTCTATCACCTTCGTCGGAGATCGATCTTCACCCCTGCCGCTTCTTTCATTTCCAGTCCCAATAACATGGACCGGAGCTTCTCCCCCAAGTCCTTCTACCTTTTTAGGTGTCTGTGCGCGAGAGGAGCACCATCTGGACACCCTCCTGCTCTGGCGGAGCAGCTATAGGTGAGAGCTTCCTCATTTGGACATACAACCGTTGGCTTCTTCATCGGAGGTCATCACCAGACGTGGAGCGCACCTACGATTGTGACGAGCCCCTCCGTACCTTTATCGGAGCGCTGGATCTCTCTCCTCGCTCTATTGAAGTTTGACACCGGCGAGTTCTTCCAGGATCCTCTTCCGCCGTTGATTCGACGTTCCTCCTCCTGGTCTGATCAGGACCGTTCATCCACGCCTGGTTCGTAACGGTCCGATCAGCAACTGGGGCAGCTCTACACCGCACGTCCATGACCTTTTAAGGATCCTCAGATCTGTACTATAGCCGCTCATCTCAAGCACACGTCCCTGACCGTGTCAGATCCATCATATCTCTTGCAGGGACGCATCAGAGCCGTCCGAGCCCTCATGTGCCCCGCAGGTGCACCAAGGGGTATATTTCCGTTTCCTCCATGTTAGTTTATGTTATGGCTTTTAGTACTGTAAAATAAGTAGCAGTTGAATAATTTTGCATTTGGACCCCAGGTTTTTAGTAGTTGCATTTAAGTCCCTTTTTATGTGTAGCACATGGCCTGACATGTGATATTTTGGGCTATTTGCATGTTATATCCCTGAGCTTTATTAGTGTTATGCTTTAAGTAAAAACTTTTTGAGAATTGCACTTATGCCCCTCTGAGTCTATGTTACGCGTATCACGCGTGTTGATTTGGGATTTTTGCAATCTTAGCCTTGAACTTTTGACGTCTATTTTATTTTGGCCTGCAACTTTTCACTAATTGCAAGTAGGTCCATATGAGCTGTGCATGTTTTTTTAATCAAATAATTACTACTCCAAAAATTCCATAAAAATTACAATTAGCTCATGCTAACATGTAATATTTATGGTAATTTTTGTGACCTGATTTAATTTTATTTGATATTTTCTAAAAATAAAAAACCCTAAAAAGTGTCCAGTCTATTTTATAAAACACATAAAACTTTAAAAATTCCAAAAAAAATAGGACTTGTTCAATTTTATATTCTTTGATTCTAGTGTAAATTTTGCTGCATTATCTTTTATAGAAATCCTGAAAATTAAAAAGGACTAAAAATATTATAAAAATCATATAAATTTTTTAAAAATAAAAAATAGGATTTTTATTCCTTCTTGTAGCCCTTTTTATTTACTTTGTCATAAAAATCATAACCGGAGCATTTGGGCACTTTTGATATTTTAAATTTACCTTTGGTCCAGGCTGTACATTGTTTTCCTGTTTTGATTTTATTTTGTTTTTATAAAATCGTACAAAAATCAGAAAAATACCATAAAATTTCCAAAAACACTTGCATATTTGAAAAACATGAAAACACTTTTATTTCTAATTTTTGAGTATTTTTAGCTCTAATAGAAATTGTTAAAGCTTGTTCTTGTTTTTATCTTTTTATATGTTTTCTTATTTAGAAAATATAAAAAAATGCAAATTAAAAACAATAAAAATATGCATTTTCTGATCTGATCACCGACTACTTTGTAGGTCTTACTTGTGCTCCTTGTGTTTGACCCTGGTCGCTATACCATGTTAAATAAATAGTGGAGAACGCTGACATCATTTTAATCGATTTGTCTGTTTGCTTTTGTGCCTTGAGTGATTTACTTCTTTGAGTGGTCTTGTTCATCGCGGTTTTTCATCGGTTTTTGCTTTTCTTCGACTTTAATTTTCTTTGATTCTCAAAGAATTTGGCACCTAGATTTAAGGATTTATTTGATTGCAACGTAATTAATTAAGTCCCAATCCCTAACATCTTGCCTGCACCAATAGTTCTTAATTGGACCTTAATAAAATAATTAATAAAAGTTAACCTGATTAATTGAGAGGTCACATGCCGCTAGAGGCCATATATAACGCGTGCAGGATCTATTATGGCGGACATCGATCGGCATTAGAGACCGGACTTTGACCTCTCTCTCCAGTCAGTTAACTATTGTTTTTCACGATCTTATAAATTGCTCATCTAAGGCCATTTTCTTCTTGCATCATTTAGATTAGTTTAAATTCAATCTTTAAATTTATGCGTGGATCACTCTGCATGTAGAGTGCTGGCGACAGGTACGCATCTCTTACTTTGCATGCATCATCGTGTTTGATTGACAATCAACTTTTTCGTTTCGTCTTCTCCCCCTTGTTTTTGGATTTAAATAACAGGAGATCGAAAAATTCGTTAGGCATTTGTTTGCTTATTAAAAAAACCTTTAATAATGACAACCATAAAGTTGGGTCTGATAAATAAACTTGATCCTAAAAGACACCTCACCAAAATATTTGTCCTGGGAGAGTCATCCCCTCATTGTTTGGTTTGCTTACGCGAGAGAGCGACCTGCACACTAGGCTAGAGCCACACCTGAACTCTCATTAGGTTACTGGTCTTGGGGTTAGTCGTTCTCTAATGAGGATCACTTCGGTCTTCGGTAAAGCAAACCGTGATATCCTTTACAAAGCGAGTTGATCGGGTAGCCGGTAAACGATCAACAACTTGTACTGGCTGGGAAAGATCTAGCTTTGGGATTGGTCCAGTCTTTTGGGAGCATCGAGTTTCGAACAACATGCTTAAGCGCTCTGCAAGACTTAATTTGTTTCCAGATAAAAGACCGAACTTTTACAGTCATCAGCTCCGCGTTGCATAGGTGAATTGTGGGTTTAACTGCCGATCTAATTTGTTTCCAGATCCCATCCGCCTTTTTTCTAGATCACGATGATGGGCCGAAGGTCTCTTAGGTGGCTGTACCTTTTTTGAGCACTCCTCCCGACTCATTTATGCAGGTTCAGGAGAGCCTAGACCCGCTCTCCGAACCTGAGTTCAATTCCACCCTTTTCCCCCTCAACGACCCTTCTTCTAGTATTGAGGTGCCTGAGCTGAGACCAGCATAGATATTTATTCATTTGATGGAACCTGAGTTCGGGTCTTTTGCCTTTATAGAGACCCAAGAGATGGCCAGCAACGAGGAGTGCACCAATAAGTAGCCCCAGAGTGCCACATATGTTCTCGATCAGGGCGCCATCAACAACACACTATTAGCTTCCCTGGAGACGATGTAGAGACAAATCAGAGACCAGGGATCCTTCATGGCAGAGGTGCGCAGAGAAATGGCACAGATGCCAGCTGACCGAGGAGAGCCGAACCGAGCAGGTGGTGGAGAGATTCCTGAGTTTGGAGGAGGAGATGGAGGACAACCATATGAGCCACAAGAGCCAGTCTGACCAGCTAGGCCGATGAGAGAGTTGCACAACCCTGGTGCGACTCTTATACACCATTGGATTTAGCTTCCGACGATTCTGGGAGATTTCAAGCTCCCTCCAGACTATTCAGCTTTTGCCCAAATTCCATGAGCTCGCCACCGAGGAGCCGCATCTACATTTACAAGAATTCGAGATGATATGCAGCACTGTCCACGACAGATACGTGGACGAGGACACCATCAAGATGATGGCGTTTCCAATCTCCCTAGTAGACAGAGAAGCCTACCAGATAAAGCATTTGGGGAGGTATGTCACTACGTGAGAGCAGCTCCGGACCGAGTACCTGAACAAGTACTATCCACTCGGTCGGACGAACGCAACGTAAGCTCTGATCAACAACTTCTCCATGATTCTCAACAAGCAATTCCGTGAAGCGTGGGATCGATTTCGTGATCTCATTGACCGGTGTCCACATCATGACATCTCCAAGCCCAACTTAGTACAGAGTTTCTTTTGTGGGCTGACACCGGAGCTGCCGGGGCTTGTTAATGCTTCTTGTGGGGGCTCCTATTTTACCAAAGATGAAGACCAGGGTTGGGCCATTTATGACGAGATGGCCGAAAACTATAAAGTGATGTCTCAGCCCAGGATCTACACTCAAAGGAAGCCTCCACCCCAAGCCATGACCTATCATAGGATATTACATGTTGATGCAGGTCCATCTACTTCTTCTTCAGCAGCCACTACACAGGAAGAGTTGTCGGTCGCTGATATGGGCATTATCAGCGAGAAGCTGGACCACATAGAGATAATTGAGAAGAAGAAGTGTCAGGGCATGACTCAGATCGATCGGTTGGCACAGACTTTGAGTGACCTGAAGACCCAGATCATGTGTCTCCAGGAGGTACAGACGTCTTCTCAGCCTCGTCTCAGGTCATGGGCTGATCCTAGCAACAACTCGTCCCAACACCCCGCCCTGCTTCATCAGGTTCACCACGTCCAGGCAAATCCATACCAGCAGCTGCAGCACCAGTACTCTAATCTAGGGATGAGCATTGGGCTGGGCCGTCCCAGCCCAGCACGAAGCCCGACCTGAAAAGCCCAACCCAACCTAAGCCCAAGTGAACATTGGGCCAGGCTTGGGCCCAAGATATAGGCCCATTTTTTATTGGGTCGGGCTTGGGCTTCACTCGACCCATCCCGGCCCAGCCTGAAGCCCAACCCGAATACGGCCCGATGTCATGGCTCGAATAGGCCCGATGTTTTGGCCCGAATAGGCCCGTTATCCGACCCAAATAGTGCCCGATGCCGTGACCCAAATATATGACCGAAAGATTGATTAGGTCAACCGTCACCCCTAAAATTAAAATCCAGCACTGCGCAAACCCACCCCCACCCCTTCGTACGCCCCTCCCTTTCCTTTCGTTCCCAACTGTAGGTCTTCTCGGAAATCCCTAAATCACCCCCTTGCGAGTTGCGGTCCTACGGCTGTGCTCAATCGATCGTAGATCCACCACAGCTTCGTCATCCACCTGCCGTGAGCCCGCGACTGCGAATCACACCCCATGTTTTCGATCTCTCCACGTTGTAGAATCCAAGGTATGAGCCTTGAGCATTGAGAGGCTATTTTTTGTTTTACTTTTTTATCCCTTGCACCAAACCTAAATGCACGTTTGTTATAATGATATTATCAGTTTTATCTTTTACCAAAGCCTTGGAAATCTGAGATACCAAAAATTTGAGATACCAAGTTAATCCAATCTTCTGGTTGATCGATGCCATTGTGGTTGAGGCATTAGTGGTTAATTGATGCCGCTCAGTTTTTGCCGTGTTGAAAGCATCTTTGACGGGACAAAACCTTTGTCTAGCATATTGCTCATAACTTCCTCCGCTTTCCTCACAACAGAATCTGGCGAGGGCTTCTACGCAACCTGTAGGAAACCTAGGAGGTTAATCAGTAGGTTAACAATGGATGGTAAACAAACATCGCATGACAACATCAAACCATGATATATGAATAAGACAAGCGCACTAGTGTTGTTGTTGCTGCTGCTTCACTTCCAAAGACAGACCACACCACAGAGATATGTGCTCCTCTCTTTTCTAGTTTTCACACTCCAAATCAAAAGACCCAGACACATTTACTCAAGAGTTTTTGCTTTGTGTAGTTGAGGAGGTAGAAGAGCCTTTAGGGTTCTAAGTTAGTACAATTAGGGACAAACTTAGTACAACAGTACTCCATGTGCTCAAAATATAACCTAATTAAGGTATTAGTATACTGTAAAATTTAGTAATAGATCTAAATGATCGGCAACATGACTCCATTTACCCCCTCAATTGGAGCTATAAAACCCCTTGATCATCTTTATTTTAATCCGTCCAACAGAAGCACTTGATGACCATAATATTTTCGAGATAATCTTGATAACTTTTTAATATCATTATAATTTTTAATAATTCATAAACATTCAGACGTGATGTCCATAATTCTAGAATTCTTGTAGCTCTATCTTTTGTAAAAAATCTTTAAATATTGTGGACGATTCTTCAAAAACAGCTCTGCATTTTTGACTTTTTACTTGTCATTGATTTAATATAATGTAAATAGGAGAAGTTCATATATACGTTCAGTTTTAGTAATCACCTACTTTTAAATTTCATAAATAGAAAATTCATGCTAGTATCTCAAGATATGTTCATATGGGCCAGCCCGACCCAAGCTCGACCCATAAGAATTGAGCTAAGCTTGGGTTTGGGCCGACTAAACAAAAAAATACGAGCCTTAGGCCCGATTTATTAGATGGGCTTGGGCCCTTTAGGGCCCGGCCCAGCCCGGCCCACGCTCATCCCTACTCTCAGCCATCGCCATCTCAGGACACTCAGATGGTGGTGTATCAGCAGGATCAACCGCTGACAGTTCTTCCTCCATCCCCCTACAAGCAGGAGCCGTTGATGGAAGTCAACAGGATTTGGTACGACCGACAGCAGCCCGGGATTTGCCAAGATCTTCCTGGATTCAGGTGGTCGAATGGAGGTGACTCATCCCAGCAACAGCCTCCAGCCCAGGGTGGACAGCCAGTAGTCGCAGCAGCAACCCCAGTTTCTCCACTAGACGTAGTAGCATTTCCAGCCAGGTCCTCGTCCCTAACAATAGGGAAAATAGTGGAGGCAGCAGTAGCCTCAGCAGTATTCTTAGCCTCCCCCTCACTAATTCCAGCAACAACCTCCCTTTCAACAAGGCAACCCGTCCGGTTCTCATGGGCCATCTTTTGAGAACCCAAACTTGATGATTTATCCCGCCTCCTCTTAGACCAGTAGGCCACATTTAGACAGGATATGGACGAGTTTCTCTAGGAGATGAGGGAGATCACCAAAGAAAAGACTGCCATACCCGCTCAGATCGAGCCCAACCCGAATAACTTAAAACGAAAATCCGAGCAGGTATAGTTCACAGAGACCACCACTCCTAGTGATGTATTGGGTTACATTGCTTCATATACATTTGATGCTGATTTTGTGTCACTTAGAAGCGATAGGAAGTCAGCCGGTGGCGCCTCGTCTGAGCGACGACACCACGAGGATCCATGAGCGCCAAACAAGGTGGATAGCAGTGCTGATGCCGCTAAGGATAACGATGATGATGATGGTGCTGACACCACCAAGGATGTTGACCCAGCCGATGGTACTGGGGCCGCCGCTTCTCCAGATGCAGAGGGTGGTACTGACGCCACCAGATTTCATGATGCTGAACCAGAGTGCGGTGCTGATGCCGCAACATCTGATGTCATGGGTGGTACTTAGGTCTCCCCTTCCATTCCAGTAGTGTTTTCTCCAATTTCTCTACCTCGGGACTATATATAAAAAAACCAAAAAAATTAATAAGGAAATGTTTCTTCATCTTTGAATCCATATGTGATGATTGATGATACTTGTATGGATTCCATGCCTTCGCAGCAGCAGGAACCTACTCCTAGCCCTCTATATGAGGAGGGCCCAACCATCCCCTTCCCCCAAGCACTCCGCTTGGCTAAGGGGAATAAAAAAGGAAAAAAACATCCAAAAAAAGATCAACAGTCAGAGTTAAGCCAGTAGGTGATTAATAGATTTCATATCCAGCTGACTCTACATGAGGCACTTGAGCACATGCCTCGCTTCCAGAAGAACTTGAGAGAGAAGACCACTATCCGAAGGAAGAAGAGGAACCATCAGGTAGCGATCCATGTGCTGACCCGTGCCACTTGCTTCGCTATCTAAAACTGTCTGCCAGCCAAGAGACCAGATACAGGAGCTCCCTATGTCAGATGCCATATTCATGAGAAGAGATTCAACCGTACTCTATTAGACAGCGGCTCTTCTAACAATCTCCTTCCAGCAGCCTTACTCGACCGATTTGAGTTTGGCCCTCTTCGATAGAGAAGAACAGTCCTGCAGTTTGCTGATAGATCTATCAAGAGGCTGAAGGGGTTGCTGAAAGATGTGGTCGTCATAATTCAGGGCCTGAAATTCCTCATGGAATTCGTTGTGTTGGACATGGAGATCCCTGAATCTATGACCGATACCCCCATCATACTAGGACGACCATTCTTGGCCACAGCCAAGGCGGTGTCTGACCATGATAGTGGGAAGGAATACTTTCGCGTCAAGGGCGAGAGTATATAAATAGATATGAATGTTGAAACCAGAGCACAAGACTCAGCTTGCTCAGAGTAGTTTAGCGACACAGAGCAGATGACAGAGGCAGAGCGAGACGTCCACCAGGAGTGCGACTTTGTGATCACTGATGATGAAGCCGCTTGGTCTGATTCCGTTTCACAAGCCATTCTCTCACCTTAAGATGCTACAGATCTACATTTTTCAGCAGAGGAGAGTTCAGAGAGCACACTCTTGACTGAGGACAATGTTGAGGCTGACGAACGTGTTCAGGACAACGAAACAGATTTTGTATCTTGTGATTCTGATTCAGATCCCTCGGATTCAGACATAGACTGGGCATAATTTGATGATCTATTACCTTGTCTGATTTCTCCAGAGCTAGCAGTTAGGGTGGAGGTTGTGCCAGCACCGAGTACAGATGCACCAACAGGGCAACCTTCACCAGTTTTATACAATCAACGAGAATTCTCTCATTCATATCTTGTTGCATTCACTCAGACTTTTCAGAGGCCAGAGTTGCCAGCTCCCAATAGTCCTGAATTGAAGCCTTTCCCGCAGTCGCTGAAGTATAGATTCCTTTCGGGTGAGCATGAGATGTACCCAGTCATCATCTCAGTAGAGTTGATTGAAGACCAAGAATCTCGATTGATGGAGGTTCTTGAAAAGAACCACAACACAATAGGATGGGGTGTAGCTGATCTCCAGAGGATAAGTCCGGCTCTGTGCTCCCACCATATCTATCTCGAGGAGGACGCTAAGCCATCGCGTGAATTCTAATGACGACTGATACCGAATCTTCTAGAGGTGGTAATGAAAGAGATATCGAAATGGTGGAGCGTCGATTTTATCTACCCCATCTCCAACTCCAAGTGGGTTAGTCTATTACAAGTGGTGCCCAAGAATACGGGCATCACTACAGTTGTGAGTGAGTCTGGAGAGGAGCTAGCTACCGGATACCCACTTCTTGGAGGGTCTGTGTGGACTACAGACGATTGAATCAGGCCTCCAAGAAGGATCATTTCCCGCTGCCTTTTATTGATCAGATTATAGAGAGGCTAGCTAGGAGGAGTTATTACTGTTTTCTCGACGGGTACTTCGGTTACAATCAGGTGGCCATAGCGCCCGAAGACCAGGATAAGACGATATTCACCTGTCCGTTTGGGACTTTTGCTTTCAGACGGATGCCCTTTGGTCTATGTAATGCCCCGATGACATTCCAAAGGTGCATGTTGTCCATTTTCTCGGACATGGTGCTTAACTGTTTAGAGGTCTTCACGGATGACTTTTCGTTCTACGGCGACGGGTTTGATGCTTGTCTTGATTGCCTAGACCGTGTCCTTCAACGCTACATAGAGGTTCATCTTGTCTTGTCTTGGGAGAAGAATCATTTTATGATGACTCATGGGATGGTGCTTGGTCATATCATCTCCAACAGGGGCATGAAGGTTGATCCGACCAAGGTGGATATCATCAGGAAACTCAATCCACCGTCCAACATGCGACAGTTACGATCTTTTCTAGGGTATGTCTGTTTCTACCGACGGTTCATTCACGACTTCAGTATGATTGCCCGACCGTTGACTGATCTGCTGACTAAATACATCGAGTTCATTGTAGATGATAAGTGTCTTACGTTATTTGAGACTCTCAAGAGCCTAGTTGCTGAGGCTCCTCCTTCAGCCGCCTGATTGGGCTTTCCCATTCGATCATGACAGATGCCTTCGATTTTGCCGTAGGGGCCGTGCTAGGACACTGGAGGGATGGAGTACCATTTTCCACTCACTACGCTAGCCGTACATTGGATGCCGCACAGTGGAACTATACTATCACGGAGAAAGAGACGCCCGCCGTAGTTTTCTCCTTGGATAAAATTTGATCATATATTATTGGTTACAAAGTGAATATCTTTACTGATCATAACGCCATCAGGTACCTTATGGCTAAGAAGGATGCCAAAGCGAGACTGACAGGATGTATCCTTCTACTCCAACAATTTGATATTGAGATTAAGGACAAACCTGGAGTCAAGAATGTGATGGTAGATCATCTCTCCCACTTGGAAAATCTTGAGGAATCTGATAAGACTTACCCTATAATGGAGACCTTCCCAGATGAGGCGATCCTTTCTATTGCCTCTCTCCCATGGTACACTGATATTGTGAACCATCTTGTTGCTAAGAAAGTTCCACGACGTTGGCCCAGGAAACGACTTGAGACCTTCCTTGCGGCCAAGTCCTACCATTGGAAGGATCCCATCCTTTATCATGAAGGAGGGGATAACGTCTGGCGTTGGTGCATTCCTCAAGAGGAGCACCACAGCGTCCTCACATACTGACAAAAGCTTGAGGCATGAGGACATCATTCTGGGAGGAGAACAACACAGAAAGTGCTTCAATCCGGCCTATGGTGGCCTACCATCTTGAAGGATTCTGATGAATTCGTGAAGTGGTGAGCCGACTGTCAGAGGATGGGCACTTGTCGATAACGTGATATGATGCCGATGCAGCCCATTCACTTTTGTGAGGTTTTGATGCATGGAGCATCGATTTCATGGGTCCATTCCCTAAAAGTCAGGGATTTAAGTACATTCTGTTTGCTGTCGATTATGCGAGTCTTTGAGTTGAGGCCATACCTGCCCGAACCACAGATCCTAAGACTGTGTGCAAATTTTTGATGAAGAATATCATTTCACGGTTCGGGGTGCCTAGAGTATTGATATCTGATGGGGGGTATCATTTTATCAACGACAAGGTAAAGGCCCTTGCTAACGAGTTCAACATAGACCATCGAGTTGCCACTCCATACCATCCTCATACCATTGGTCTTGTTGAAGTATCAAACATGGAGATCAAGATGATATTGCAGAAGGTAGTCCGCCTAGACCGAAAGGATTGGTCAGAGCTTTTGGACTCGGTATTGTGGGCATATCAGACTTCCTTTAAGACTCCTTTGGGTACATCTCCCTTTCATCTTATTTATGGCAAGACCTGCCATTTACCTGTTGAGGTTAGGCACACGTCACTTTGGGCTATCACTGATGTATTATTGGATCAAGAGAGTATAGGAGATCAAAGAATGGTTGAATTGGCATCCTTGGAGTAGTTCAGAGATACAACCTTTTCAAATAGCCTACAGTACAAGGAGCTGGTGAAGATATGGCATGATTCTCATATCAACCATAAGCAGTTTGAGCCAGATAAGAGAGTATGGTTGTTTGATGCCAGGCTTAGATTATTTCCAGGGAAGTTGCAGAGTAAGTGGAAAGGACCATACCTGGTCTGAAAGGTACATGACAATGATAGTATCGACATATCAGAGATTTCATCTGAGTCCACCTTTCGTGTTAACGGTCAACGTCTCAAACCATATCTAGAACAAGAGTCTCTTCTCTTTGGTGTTGCCCCGATTCATTTTGCATGAGATGTGGTCTTTGACTCACATTATTGCATCTCGTGCCTTATTATCACTGTTTTCTGCCTCGTATAGATCCAGATGTCCATATCATCTCATTCTTTGGTCTAATACCCCATCCGCATCTTGCGATTATGCTATACTTAGGGTGTGCTTTACCCTAAGTATAGGGGGTGTCAGTTTTTTGATTATTTTTTTATTATTTTTACCTCTGTTTTGTTGCCTATACTTAGGGATAGTTTACCCTAAGTATAGGGGAGGTAAAATCTGTACATTCATTCACTCGGTTTTCCCTTTGGATACAGTCTGCTATACTTCGGACTACTTGATCCTAAGTATAGGGGGAATCACCAAACTCTCTTCTTTCTATTAATCGTTGTAGTATAGCATTTCTTTTCACTTCCTTATACTAAGCACGTGTTATGTCTTTTTCATCGCTCTTTGATCACTCTGAGGACATCGTTCGAGCTAAGTATATGGGGTGTCGTATATATTGTATATATTCTTTATCCATAACTCGTACTTTGATGGAGTGTGTTAAAATATAATATGGCTAAAAATAATTTATTAAAAATCATAAAAAATTTAAAAATTTTCTTGTACATAAAATCCTTTCTTGCACATACATAACTATTTCTAAAAATTATTTTTGTACAAATGTTTGTAAAAATGTTTTATTTGTAAAAAAGTTTGTAAATACTTTTGTATCAAAATTATATATATAGTATAACATTTTTTGTAAAATATTTGAAAAAGAAAAAAGTTTGCAAAAACCTGTGTGGAAATGTTTGTAAATGGTTTGCAAAACTTCTGCATTCAGGCATGTATTCAAATATTTTCAAAAATTTTGCACATTTTTAAAACTATGCAAAAAAAGATTTTTGTATATACTTGTACATTCTTCTGAATCATAGTTGACACTTAAACTAGCCTGGAATTAAATTGGAAAATGGAGCATGGTTAAGAACTTAATCCACCTAATTCTAAGAGGAACCTTATAGTATTTAGGGTTGAGACTCTTCAGGTTCATTGGTGACTTAATTCTTTGAGTCCACTAGGCTATGATCACATGTCATCTTGATGAGCCTAAGTAGAACATTTAACTACGCACGTATGACTCTTACAGACAATGTCTTTACTTGCACCATCATCTTATACATAGCTCCCCACGGATGAGGTGGTGATGATACAATTTCCTTTGGCTTGGAGTAGCATACGAGGGTAGTACTTCTAGGCAAAACCTCTCATATTCCTTTAGGGAAGGAAGTGCACCTCAACTTGGTCTGGCGGTGTTGAGGTTAAAGACATGAGTTGTGGGTTGCAATAATGCTTCAAAAGAGGGATAGTCTACCGGCTCATGAAGAAAAAGTCCTTATGTATATATGCTGCGCCATGTAAATATGGTGTACATATGCATTTAGAAAATGTGCAAAAGAAAGAAAAACTCCAAAAAAGTGGCAGTTGTCTGATAGAAAATGAAATACCTACCCGAGTGTATATAGTCAAATAAAGCAAAGCTTATGTTACCCGTTCTCATCTTATGAAGCTTGCAGCAGGAGACTTAGCTACACTGGTTGAGCTCATAGGGATACGTGGCTACACTGGCCACGGTCCATTCTCTTCTGTCCCCCTCTTCTTGAGCCGCTTGAACTTGAACTTAGAAGGGAATACCCCGCTCCTCGAGGAAAGAGTTGCTAGACTAGGGATTACAATTACCTTGTTGAGGGAGGCTGTTGACTTGTCATTTCTGAGGTGGGGAGCTACATATGACTGACACAGTACAAGAAAAGATTCATGGTCATTAGAGTTTGTGTATGTAGACTTGTTCTGATTCGGTTTATTGAGGAGTCTTGTTCATAGATTGGTGGAACTTAGACGCTGTTGAGTCTTAAACTTAGGTCCAAATAAGGTTCCGACAAACTAATAATCCAAAAGTCTGATTGAGGTTCATACTTCAATTTAATGAAGACAAGTTTAATAATTACCATTGACTCTCTTCCTTTTTCTTTTATTTTTCACTTCTTTTTCAAATAAGTGTTTTCTAAGGGACTAGCAAAGGTAAGGTACAGAGGGGTTACGAATCCCTGATTCTCACTCTTTATTCTTTTATTTTAGCTATTTGTCTTGGCAAATCATCATGTAAATAGGTGTAAATACAATAAGTTAGCATTATGCATGCATCTAATAATATTGCATAATTAGCATGTATTTGTGCAAAAATAAAAGAATTAAGGAAAAAAAATGAAGGAGGTATTTAGAATAAATATAGAGTGACCCAAACCCCAAGAGAAGGTCAAGCCTTGACCTGATCGTCAAACAAAATAAGTAGAGAGAGATAGGGCCTACTCTATAGTGCACATATTACTTATACATGTAAATAATTATTCTAGATAAAATAAAAATTTAAAATATTCTTTCTACCTCCTTGTATACAGTCCTAAAAATAAGAATAAAATAAAATAAAAATTAGAAAAGAAAAATAAAAACAAGAATAAAATCCTCCTCTCTTGTACAAAAGACATGTATATAGATAACATCCCCTATTTATTTCAAAATTGTACATAATTCATAAAAATAAAATAAAAATTATGTTATACTCCAAAAATTATGTTATAAATTAATAAAATACAAAGTTGGGGTTTTTTTTCTAAAAATAACAAAATAAAAGTAATTGTACAAAATACATAGGTATAATATGCCTGTATATAATACATTATATTGTATATAGATTAATTTATTTTTCATACAAATAATTAAAAATGATAGAAAAATAGTTTGAAAAATAATAAAGATTTTTCATTTTATACCGTTTTATTTTGATGACATTTACTATTTTTTATTAATTTTGTAAATATTTTGTAAAATCAGATTTTCTGATTGGTCCAGCTTAGATGTTGACCCCCGGTCAATGTCTCCCCCCATCCTGGCTCAGACCCAGACTGAGTTCGCCGGACCCATTTCTCGATTTTCCCCAGTCCACCTCCAAGCTCCGTTTGCCTCGAAACTTGTACCCGTTAAACCTTATACATCCGTCATCTTCACGAGTCCCTTGGATAATCCGGATCACTCTCGGGTCTCGTGCTTTTCACCGATCCTTCTAGACCCTCGAGCAGCATATATAACATCTCATCCGCCTCCACGGAGACCTAGCTCATGCCTCGCTCCTTCTTCCAGCCCTAGCCGCCTCAGGTCGAGTGATAGCTTCCAGAGGGACCCTTTGGATTGGAGTTTGGAGGCGTATTCACGTTGCTCAGCCTCATGGCCAGCGAGCACCGCTGCGATTAGCCTCCCGGCCTTCCACAGCTTGGTTGAGGCCATAACCTCGACTCCCCTCTTCCCCTGAAGCTTTGTATTCATCTAGAACCTAAGGTATCTACCATCTCACGTCATTTTGCCCGTTTGATTCATTCTTCCCATTCAGATCTGTCGCCAGTTCATTTGCTCCGACCAGCCAGTCGGAGCCCCGATATCGCATCCCATCCGTTCAGATAGACGTGCCACATCGCCCTTCACCTTCTTCTGCAACATGTTCATCCTTAGCCTCGACCTTTGGGTCGAGATTAGGGCAATGATCTCCATCTATCGCCTTCTCCGGAGATCGATCTTCACCTCCACCGCTTCTTTCATTTCCAGTCCCAATAACGTGGACCGGAGCTTCTCCCCGAGTCCTTCTACCCTTTGCAGGCATCCTTGCGCGAGAGGAGCAACATCTGGACACCCTCCAGCTTAAGCAGAAAAGCTACATGCGAGAGCTTCCTCATTCGGACATCCGATCGTTGGCTTCTTCATCAGAGGTCACCACCAGACGCGGAGCACACCTATGATTGTGACGAGCCCCTCCATACCTTCATCAGAGCGTTGGATCTCTCTCCTTGCTCAGTTGAAGTTCGGCACCAGTGAGTTCTTTCAGGATCCTCTTCTGCCGTTGATTCGACGTTCCTCCTCCAGGTTTAATCAGGGTCGTTCATCCACGCCTGGTTCGTAACGATCTGATTAGCACCTGGGGTAGATCTGCACTGCACGTCCATGACCTTTTGATGACCGTTAGATCCGTACTGTAGCAACTCATCTCAGGTGCACGTCCTCAACCGTGTTAGATCTCTTGTAAAGACGCATCAGAGCCGTTCGAGCCCTCACATGCTCCGCAGGTGCCCCGAGGGGTATATTTCCTTTTCCTCCCTGTTAGTTTATGTTTTGGCTTTTAGTACTATAAAATAAGTTACAGTTGAACTATTTTGCAATTTAGAACCCAGGTTTTCAGTATTTGCATTTAAGTCCGCTTTATGTGTAGTACATGGTCTGACACGTGATATTTTGGGCTATTTGCATGTTATATCCTTGAGCTTTATTAGTGTTATGCTTTGAGTAAAAACTTTTTGAGAATTGCACTTATGCCCCTTTGAGTCTGTGTCATGCGTATTGCGTGTGTTGATATGGATTTTTTGCAATTTGAGCCCTGAACTTTTGACATCTATTTTATTTTGCCCTGTGACGTTTCAATAATTGCAAGTAGGTCCTTTTGAGTTGTGCATGTTTTGTAAATAAAATAATTATTAAACCAACTCCAATAATTCCATAAAATTTACAGTTAGCTCCTGCTAACGTGTAATATTTATGGTAATTTTTGTGACTTGATTTAATTTTTATTATTATATTCTAAAAATCAAAAACCTCCAAAAAGTGTCCTATCTATTTTATAAAACACATAAAAATTACAAAAATAGATTTAAAAATTCCAAAAAAATTAGGGCATGTTTAATTTTGTATGCTTTGATTATAGTGCAATTTTTGCTGCATTATCTTTTATAAAAGCCCTAAAAATTACGAAAGACTAAAAATATTATAAAAATATTTAAAAATCTTAAAAAAATTAAAAAGTAGGATTTATGTTCCTTCTTGTAGCCCTTTTTATTTACTTTATCATAAAATCATAACCAAGGCATTTGGGCACTTTCGATCTTTTAAATTTGCCTTTTGGTCCAGTCTGTGCATTGTTTTCCTAGTTTGATTTTATTTAGTTTTTATAAAATCATATAAAAATCAGAAAAATACCATAAAATTACTAAAAACACTTGCATATTTGAAAAATGCAAAAACACTTTTATTTCTAATTTTTGAGTATTTGTTGTCCTAATAAAAATGGTTAAATCTTGTTCTTGTCTTTATCTTTTTATTTGTTTTCTTATTTAGAAAATATAAAAAATTGCAAATTAAAAACAATAAAAAATATGCATTTTCTGATATGATCACTGACTACTTTGTAGGTCTTACTCGTGCTCCTTGTGTTCACCCTGGTCGCTATACCAGGTTAAATAAATAGCGGAGACCACTAACATCGTTTTTATCGATTTATCTGTTTGATTTTGTGCCTTGGGTGATTTACTTCTTTGAGTGGTCTTGTTTTTTCTTGATTGATTACAGCTCATGATTCATGTTGCAACGATCCGTAGATATAACTTAACCCGAGTCGCTTGGACGGGTCGTCAATGACCTAGGTCCGCAAACCCGGATCTGCTAATCAGATAGCTCAGACCTGAATGGATCCAAGCAAAAAAGGATACACTAATGAAATAAATAAGAGAAATTATAAAATAAATAGAAAATGAATTTAAATAAAAACTAATCAAAATGAATATTTTAATAAATAAATAAACTTATTTTTTTAGCAATTTTTAATAATTTAAATAACTTAAAATAGGTACAGTAAAAATAAATAAAATCCTTTATTCATGGTAAAAGTACATATATATATATAGATATATATAATAACTTCGTTTTTTAATAAGTTATTTTTAAAAATAATTATATAATTTAATATTTTATTATATATAGAATTATTTGAAAGTTTTAAATATATTTTTTTTATTTTTGTGAATTAACTTAATAATTTAATTAAATAAGAATATGTACAATATAGGTACATGATACCTATAGTAGAAGTATACTTATTTTATTTTTAGTTATTTTTAATTTTGTTGTTTATATTTCATTTTATAAAAAATAATATAATATATACAAATAAATAAATAATAATATATATAAAAGTACAAATAAATAAATAAATGAATAAAAATATAATGTACAACACAGACACAATGTACAATAACACTTCAAAAAGCCATTTTTCACATCTTAACTCCGATTTTTATGCAACCACTTTCATTTTAAAGCTTACTAATTTTGAACACAATAAATGGTTTATTTTGACTTTTTGTGGAGAAGATATTGATCGACAAGTTTTGCTTTTGCGGCTTCTTCAAAGTGTTATCTCTTATTTTGTACAGGGTTTCTTCTTGCAGATATTTTTATTATTTAGAACTTATTTTTGTGTACAAGTTCCAAGAAGAAACATTTTCATTTGAGTTATTTTGGTGATAAATAAAATAGTAGAACATATGTACAATATATACAGTGATGAATCTATACATGTGAGAATTGTTTTCTTTATTCTTATAGTTAAAGGAAAGGTTTCCATATCTCCTTTGGATCCATATGTTGATATTGATGATGTTTGCATAGATTCCAGCATTATTCATGCTCAGAAACCCACTCTTGACCCTTATTCTTATGATAAGGTTTCCTCTATCCCCTTCCCTCAAGCACTCCACTTGGGGAAGGGCCAAAAATAGAAAATCACAAAAAGAGACAATAAATAAAGTTCAACGAGCGGAAGATAGACAGATTTCAAATCCAGTTGACTCTTCAGGAGGCACTTGAGCATATCCCTCTTTTCTAAAAGAATCTTAGAGAGAAAGCCGCCATCCATATGAAAAAGAGGAGAAATAACAATGCATAAATCCATGTGCTCACTCATGACACTTGCTTCGCCATCCAGAACCGATTTCCAGCCAAGAGACATGATGTAAGAGCTCCTTATGTCAAATGCCACATTCATGAGCAGTGGTTCAATCGGACTCTATTAGATAGAGGATCCTCGATTAACCTCCTCCCGGCTACCTTACTTGATCGATTCGAGTTTGACCCTCTTTGACATAGCAGGACAGTTCTTCAATTTCAGATCAATCTGTCAAGAGGCCGAAAGGGTTATTAAAGGACATTGTCGTCACAATTCAGAGCCTGAAATTCCCTGTGGACTTCGTTGTGTTGGACATGGAGATCTTAAATGTGTGACTGATACCCCCATTATTTTAGGTCGACCTTTCTTGGCCACAACCAAGGCACTACCCGATCATGATAGCGGGAAGGTATACTTTCACATCGAGGGCGAGAGTATACAAATAGAGAGGATTAAGGAGCTGAGAGCCATAGATTCAGCTTGCTCCGAGTAGAGTTCAGAGCAAATGACAGATTCAGAGCTAGACGTCCACCATCAGTGTGATTTTGTTATTACAGATGATGAAGCCGTTTGGACAGATCCGATTTCACGAGATCTTATCAAACCTTCAGAGACTACAGAGCCATATATGACAACAGATGAGAGTTCAGAGAGCACACTCATGTCACATGACACCTTAGAGGTTGATGATTGTGATTTGGGTAGCGAATCATATTATATTTCTTGTGATTCAGATTCATATGCATCGGGCTCAGATACCGATCTTGAATTGTAGGACTTTGCTGATTATTTACCATGTATGATGTCCACGAAGCCTACATCTAGGGCAATGATTGAGCCAGCACAGATGATAGACACATCAGAAGGGTCATCTTCATCAGATTCACTGATTTCGTGAGAGTTTTCACATGTAGAATCGATAGCTTTCACTCGGACTTTTCAGAGACCGGATCTGCCAGCTCCCAGGTGCCCAGAACTGAAGACCATGCCACAGAGCATGAAGTATAGATTCCTTACGGGTGAGCCAGAAATATTCCCAGTCATTATCTCAGCCGACTTGACTGAAGACCAAGAATCTCATCTGATGGATGTTCTTGAAAGAAACCGTAAGGCAATCAGATGGACTGTAGCTGATCTCCAGGGGATAAGTCCAACCCTGTATTCTTACCACATATATCTCGAAGATGATGCCAAGCCATCACATGAGTTCTAGTGTAGGCTGAACCTGAATCTTTGAGATGTAGTCATGAAGGAAATATTTAAGTGATGGAGCATCGATTTTATCTACCCCTTATCAGACTCCGAATGGGATAGTCTGTTACATGTGGTACCAAAGAAGATGGGTATCACTATAGTGGTGAATGAGTCTGGAGAGGATATAGCTACCCAAGTACCCACTTCTTGGAGGGTCTGTGTGGACTACAAATGATTGAATCAGGCCACCAAGAAGGATCATTTCATGCTACTATTCATTGATCAGATTATTGAGAGGTTAGCTGGGAAGAGTCACTACTGCTTTCTTGACGGGTACTCGGGATACAATCAAGTGGCCATAGCACCCAAAGATCAGGAGAAAATGACGTTCACCTGTCCGTTCGGAACGTATGCTTTTAGACGGATGTCCTTTGAATTATGTAATGCCCCTGCTACATTCCAAAGGTGCATGCTTTCCATTTTCTCATACATGGTGGGCGAATGTTTAGAGGTCTTTATGGATGACTTTTCAGTCTACAACAATGGGTTTGATGCTTGTCTTGCTTGCCTAGATCGAGTACTTCAGCACTGCATTGAGGTCCACCCAGTTTTATATTGGGAGAAGAGTCATTTCATTATGACTCAAGGGATGGTCTTCAGTCACATCATCTTTAACAGGGGCATGGAGGTTGGTCCGGCTAAGATGGATATCAGCAAGAAGCTCACTCCACCGTTCAATTTCAGATAGTTATGTTCTTTTCTAGGGCATGTCAGTTTCTATCGACGGTTCATACAAGACTTTAGTCGAATGCCCAATTGCTGACTGATTTACTTATGAAAGACATCGAGTTCCTTGTAGATGATAAGTGTATTTCCTCTTTTGATAATCTCAAGAATTTGGTTAGCTAGGCTCATATCCTTCAACCACCCGATTGATCTCTATCATCCGAGATCATGATAGATGCTTTTGATTTTGCCGTAGGGGCCATGTTGGGACAGAGGAGGGATAATGTGCCATTTTCCATACACTACGCTAGCCGAACTTTGGATGCCGCTCAGCGGAATTATACTGTGACTGAGAAGGAGATGCTAGCAATAGTATTTGCTCTTGATAAGTTTCGATCTTATATTCTTCGATCTAGAGTGACTATATATACTGATCACACCTCCATCCGATACCTCATGACCAAGAAGGATGCCAAAGTCAGATTGACGAGATGGATCCTTCTACTCCATGAGTTTGATATTAAGATTAAAGATAAACCTGGAGTCAAGAATGTGGTGGTGGATCACCTCTCCCGATTAGAGCATCTTGAGGATTATGATATCGCCTATCACTGAGACATTCCGAGATGAGACGATTTTTGATATCACCTCGTTCCCATGGTACGTCGATATTGTGAACTATCTTGTTGCCAAGAAAGTTCCACAAGGTTGGCCCAAGCTGCAATTTTAGACCTTCCTCGTGAAGGCCAAGTCATACCATTGGGAGGATCCCACACTTTACCACGAAGGAGGGGATAGTGTCTGACGTCAGCGTATTCCTCAGGAGGAGCACCATAGCGTCCTCACCTATTGCCACAAGCTTGAGGTAGGAGGACATCACTCTGGGAGACGGACAACACAAAAGGTTCTCCAATCCGACCTTTGGTGGCCTACCCTATTCAAGGATTCAGATGAATTCATGAAGAGATGTACTGACTGTCAGAGGATGGGCACTTGTGGACAGAGAGATATGATGGCGATGTTGCCCATTCACTTCTGTGAGGTTTTTGACGCACGGGGCATCGATTTCATGGGCCCATTCCCTAAGAGTCGGGGATTTGAGTACATTTTATTAGTTATGGATTATGTGAGTCGTTGGGTTAAGGCCATCCCAGCCTGAGCCACAGAAACAAAGACCGTTTTGCAAATTTTTGAGGAAAAATATCATATCATGGTTCGAGGTACTTAGAGTCTTGATTTTTGAAGGGGGGCACACTTTATCAATGATAAGGTAAGGGTCCTTGCTAACGAGTTCAACATAGACCATAGAGTTTCCACGCCATACCATCAACAGACGAATGGTCTTGTTGAGGTTTCAAATAGGGAGATTAGGTCTATTTACATATGGTTGTCCGCCCATGCCGAAAAGATTGATCACGGCTTTTGGACTCGGTTTTGTGGGCCTGTAGGACTTCCTTCAAGACACCTCTAGGCACATCTCCCTTTCGGCTCGTTTATGGCAAGCCATGCCACTTGCCACTGGAGATCAAGCACATGTCACTTTGGGCAGTTACAGAAATACTATTGGATCCCAAGAGTGTAGGAGATCAAAGGAAAGCAAAATTGGCAACCCTGGAGGAGTTGAGAGACACAACCTTCTCAAGTAGCCTACAATATAAGGATAAAGTGAAGATATAGCATGATTCTCACATCATCCATAAGCAGTTTGAGCCCAACCAGAGAGTATGGCTATTTGATGCAAGGTTAAGATTATTTCTAGGGAAATTATACAGTAAATGAAAGGGACCATACTTGGTCAGAAAGGTGCACGACAACAGTATTATTGACATATCTGAGTTGTATTATGAGTCCACCTTTCGAGTCAACGATGAGCGCCTAAAGCCATATCTTGATCATAATCATGTGACCGTTGATGTTTCCCTAATTCATTTTGTATAAGATGTGTCCCTTGACTCACATCACCTGCGTCTTGTACCTGATTTTCATCTCTACTCGGCCTCTATATAGATCCATGTTGCCTATATCATTCATTTATTTTGGTATAATACCCAGATCCATATTATGATTTTGCTATACTTTAGATGCACTTTATCCAACGTATAGGGGGTATTAGACCTGTGATTATTCCTTTTTCCATTACCTCTACTTTTGTTGCCTATACTTAGGTACATTTTACCCTAAGTATAGGGGAGGTAATGTCTGTACATTCTACTCTCCTCGGTTTTCCCCTTCTGTGCACAACCTTCTATACTTAGGATTACTTGATCCTAATTATAGGGGGATTACTGACTTCTATTGATTTTATTCTTTCATTTTTTGAGTCGTTGTAGCATAGCATTCTTTTCACTGCTCAATACTTAGCATGAGTTATGTCTTCCTTCATAGCCTTCTGATCACTCTGAGGACATCGTTCGAGCTAAGTATATGAGGGTGTCGTATATATTGTATATATACCTTAGCCATAATTCGTACTTCATGTGTGTTAATAACATGGCTATTATTTATAAAATAGGAATAAAAATATTTTGAAAAATATTTTCAAAAATGCTTTGTAAAAGTTGCTTGTAAAATCTTTTGTAAAAATATTATTGTATAAATTTTGTAAAAATGTTTGTAAAAATTATTTGTTTGCAAAAAGATTTGTAAAGTATTTTCTATATCAAAATTAGGTATATTGTTCAAAATTTGTGAAAATTGTGTGAAAATAAAATTTTTGCAAAAACATTTGTAAAATTATTTGTAAATGTTTGTAAATATAGTTTTGAAAATCTTTTGAAATATCTTCAAAAAGGCTTGAAAAATGTTGTCACATGGGAAATAATTATGGGGTATGAAAACCACTTGTATATATATGTGTACATTAAAAAACTATAATCTACCCCTAAATTTTCTATATCCTTAATAAAGCATGCACAAGATCTTGTAAATAAAATCCAGTTGTATGTAAAACTTGTAACATAAACCCCCTTGTAGATATGTATATATCTTTGTGAAAACTTTTCTTTCTTTTACTTATTTTTCAAAAATACCTAAAAAATTTAAAATAAAAAATTCCATAAAATTTTCATAGTTTGAAAAATTCCCACCAAAAAGACTCTTTGTAAATATTTGCATGTGCATTCTTCAAAATCATGGTTGACAATTAAACTAGTATGGAATAAAATTGAAGAATGGAGCTTGGTTAAGACCTTAATCCACTTAACTTCAGAGGAACCTTATAGGATTTGGGGTTAAGACTTTTCATATCCATGGCGACTAAATTCTTTGAGTCCACTAGGCTATGTTCACATGTCATCTTGATTAGCCTAATTAGAATACTTAACAATGCACACATGACTCAAAGAGACGATGTCTTGACTTGGATACACACCTTACACGTAGCTCAACACAGATGAGGTGTTGAGGAGGCAGCATCCATTGGCTTGGAGTAGCATACGTGGGTAGTACATCTAGCCAGAAACTATCGTCCTCCTCTAGGGAGGGATGTGCACTTCCACCTGGTCTAGTAGCATTAAGGTCTAACGACATGATGTTGTGGGTTGCAATAATGCTTCAAAAGAGGGAAGTCTACTGGCTCAAGAAGAAAAATTCCTTACGTACATGTTGCACCTTGTAGATATGTTGTATATATGTCATAAAAAAATTTGCAAAAATACAAAAACTCCAAAAAAGGGGAGATGCCTGATTGAAAATAAAATGTCTGCTGGAGTGTATATAGTTGAATAAGAAAAGCTTATGTATTCCACTGTCTCATCTCAAGGAAGCTTGTATCTGGAGACTTAACTACATTGGTTAAGCTCCAAGGGATACGTGGCTACACTGGTCATAGTCTATTCTCTCCTTTTCCCCTCTTCTTGAGCTGGTTGTACTTGAACTTAGAAGGGAATACCCCGGTCTTCGAGGAAAGAGTTGCTAGACTAGGGGATTAGAGCTACCTTGTTGAGGGAGACTGTTTCTTTGCCATTTTCGAGGTGGGGAGCTACATATCACTTACACATTACAGGTAAAGATTCATAGTCATTAGAGTTTGCGTATGTAGATTTGTTCTAATCTGGTTGTTAAGGAGACCTGACCATAGAATTCTGGAACTTGAAGGTTGTTAAGACTTAGACCTGTTTCCCAGTAAGATTCCACCAAATTAATAATCCAAAGGTCCGACTGAGCTCCATATTCCAATCTTATGAAGATAAGTTTAATAATCAACTTTGATTCTTCCTTTTTCTTTTCTTTTTCTTTTGGTTTCACTTCTTTTACAGATAAGTGTTTGCTAAGGGACTAGCAAAGGTAAAGTATAGGTGGGTGATGAATCTTTGATTCACATTCTTTATTCTTTTATTTTATCTTTATATTTTAGCAAAAATATCTATAAATACGTTTAAATACAATAAATTATCATTGTACATGCCATTTTTAATATTGCATAATTAACACATATTTTTAAAAAATAAAAGAATAAAGAAAAAGAAAAAGGAAAGAAGTATGTAATTATGAAATAAGTATAGATTGACCCAAATCCTGAGAGAAGGTCAATCGTTGACCCGATCGACAAGGAATAAAGTAGGGGGAGATAGGGTCCTTATACATTCTTGACTATGCATTCCATGTACATATTGCTTACCTATTTTATTCATCAATAAAAAGACCTCGGATCGATTTTTATCTTAATAAAAGTTGTACGTAAAAATGTTTTCTAAATAATAAAAATACTTGTAAAATAAATTATTGTACATAATACAAATAATATCTCTCATAAAAAGCACACACCAAAAATTTAAATGATAAATCCGGCTCCATATGAAATCAAATTCTCCCAAAATCACCTTTATTGGATTCTAATATCTTTCAAATGAGGGTGGTTCCATAAATTTTTGATTTATGAGGTTAAAGTTGGCTTTTGGGTGCATTGTATAGTCATATGCTGCATATATTTGTAAATATCTATATTTAAATATTTTAATTTATAATTGTATATATATTATATTTTTAAACACTTTTACATATTCCAAAACTTAAAAAAATAAAAAAAAAGAAATAAATAAAATCAAATATCCACTGCACAAAATCTACACTTATGTATATTATATACACTACCTATTTATTTAATACTTTTATTTAATTTGTAAAAATCAACTAAAAATAAATTTATATTCCTCAAATTATTTTGTAAATAAATAAAATATAAAAAATATTTACGTGTAAAAATAATAAAATAAAAGAATAAAATACGTAGGTATAATATACGTGCACATAAATCCCCATACTATATATATTGTATATATGATGTTATAAAAATAATTAATAATCATAGAAAACTATTTTGAAAAATAATAAACATTTTCTTTTTTATTCATTTTTATTTAAAAATAATTTAATATTTTATTTCTAATTTAATTCAATTATTTCCTTATTTTGTCTCCATTCGATGTCGCTTCCTATTGGTCCAGCGGGGATTGTTGACTCTAGTCAACAGGTCCCCCCTTCTTCCTTTCCACAGGTCAGGTTTAGCATGGTCTTCACCCATTTTTCACGAACCAACCCAACCGACTGCGCCCTCATGCCCTCGCCCCGATTGAGCATCATTGATCCCTAATCTTTGCCCGAACATCACCCTCATGATCCATGCCTCGGTTCACACGCTCTTGATCGATCCTTCTCGAACATGGAACGTCTACAAAAGCCCCTGCACCTCTTCCGTCTCTGCCATCTTTAGCTGCTCCACCACCTCTGTTGTACATAGCCCCTTTACCAGAGTGACATCAAAGTGAGAGAGGCAGCAGGGAAGGCTTGGAAGCAAGCATGCCCTAGGTCCGACAGCATCTCCGCTGTGCTTCACTGTAAGGAGCTTAGCCTTAGGTCGCACCACCCATTAAGGCTCTGACCCTAGAGATTCTTCGTCTCCACTCCATGTGACATCACACACCAGTAGGTACCAGTTACAGCTTATGATTGCTCGTTTTACACTTGATTCTTCTATTCTGAGTAGAGCATTAATTTTCATCTCGTTCACCTGATCAACTATCCACTCTGACCTGACATTCACCTCACTCACCTCACACTTCACTTCTCCATCTCACTACACATCCTAACCATTGACCCAACCATCGGTTTGGATCAATTCTCAGACCGACTCCTCCACTCGAAACAAGACATGACCCATCCATGCCCCCTTTCGCTCGTTTGGTACTCTAACCTTCGACAGAGTTCTCTCTCCGAGCCAACCATTTTTGTGCAGGACCAGGACTGAAAGCCATACCCCTTGTAGGATAACCCGCACCTGTACTTCAGTCCATGAAGCTCCAGGAACTCTACGCACCTCCAGGACTCATCTTGAGGTCCTAGTCCCTATCGAGCATTCCCGTAGCTACGGACAGTCACCAGCTTCACTTTCCCCATCTGAGCAGCCTTGGAGGATGACGGGAGCTCACGTAATCGTTGTTTAAAACTCACCGGAGGCGAGTTCTTCCATGTTCTTCCCGACGTTCTCAACATCGTTGGATTAGGGGGTCTTCCAGATCTAATCTCATGTGCTTGTTTTAGAGACCCCCCCGATCGTCGGATCATTAAAAGGAGTGATTTCCAGCCACACATCGCTGAAGCAGTATGGCCAGGTCTTGACCGCTCATCATAAGTTGAGTCTCCTCAGCCGTCCGTTCGTGCAGAGCTCGAACCGTCAGATCAGATCAGCACCATGGGTCGACGGCCCTCGAGAAGGTATATTTCCTTCTCGCCCTTGCCTTTTACTTTATTTTGCTTGAGCTTAATGAATGTATTAAACAATTAAGAAAAAATACATTTAGGACCTTGTAGTTTATTTATTTACACTTTAGTCCCTCTGAGTTATAATCACGTTTAGCGTCACGTGTTTTCTGTTGTATTTGCATATTTTCCACTATGCTTTGAACTTGTTATTGAATGAATTAAATATTTTGAGTTATTGCACTTATATCACTGTGTGCCTGGATTAACGTGCTATGCGTGTGCTTGCTGGATTAATTGCGTAGAGACCCGAACCTTTACTACTTATTATTTTCCATGCCCTAGAACTTAAATTATTTGAACTTTGGTCCATGTGCACTATTTTAATTGTAGTCTTTTATCAATTGCAATAAATAGCCAATTAGCTCCAAAAATTGCCTAAAAATTATATGTGATTCCTGATTGCATGCATTCTTTATAGTGATTTTTTCTAGTTAATTTTTGTTTATTTTCTATTACCAAAACTTCAAAAACACCCTAAAAAGTTCTTGTTTGTTTTGAAAAATCCATGAAATTTTGAAAAATCATTTAAAAATTCTATAAAAAATTAGTATAGTTGTCTTTTATCACCTTTTAGCTCCTGTATAAATTTTGTTGAAAAATACCTTATAAAAACGTAAAAATTTGTAAAAATCTCAAAAACATATAAAAATCATATAAAATTGAAAAAAATCATAAAATTATGATTTTAGTTTTTTGCTTTCTAGTTTATCATAAAATCAATTCCAGGAATTTTGAGCCTTTTACCTATTTTTAAATTGCAAAACATCCCTAGTTGTGCACTATTTTCTTATTTTGTTATTATTTGATTTTTAGAAAATCATAAAAATATCTGAAAATTATATAAAAAATATCAAAAATACTGAAAAATATATAAAACTAAAAAATATTGTTACTTAGTTTTTCTAAGCCTTTTTTACTATTTTGAAAAATAAAAAAGTGTGCTTGTGTGTGATTTTATCTTTTGAGCATACTTCTCTTATATTGAAAATTTAACAATTTGAAAAATTAAAAACCACTAAAAAGCAATAAAATTCTTTGATTTTCTAATCAACTACTTAGTGTAAAATTGTGCTCCTTAAGTTCGACCCTAGTCGCTACCAGGTTAATAAAAGTAGTGAACCGCTTGATTTCTCTGCTTGATCTATCAGTGGTTTATTTTCTCGTTAATACATTGATTGATTGGATCACACTGATAGCTTAATTTTCTAGTTAACCCTATTCGGTCTTTGCTGTCATTAGTAATCATAAATAGCCACATGTACCATAACTCCCCTCTAGTATGCAATATTTATAAATTTTTACTTGACCTTTTAAGTTGTAGGAAAGAAATCAAAAAAGTTCTTTCAACCATATTTTATGAAATTCATATTCTGTTAGTAAAATACCAAAATTTGAAAATCAAAAGTGATAGTGCCTTTGTTTATGAAGAAGAGTGTCTCTCTCTGACAAATCACTATATATTCACAATCAATCTTTGAAAAATCACTACTTCATAGGAAAAAATATTATCAAAATTTAAATATTTCTTTTCTTTTCTATCTTTTATTTTTTATGATTTATAATATATTTTTTCTTGGCTTGACAATAAGTAAAAATAAATTGATAATATAAAAATCACATAAACTTGGTATATACTGATTTTATCTTATCTTATTTATTATATTTAATTTGAAAGCAATCCTTTTCAGAGGGATATTTGCTTATAATTTTTTTTCAAAAAACACTTTGAAATAAAAATTAGTTTAAATTTATACACCTTATAAAAATATAAAAAAACAAATTAGAAAAAGAGGATCCAAAACTTGGTATCTAATAATTTTATCATATTTATTGCAATTAATTTGAAAACAAACCCTTTTATTATAATTTTTAATAAATGTAACACTTTATGGCAGTAAATGTGGACATCTATTGTATCGCACACAACAAACTGTTTAGGTCAATAAATTTATCGCTCCCATATTTAATTGCTCATTCATGTGTATACATGTTATTGTCATTATTTATTTATTCATTAATTTTTCAATTCCCTTTAAAATTATATCTAATAATCAACCACGTGTGATTTTTCATTGGATATGGCATCCACTAATGTTCCAATATTACTCTATTGGGATGGATATCTCATTATGTTTGATTATAATGTTGACTATATTAGCGGGCAAAAGCATATGATTATATTCCTGCTCCTGATAACTTACATTGATCAGTTGGGTCGAGTTTCCAAAACCACACATATTCCTCTTGATCGATACATCCTCACATTAACGTATAAGTGGTTGTATGAGGGAACAACTTTCGTATCGGTTTATCTCTGACGATGAATCTAATTTATTAATGATGGATTCGATTGACAAATTTAGATTCACCCACATCTTTATCGAAGCCAACCCCCATTGATGAAGAAAGCATGCCATCTTCATCAAAGTAATATAGTCATATTTAATTTAAATAAAATTATGTTATATTCGCCTCCATCACAATTAAATGATGATTGACACCAATATATGAAGAAGATACAGAAGAAATTGATAGTTAATCCTATTCGAGTGACGAAGATGACAAATAATAACATGTGTCATGATTTCGGATACGGTCCATTAATGTTGACTTCGGAGAATGAAGATAGAGGAAACACCTATTATATGAATAACACGGATGGCGACGAAGTACCGATGGAGGATTTGCCTCTTGTATTTGATCATGAAGTTGTAAAGATAAAAGATGTTGCCTTCATAGAGAGACAAATTGCTCCTACCAACGATTCATGACTAGAACATTGGTGGGACAAGAGGATAAGTCGAAGAAGGATTTGCAATATGATCCATGGAAAATCATGTCCAATATAAATCCAAAGCTTCAAACAAGAAAATTCTGACCATTGCATGTATTTATGAAGACTGTGGATGACGTTTACATACATTTGAGAGAAAAACCCACAGAGATTGGTACATTTGGGTTACCGAGGAAAGCATACATGCAGGGACCCTGTACTCTTAGTCAAGAACCATCAATGCACATCTTTTATTGTAGCACAATACATATTGTCATCATTTATAGCACACGTTAATATGACCCTAGGTGTTATTATGTATAAAATAAAAAGATGAGTTGAAAACCGAAATCAATTACATGATATATTGGAATGCAAGGAGACATGCAATGGATATTGTTTATGGGAACGAGGATGTATCATGTCATAATCTTCAAAGATTTATTTGTACTTTAAAATGCCACAATCCCAAGATGTATACATGGTTTAAGACAGAAGATGGCGAAAGCCCTAAGAGTGTATACTTTCAAAGATTGTTTGTTGCATTTGGGTCATGTCGTAAAGCATTTATATTTTGTCATCTAATTTTAAGCATCGACGGAACACACTTATATGGGATATATCTCGGGCATATGTACGTCATGACGGTAATTGACACGAATAATGTCCTATTTCCACTTGCATTTGCTATCATTTAAAGAACGACAATACTACGGCCTAGAGATGGTTTCTTAATTTGTTGAAGCAAATCATAGATCATAGGAATATTTTCTTTATTAGTGATCGGTTTCCTGATTTGAAAGATAATGTTAGTGGTTTATTTCCATTTAACAAAGGATTAGGTCATTGTCTTCATTATGCATGCGAATGTGCATTGAACTGGACACAAGACTCGCTCTATTCAGAATTGATTTTATACAGTTGGAGAAGAACCATGTGAAAATAATTTCAATAGCATGATACGTGATATTAATATTCTTGATAAAGAATCCTTTGATTGGATCATGTTACAAGATAATGGTGATATGACGTATTGGGTAGTAAGTCAAGACAATGGTCATAGATATCGACACATGAGCATGAATTTGCCGAAAAGTTTCAATGGAGTCTTAAAAGAAGCCCATGGTCTGTGGGTGATATCATTTATTTTAACCGTATATTTTTTGAATTAATGATTATTTCAATGATCGTCGAGATGAATCGGAGTCGATAACTACAAATTTAATCAAGAAGTACGAAGACTTGCTTGAGACTAATACTGGAGAAGCAAAATCATGTCACATCCGAAGATTCACATCAACACAGTTTCAAATGCTAGATTGCAATGGGTATGCATACGAAGTTAACTTAAATGGCAAAGAAAGCGAATGCACGTCTGGATTTATTGAAATTAAGCATTTTGTATGCTCTCATGTTATAGTAGCAGCTGCACACATGTGTACACATCTAGATAATTACAACCTTTTTCACAGTATTATTCAAGCGAGTATTATGTCAAGCATACATATACTTCTTTCATCTGATCCCATATCAATGCTATTGGTTAGTAGAAGATGAAACATTACGTTACCTAGGATTATTGACAAGAGGAATTGTGGATGTCCAGTGCAAGGAAGAATTAAAAATGAAATGGATGAAATGTGTGCTCAACAGAAGTTGTGTAAGATCTATAAACAACCGGGACATGAACGATTAAGTTGTTGATGAAGAAACTAATGATTAAATCTGCTTATTTTTTATGATTGAGTATTTCTGCTAAATAATTTACATTTTATGGTTCATTATAATATTTGATTTTTTAATCTTGTTAATATATCTATTTACTAAATGTAGATGGCACAATTAGAAAGATATCTGGACCCAGTCGATGCCTATGTGTTAGATCTGTAGAGTGAGCATCGTTCTTCCCAACCTACTGTGAGTTAATCCAGATCGCTAAACAAAATGGTATAGCCAACACATAGATAAGCAAATAAAAATTACCACATATATAAGAAATCAATGCACAAAATAAGGACAACCATAAGAGAAAATCTATTTCAATGTGGAAATCCCACTGGATAAAAGCCACGATCTGAGTCACTTAACTTGAGATTTCCTGATTGACCGAGTCAATCAACTATTCCATGGATAACTCAGCCATTTACAGATGCTTTGGATCATAAATCAAAGACTTCCCCACTACTTGGATCAAACACCAAGTTCTTTGTACATCTTGTATCAAACAACAAGTGTTACAGTATAGCAGTAATGCAAAGATTACAATAATTTATAAAACCTCAAATATAAAATGCAATGTGAATAATGAGGCTAATAAAATATACATTGTAATAAATAATAGATTTGCAAACCGAGTATGTACATGACATGATCATAAGATGTGATTTTGAAGTAGAGAGCGAGAGAGACAACCTCGAATAGAGCTTTGAGAGAGATGGGGGCTTTGCCTTGGAATGTGTGTTTTCAACAATGGTTCTAGGGTCCTATTTATATTGGTAGGGGATGATCTCTCAAAAATATAGCTGTTGGAAACAAATCCGGAAAGAAATCATTAAGATTTGATACACATGATAGATAGGTGATAGATCATTTCAAGTTGATCAATCATGTAGATCAAGGTGATCGATCATCTCATAGTTATTAAAAGTTTCCATTCAAATTGTGATTGATCATAAAAGGTAGATGGTCGATCATAGGTGATCTATCAGGTTAAGTGGGTTGATCGATAAGAAATGTTCGATCGGGTCAACTAGGTTGATCAATCAGAGGAAGTTGATTAATCGAATCAAGAAGGTTAATTGATCATAATGGCTTTGACCTAATATACCTACATGATACACATGCATATATATTTACAAATTTTTACATATGACTATTACAAAAATCTTCTTTCATCTTCTTCACTTTGTCTAATGCTTTCAGCTTATCCACAACTTTGTGTGTCATACTTGGAGTGACTTGTCATGAAACATGCAGAGCAATCTATACTCACAAAAAAATTTTATCACTGAAATAATGATACAATTAGTGTGCAAACAAGATACTAACACCTATTAGATACATTAGTATTTAATTTTGTAACATATTACAGAAGATGAAACCATTATGTTACATTAATTTACAATTAACCCATAATCCTTGCAGATTCTATATGTGGATCACAATGAGATGCTCAATGACATATGCAGAAAAGAAGTGCAATGACAGATAGGTTATTAGAACTATCTATATTTTCATGTGTTGGCTTCAAAAAAAGAAAGGTTATTAGAACTATCTAGATTTTCATGTGTTGTAAATATGACAATGGTACATATGAACCGTTCATTGTTGACGAGATTACTGGAGTGGTGGCAAACCGAAACACATACATTTCACTTTAGATTTGATGAAGCTACAGTTACATTACAGGATATGGGCTTAATCAGTGGGCTGAAGATTGAAGGTTTGTATGTTACTCGTCGTGATGTTCCTATGGGGTGTGATGTACTATGTTCTAACTTGTTAAGTGTTATACCTACTTATATAAAGAGCAGTAAAGTGAAGCAGACATGTATACATGAGATCTTCTTTCACTGTGATGACCCACTTCTTTGGATTGAAGAGGAATCAGTTTCTATCACATTAGATGTAGAGTTCTTGCAGACAGTAGCAGAGATCTTGTCCCGTGATGACCGAAATAATCAATCAATCCAGGCAAGGTAAAAATAATCACTCTCGGGTCGTTGCGACCCGGATCGAGATGGATCGGTCAATCAAGAAAAATGTAAAGCAGACCACCAAATAAAGATATAAAATCAAGGAAATAAAAAATAGCGGTTCTGGCTATGGGATTAGCCTGGCACAACACCCAAGGTCGGACTCAGGGAGCACGAGTTGGCCTTACGACCTACAAAGTAGTCTAAAAACAAGATAAAATAAAAACAAGTATTTTTGGTGGATTTTTAATTCTTTTTTATTTTTTTTGGATTTTTAATGATAAGGGAAAATAAGAAAAGACAAAACAATGCAAACTCAACAAATTATTTAAACACTAAAAAATGTACAGAAAATTCAAACAAAAATAATTTTATGTTTTTTTAGGGTTTTTAGTGTTTTTGGTGAATTTTTCAGATTTTATAATTTTTATGTGATTTTCTAAAAATCAAGAAAAGCAAAAAGAGGAGCAATCTGTCCAGCCAGACTTCATAGACCCATGAAAAATATCAAATGGATCTTTCACAGCCTAGAGATAATTTTTATGAGAAATAGAAACAACAAGGAAAATTCAGAAAAAGAGTTTATTAATTTTGGAGTTTCTATAATTTTTTAGAATTTTTATTAGTTTTAAATGGTTTTTAATTTTTAAGATTTTTATATGTCTAAAAATAGCCAAAATGCACAGAAAATCAAACAAACAAAAAGTAGCAAATCCTATTTTTTTTAGAAATTTTAAATTAGTTTTTATTTTTTTTATGATTTTCTAAATCGAACAGAAGCAAAAAAAACAGTTTTTGAATTTTTAAAAATAACAAAAAGCCTAAAAAATGTACCAAATTTTTGGTGAAATTTTTACACCATGGCAGGAGCCATGTGTCCAAACTTCACGCAATTTGGATTTAATTTGCTATTTTATTTAAATAGAAATAAGGCTCATAGTGCACAGGGACCTAAATGCAATAAAAACATGTTCCAAGGGCCAACAGTAACAAGGCAAGAAAGTGCAGGGGCCCTTGTGCAAAATGTCCAAGTAATCACGCGCTACGCACGTGAATCAGGCACGGAGGGACCTAACTGTAATTCTTATTTCTAAAAGATCAAACCATAACACGCGAGAACTATAGGATATATCATGCAAAAGTTCCAGGTCCTCACGTATCGAAGCACGTGGTCCACACTCACGGGGATGATAATGCAAATACAAGAAACATCCAGGTCCAGAGTGCAATATTTCCAAAATAAAAACAATTGAGAAAAATATTTACAGGACTAGATTGCAAATACAAAAGAACAGGGGGCCTAAGTATAATTTACTCCTTATTATCGGAGGGACGAGGGCGTGCCAAGTGGAATATCTACGGCTGAGAAGCAAGGGCACTCCTTCGTTGAAGTGAATGGTCCCGATCAACCCCAGAATGATCTAACGACTGCTGGCGCTCCTTAAATGGACGGCTGAGATAGGATCTGGAGCGTCGGGGATGATCGGACGATGAAGGAGGGTCCTCCAAGAACTGCTCGCCGGCGAGCTTCGCCAGCTCTGTGTGCACGGTGGGGACCTCCTCTGGAGCTGCTAGGATGTGGAACATGATCGCCAAGCTCTTCCGCAGCTGATGGGATCCTCCGATGATGCTGGGGACTACCGGAGCGGCCCGACGACGGCGGAGGAGGGAAGCTCCTGGGCTCGAACGTCGCGACCCTCAGATGGGTCGTATTCACCTGCAAATGGGCACCAACAGCTTCCTGGGTCGAGGGCAAATTGCCTCGACCCAGTTTGGGTGGAATGGTGGTCGGGCGCGGCGATGTGGATGACCTCCGGCGAGGCGACGACGGTGGAGGTCGAGCCTTGGTTCCGGGGCGATCCAAGGTGGGTGAGTGGGTGCATAATGTGGGGAAAGGTCTCACGGAGGTGATGGTCGAATCCAATGATCGATTGGGTGACAGCGATGGTGGGAATCGACCGGCGACGGCGAAAGGGCGAATTGGGCGTAATGGAAAATTCGAGGAAACTAGAAGGACTCGGGTCTACCTGATGGCTGGTGTCGACTGGGGACGAGCTCGCAGAGCTCTGGGTCATAGCCTGATGAATCTCCATTTCATCACCTTTATTCTATCATTTTGGCCTCAAAAACCCTAGCAAATGCATGTAAATAGCATCAAATTGTACATAACAACATTCATGATTCATTGTATTAATTATACATTAAATATTGTGTTTAATGCCAAAATTATAGAATAAAGAAAAGAAAAGAAAAAGGAATGAAATATTGAAGATATTTTATGACCCAAACCCCGAGACCAAGGCCAACATGGAATTGGTCGACAAGGAATAAAGTAGGGGGAGATAAGGGCCAGTATACAATAAATACGCCATTTATTCATGCCTTTATTTATGCATTTTTGACACCTTTTTTGTACATAATTATTTATTCATCAAATAAAGAAACTTTGAACATGAAAGTTGTAGATAATAATGTAAATAAAAATACAAAATTAAGTTTGTGTAAAAATAATACTCAGTGTATATTTTATACACAGAATAAAAAGCCAAAATCCTAACTTCACAGACCCATATCTTGCAGATAAAAACTCCAAATCACCCAAACTCACCTTTAATTGTATATAGCTTTCCATGAACTATTTAATAAAATTGGTTTCATAATTTTTGGAGTCCATATGCAAAAGTTAGGTTTTTGGCCCTCATTGTACATAATACTTGAATAAAGTATTACATTTATTCATTATTCATTATTGTAACAAATTTATATTTTTGGAATTTTATAAATAATGTATATAATGCATACACATATTAAAAGTAAAAGAAAACCAAAAATAATTCATAAAATGAAATAAGTCTACAAAATTCATAGACAAAATACCTATACTATATATCTTTATATAAATAAAAAGGATTTTATTCCTTGGTTCTTCTATTCTTTTATATTTTTATAATAATGTATACATTATACATAACTCATTAAAAATGTAAATCCTAAATAAAAATCAAGAAAATACATTAAATAAATTAAGTATACAAAATATATAGGTAAAATACCTATTAGTATACTTACATATGCATATACCTAATTATTTAAAAATGTAAATAAACTCCTAAAAATTAAATAAAAATACCTTTGTACTCACAAAAATAAATTATAAATTTATAAAATAAGCTAATAAAATAATAAAAGAAAATAAACAAATTAAAAATAAAATACACAAAAATACATGTAAATACATACATATACACATTATTAAATTAAAACCATAATAAAACACTTCAAAAAATTCAATAAAAATCACAAATAAATACTACATGAAAAAATCCACATTTTTTATGTTTTAAGAAAATTCAAATAAAATCATTTACTATGGTAAATAAATCAATTTAGGCTTCAATTTCTTGTTTTATCTTTTAGCGGCTGACGTGGACCAATGAGGCGCCGGCCTTCGTTGACCCCCTGGTCAACTGTCCCATCCCTGCTCTGGCACTTCTAAACTGTCAACTCCCCCGATTTCCTCCATTTTTGCGGCCATCCCGTCTATCGTTCAAGCTCGCTTCCTTCACAAGAATTGCTCTCTGATTATCCATGATGCCCGCCAAACTCTTAGATCAATCAGATACTCATTGGATTAAGAAATAATCGCCGGTCAATAAGGCCTCCTGCCAATGTTTATAAATAAGTAGCTCCGCCTCCTTCCTCGAATTTGGCCAATTTCATTCCAACCTAAAGCCTTGATCTTGTTCCTGGACCGTTCCTTGTGACAGGGGGAGTGACCCAGCGCTTCGACTCGACCGGAGGACGGAGAATTTTGACGCGGCGGAGCTCCGACGTCCGCCCTGCTCCCTGGTGGCCCCCAGGTATAAGAGCTGTCCTTTTCATGCTTTTTAGTTAGGTTTTAATGTTAGTTCTTAATTCCCGTTGTTAGATTAGTCTGTAGTTAATCCCCGTAGCTTAAAATCCCAATTTGAAGTTCGCCGGAGCTCCGCTCCGACGACTTCTTCACCGTAAACCCGACTGTTTCCGACCGCCACGAGCACCCCATCTCGATCCCCAACACTTTCTCCATCGATCGCACCCATTTGATCAACCCAAGACCCTTGGTCTTGGCGAATCGGGGCTCCACCTCTGCCCCACTCCATTTTGCGGCGAAGCTTCAAAACCCCGGGTCGAGGAGGTAGCCCTCTCGCCCCCGGTTCTTCCTCTGCAGGTCAAACGAAGGATAGAGCCCATCTGGGCTCGAATCGAACCAGGAAGAGGTTCCTGGAGGTCCCTTACTTCTCCGACCTCGTCCGAACGACTCGGACCTCCAGGAGCCATGATAGGACCTTCAGGAGACGCGGAAGGTCGCCAGCTACGAGCAGAACGCGTCGGAGGCGAGGAAGGTGCCCGGAGGAGCCCGAGCTGCTCGATCGAAGCTCGCCGGGGGCGAGCTTCTTCCCTGTTCTTCCAGGCATCTTCAGCACCGTTAGATCGAAGGAGTCGACCCAGAATGAACCAGAGCCGTCAGATGAAGCGCCGCATCGACCGTCCGATCAACGAGGCTGATCTAATCTCCGCCGTCATCTGCGAATCATCATCGGCCGACAGGAGCACGACGCGTGGCAAGTGGAAGCGGTCCAACCGTCGGATCGCACGCTTATTAGGGGTAAATTTCACACCTAACCCCCCGCTTTTTGTATTTATAGTATAATACCCAAAATAAAAGGTTAAGTTGTAAATAAGTTGTATAAATTGTAGAAGTTTTAGTCCCTCCACGCCTCACGTGCAGCACCCACGTGAGGTGCGTGATATTTGCATTTAGACCCCGCCGGGTTTTTGTAATTGTAAAATGGCCCTGAAAATAAAAGTGCACGTTTATTTTTATTGTGACTTTTGCATGTATGCCCCTGTCAATTATTTTATTTGCAAAAATACCCCTGCTAGGCCATTTATTTTTGGTATGCTTTGTCTATTTATTTTGTGCTTCATATTTCTTTGAAAAATTTTGCAAAAATAGACATAAGCTCCTGTTAGTGTACCATTGCACGCTATATTTTTAGTTTTTAATTTTGTTGCATTTTTGCATTTATTAAAAATCAAAAACATGCATTTTATTCACTGTCTAACTTATAAAATATCAAAAAAATATTAAAACACCTCGAAAAATCCCAAAAAAAATAGCTATGGTGTATTTTGACCTATTTCAGTGTCAGTCCAATAATCCCTAAAAATCTCAAAAGGAAAACCTTAAGAATTAAAAAATACACAAAAACTTCAAAAAAATATATAAAATTAAAGAAAAATCAGAAAAATGTGAGCTCAGTTCCTATTTATGCTATATTTTAGTATCTTTATTAGAAAAATAGTGTGGAAAATTTTTGAGGTTGTCTGCTATTTTTAACTCCTATTTTTCTTACAGCCAGCCCCTAATTCCCTGTTTGCCCTTATTTGGTTATTTAAAAATACTAATAATGTTTTGAAAAATGCCCAAAATTCACTAAAATAGTAAAAAAACATGAAAATCCCAAAAAGACTTCATTCCTGAATTTTTGACTATTTTTGTACATTTTTATAAATATTATAGTACCTCTTTATATATATATGTACTCCCTAAAAGAAAAAAAAAGAAAAAAAATATCTATATAAATATATATAACTACTTAAATATATTTTTCATATATTTATTAAGATATAAAATCCTAAAATAAAAAAATATTATTACTATTGTTTATACATATATATATATATATAATGTATGCATTATAAGCTACACTATCACCCTCTATGGGTATACACATATTCATATATTTATATTTTATAAATTCTCTATATATATATTACCTAATTATATTATTAAAATAATAAAAAATAATAATAAGAAAACATTAAAAACCCACAAAAATAGGCTTAACACATGGATGACTCTGTGATAGATGCACATTGTAGGCTTATGCATTTTTGTATTGCTCTCTGTGGTTCGACCTCTACATGCTTGTTCCCTATACATTTTATGGTAGAGTAATAAAGATTAATTCACATTTCTTTTTGAGCTTAATTGTTTTATTCTTTTATTGTGGGTTAACTGCTGATTAACACCGGTCTTCTGTGAGTGGTCCCCTCAACGACAACATTTTTATATCATGGTGACCCTAGTGGAATATCGTGGTTATCAGATGGCGCCGCTACCGGGGAGCAATGAGCATAGCCTACTTTATTTTTATAATTCTTGTGTACATGTTTGATTTATTTATTTCATGAGAAGCTATTTCTATTGCCATTAATCACCATGCTTCATTGATTCATTTATTGTGATTATTTTATCTGCTCTATTTTGAATGATTGAGCTATTCTAATGCACTCTTTTTGTGACTTTGATGCGAGGGCCCGCCACGCGAGGATGGCTTCTTAGGAGGCCAATGCAGCCAAGATTGGAGGAGGATGGTCTTCTTCTCATGACCATCTAGAGAGAGCACCAAGGAAGCAAAGAGATGGGCATTAGTTAGAGCTAGAACACTTAGGATTATTTTTGTAATTTATGGTGAGAGAGAGATAATTTTGGCATGTAATTAAATAGGACTCTACTCTTCACAATGAGGTCCAGTGCCCCGGTGATTGTTCACCTAGGGGCCTCATCGCGGCTTTTCGAGTTTCATCGCCTTCTTTTATTTGTTTTCCGAAGTTTTGAGCTTTCCGCCTTTATTTTACTTTGTTTTGTGTGCTTGGAGCCCCTAGATGTAGGTTGCTTGACTCGGTAGCTAGGTCCACACATTAATAAGAATGCATGTTCCTATAGTCTACTTCGTATGGATCTAGACAAATTTAAACAAGCCGGTCATTTATCTCTTAGCCTTTGTGCCGCAGCGAGCCCTGTAAAGCGCTTTCTCCTACCCTCAAGTGTGTTGAGCAGAGGAGGGGTGAGCCAAGACCGGACCCTTCGGGCTAGAGATGAATGAACGACTTATGGTTCTTCACGTTAATAGCAGCTAATATTTAGGGCGATTTTGTGCCTTGCATACCGACATGTAGATAGGTTTAAAAATTCTGTTTTGCATACCGCATGGAGAGAGCTGGGATGCACTGTAAGTCTTCTAACTCAGCGTACATCATTCGGTTCAATGGTGAGATTTCCATCATGGAACCACTTGCACGGCTTTTCCGCTATCTCCCTCTGATTTTGAGCACCTAGGACTTAAATAAAAATCTACAAAAACGTTAGGCGCTGGTATGAAACAGACTCAAAAAAAGTGAAAACCCAAAAATTAAAACAAGGGGACTGCTAAATAAACTTTGACCTTAATTAAAATCTGTAATGGACTATCATTGTACCGGGTTCATAAAGCCCTCATTGTTTTCAGGTACCTTGGAGGGGGACCAAAACCCTACTCCCTTGAGCGAGTGCGACCCCCTAAGGATTAAAGCCCAAAACCCAGTCTGCAACTGCTTTGTGTATCGCTTGGATTTCCGAAGTAATGACGCTTCTATCGTATGTAGGCGAGTAGGACTTGGTCACCAATGGTGACTCTCTGTTGTGAGAGCATCGACCCTGTCCGACGTATTGAGCATAGGCCACGCCTTCACAGGGGTGTCTGTCTCATTGTCCTGCGTCCGAGTAGGTTCTTGCACGCTCACGGGTGATTCCGTTGCGAGCGAGAACTGAAGTATTGGTTTCGCCTATCGGCTTCCTCTCTCTTTTCTTTGGTTGAGTAGGGATCCAGGAAGGGTTACAAGGACTCCAAAAAGTACAGACTACAGGTTACACAGGAGGAGGACAAGTACGGGATACTCTTCTGGCAGTACTCTCTCTCCTATAGGGTAGCGTACTAAGGACTTGTTATAAGATATGCCTGAAATCACAACTCTAAAAATAAAAAGATAATAAATAGCCGAGCTTTCACGGCTTCACATGGCGTGAGTTGGTGAACCCGATTTTGTATTGTGTTTGTATGGATCTAGATTAAGGTTCAAAGATCAAGTCCCGCGCCTTTTCGCACATGTTTTCGTTTCTCCCTTTGACCAACCCGCTCAACCGAGCCTCTCTACTGTTTTGCACTCCTTTTATTCCTCGTTGACCACCGTATCTTTCATCCAACATCCGATCTTCTCTTGTACTTTGCGAAGTTGATCCATGGATGGTTTCCGTCAGGACCATGCCGACACCCACATCGATTCCATGGACTCAACTCCGCCAATAAGTTTGAGGAGATTCCCGAGAACCCGATCCGGACTTTGCGGATCGATCTCCAGACTCCTCGTTTTCTACCTTTCTCTTGGCCACCCAATAAACTGGGATCACTTTTTGTCCCAATTTCGCCGTTGTGAATGGAAGTCGATTACAGTCTACATCCTTTTCCATTCACAACACGCTAGGGTTGACCTGAATTCCAGCTTCATCATGGCAGCTGAACATTAATTGCAAGTGATATGATTCGGACCATCTCCTTATGCAGATAGAAGACAGTGCGAGCCCCAGAGACTACTCTGGAATTCATCTCGTCCGACTCAGACCCTGACATGGCTCCAAAAGGAAAGGGCAAGGGTCAGCAACCACCACAACCAGAGGGACAGTTGCCAGATCAGAACCAAGTCAATGCACAGTTATTGGCATCTATCCAGGCCATACAGCAGCAGCTGACCGAGCAGGCCCTGACACAGACCGCATTCCAAGATATGTTGAATGACATGATGAACCGTGGCGATGGAGGAGGAGGCAAAGGCAAAGGAGGCAGGGGATGAGGAGGTGGAGGTGGAGGTGGTGGTCCTCCTGATGGTGACCTTGAATTACCACCACCAAATCCAACACTTAAAGAAACATATAATCCAGGAGACAGCCAGATGACTGAGTGGATCCTCATTCCACCGGTAAACGCTCACTTTGAGCTGAAGCCCCAATTCATTGCCCTTCTCCCTGCCTTTCATGGAAACACAAGCGAGGAGCCGTACATTCACCTGCAGCAATTCTCCCGCATCTGCCGCACTACTCACTATCCCAATGTCCCTCTGGACATTGTCAAGATGATGGCTTTCCCATTCAGCTTACAGGACAAGGCCCTTTATTGGGTTAACCATCTGGGGAAGGTCGTGACGATCTGGGAGGAGTTGATGTCCGCATTCCTGCACAAATATTACCCTCTAGGTCGGCTCAACCAGATGCGAGCCCGTATCAGTAATTTCTCCCAAGGACCCCATGAGTTGATACATGAAGCGTGTGAGAGATTCACTAACCTGCAGGAGAAGTGTCCCCACCATGAGATCCCTAAGACCAGCTTGATCCGGCATTTCTTTGGGGGACTGAACATTGAAAGCCAACGGTTCGTGGACGCAGCATGTGGGGGCTCCCATTTTAACAAGGATGAAGATGTAGTCTGGCAAATTTTCGAAGAAATGGCTGAAGGAGAGGCTGCCCTCTCTTCATCCAAGGCGTATCAGAAACAACCCCAGATCCTCCAGAAGCAGGTGTACATGGCTGCCTCCAAGGAAGCAGAGAGAGATGAGAGCTCCAACCTCAGCATCATCGGGGGCCATCTCTCTAAGGTAGATATCATTGAGAAGCGATCACAGGACCTCGAGAAACTCGTTGTGATCGAAAAGAGGACCCAGAACCTGGACAAGCTAGATCAGATCAACAAGTACCTTGAACTGTTGGTCGGCACTATCAACTCTGTTCAGTCGGCTACACCATCGGAAGCTCCCGCTGAGAAGAAGGACGAGCAGCAACCGCAGCATCAGCCTCAACCGAGCCAGCAGCCACCGGTAGTCCAGAACGTGTACTACGTGCAGGCGCCCGACCAGGGCCCGCCGCAGCAGCAGATGGTCGTGTACCAGCCAGAGTTCCTCTCAGTACCTGATCCAGTCTTCCCACCACCACCCTTGATTCAGGAAGTGAACGGGGTATGGGCTCATGATGCACAACCGACCCGTCCTCAGGGACAACCCCAGGGTCAGCAATTTGCCAATCGGCAGTACCACCAACCTCAGGGTGGTCGTTTTGGACAATCCTCTCAGCAGCATCAGCAGTACCAGCAGCCTCCCCAGTTTGCACAACAATGGAGGCAGAACTTTCCTTATCAACAACAGACGCAGTACCGCCACCCACAGCCGTATCACCAGTACGCGACTACCCCCTCTCAACAATATCAGCAGTATCCTCCTCCATCCTACCAACAACTTCAACTTCCTGCACCACCTCAGAACCACCAGCCACAACCTCCGCACCCATCCAACCATCAGCAACGTGGTTTGCACGCTGAACCTACTGAATCACCCCCTGTGAATCCCGCCATGGATTGCCTGGCCCAGCTTGTTAAAGGGCTAGCGGATATGAAAAAGAGGCTCGACGACCTGACCGCCACCAGAACTACCATTCCGGCGCAGGTCAAAGCCAACCCCAATAATTTCAAGAAGAAAGAGCAGGTATATTGTGATGTCCTGTCTGAGTCTGGTAATGATATTACTGTTTATTCTAATGCTGTTACTCTCAGGAGCGGTAGGGCCTTGCCTCCGCCTGCTACCAGAAGTGGGGTGAATAAAGAAACAGGTGGATCGTCATCTTCCGCATCAACCGTGCCAGCTCCAGGGGCGGGTGAGGAGGAAGAAGAAGGAGAAGCCAGTCCAGCCGTCGTGCCATGTCACCAGCAACCTCAGCAGAAAATACAAAAAAATCAGCAAAAACAAAAACACCAAAAAGAAGCTTGTAGCCGAAGCGAAGCCGCGCCAACATTGGAGGAGCCGCTAGCAGCAGCCGATCCCTCGCCAGCCGACGGAGCAGACGCTTCACTTTTTGATCGCCCTGCAGCACCAGCATGCCAAGATCCACCTTGTACTCCTTTTTGTAGTTCGGATGTACAACATTCTGCGGGCGATGATTTTGATATAAATAAGAACTCTGATTTTCCTGCTAGTGATGTACATATTCCTTTTCCTTATGCAATACAAAAATCCCAAAAAATTGCAAAACGAAAAAAGGCATTGTCTGATCCAGGTGTTGTGGATATTTTGGATAAATTGACTGTTGAGATTCCCTTGTTGAAGGCTGTGGAATATATGCCAGCTGTGAAGAAAGGACTGAAAGAGGCATGTACTAACAGGCGTCGCCCAACGCAAGAAAACAGATGCCAGCAAGTCGAGAGGCATGTCCTCGCCTTGGCCACAGTAGCAGTTATCAGCAATCTCCCCCAGGAAAAGCAAGACACCGGAGCACCTCTGATCAGTTATGAGATTTTTGACCAGGTCTTCGAGCGCACTCTCTTGGATAGTGGATCTTCCATCAACCTTCTGCCCTCGTCCATAATGCAAGAATTCGGGCTGAGACCGCTCAAGAAAACACGCATGATCCTTCAGTTCGCTGACTGATCCGTCAAGCGTCCCCGAGGTATTTTGGAAGACGTGGTAGTTAAGGTGCAGGAAATGAAATTCCCAGCTGACTTTGTAGTCCTTGATATGGACTCGCCTGCACCCCTGCTCCAGACCCCTATCATCCTTGGCAGACCATTCCTCCGCACTTCAGGTGCCGTGGTTGATTACGGGTCTGGGAAGATCACTTTCAGCTCGAACACCCAGCAAATCACGATCAACATGAACAAAGAGCAGAATGCCACAACTGATGAGAGCCAGGCGGCATCGGAAGCAGACTGTGATTTTATTGCAGAAATCAGAGACTCAGCTTTATCATTGGATGATTCATGGACCCGAGAAATCCTCACTCTCGAGGAGGACTTGGAAAGCGCAGTCAGCATATGCTCCGACGATTCATGGGAGACAGATTCTCAGATGCAGACGCATCTTCTTGAGCATTCACTCCAAACCGAACATGATCAGCTTCGCGCAGAACCGTTCGGTGCATCACCAGGATCTCAACAGGATGATGAGGATGGTAAATATCTCAAAGAAGTACATCCCACCACCAGCATGGTATCTGAAGTGACAGATAAAGTGGACAGGTCAAAACCCGAACTCAAGCCACTTCCTGCAGGCCTGAAGTATGCTTTCCTTACGGGTGAAGAACAAATGTATGCGGTCATCATCAGCAGCAGGCTGAATCCGGATCAGGAATCTCGTCTTCTCAAGGTTCTAGAAAAGAACCGCAAGGCACTTGGTTGGAGCGTATCAGATCTCCGAGGGATAAATCCAGCCCTGTGCTCACACCACATCTATCTGGAAGAAGATGCCAAGCCGTCCCGTGAATTTCAGAGAAGGCTGAACCCTAACCTTCGGGACGTCGTCATGAAAGAATCATGAAATGGTGTGATGCAGGCTTCATCTATCCCATCTCCGACTCGAAATGGGTAAGCCCACTGCATGTAGTTCCCAAGAAATCAGAGCTTACCGTGGTTACGAATGACAAAGGAGAGGAAATTTCAACTCGGGTACCAACCTCCTGGCGGGTATGTGTTGACTACCACCGTCTCAATGCAGCAACTAAGAAGGACCACTTTCCCTTGCCATTCATTGATCAGGTTTTGGAGAGATTAGCAGGCAAGGAGTTCTTCTGCTTTCTGGATGGGTACTCCGGGTACAACCAAGTGGCGATCGCTCCTGAAGATCAAGAGAAGACTACCTTCACTTGCCCGTTCGGCACATACGCCTTCAAGAGAATGCCCTTTGGTTTGTGCAATGTACCTGCAACCTTCCAAAGATGCATGTTAGCAGTCTTCGCCGAGATGGTAGGCAGTTTTCTCGAGGTGTTCATGGACGATTTCTCCGTCTATGGTGATAGTTTTGATTCTTGTCTTGAGCACCTAGACAGAGTGCTTCAGAAGTGCCGAGAAGTCAATTTAGTGCTCTCATGGGAAAAGAGTCACTTTATGGTCACAGAAGGTATCGTGCTGGGTCACGTCGTTTCCAAACGTGGCATGGAAGTCGACCCGGCAAAGGTGGATGTCATTTCAAATCTTCAGCCACCTCAGTCAGTAAAGAATGTGAGGTCATTCCTGGGGCATGTGGGGTTTTACAGACGATTTATGAAGGATTTCAGCCGCATTGCCCGACCTCTGACAGAACTCTTGTGCAAGGAGACTGAGTTCATTGTTGATCAGCTGGTTCTCCTTGCTTTCCATCAGTTGAAGGAGCTTATCACTCAGGCTCCAATCTTACAGCCGCCCGACTGGACTCTTCCTTTTGAAATAATGACCGATGCGTCATACTTTGCTTTCGGGGCTGTTCTTGGGCAAAGAAAAGACAGAGCGCCCTATGCCATTCACTATGCCAGCAGAACACTAGATGAAGCACAGAGAAATTATACAGTGATAGAGAAAGAATTGCTGGCTGTGGTTTTCGCCTTAGAGAAGTTCAGATCCTATTTGTTGGGATCAAAAGTCACAATTTTTACAGACCGCTCTACTATCCGTTACCTACAACAGAAGAAGGATGCCAAGCCAAGACTGATTCGTTGGATCCTTCTCCTCCAGGAATTCGATTTGGAAATAAAGGACAAGCCTGGAGTTCAGAATGTGGTAGCAGATCATCTCTCCAGAATAGAGCAGCATGAACCTCCTCTGAGCAATGCACCTATCACAGAAACCTTCCCTGACGAAGCCATATTAGCAGTGGATTCTCTTCCTTGGTATGCTGATATAGTCAACTACCTCGCCTCTGGGGTAATACCTTCGGATTGGACGAAGAACCAAAAGAACAAATTCATGTCGACCATCCGCTTCTACCAATGGGAAGATCCTCTTTTATTCAGAGAAGGAGCAGATTGTATTTGGCGCAGGTGCATCCCTCAGACGGAGCAGTCTAGTGTCCTCGAGCATTGTCACTCGCTCGAATCTGGTGGACACCACTCTGGAGATCGTACGGCAGCAAAAGTTCTTCAGTGTGGCTTCTGGTGGCCTACTTTATTCAAGGAAGCAGCAGAATTTGTCAAACGATGTATTGACTGTCAGAGACTGAAAGGTACACTTACTGCCAAAGATTCAATGCCCCTGAAAATCATATAGATAGCAGACGTTTTCGATGCATGGGGCATTGACTTCATGGGACCTTTCCATAACAGTCAGGGTTTTGAGCACATCCTTCTCGCCGTCGATTACGTGAGTCGTTGGGTTGAAGCTATCCCCGCTCGAGCCGCTGACAGCCGAACAATATGCCAGTTTCTGAAGAAGAACATCATTTCGCGGTTCGGGATACCGAAAATCCTCATCTTAGACAGGGGTAGCCACTTCATTAACAAAGAGGTCAAGAAGTTAACGAAGGAGTACGTCATCGATCATCGTGTCGCGTCTCTTTATCATCCGCAGACCAATGGCATGGCGGAGTTATCAAACAGAGAAATCAAGACTATCTTGCAGAAACTTGTTAGGCCAAACAGAAAGGACTGGTCTCAACTCTTGGACTCGGTCCTATGGGCTTACCGAACCGCCTACAAGCCTCCTTTGGGCATGTTGCCCTATCGTCTTGTATATGGAAAACCGTGCCATCTGCCCGTGGAATTAATTCACAAGTCTTTATGGGCAATCAACAGTTGTAATTTGGACTCACGCAAAAGTGGTCAGAAGAGGAAAGATGATCTGAACAGGCTCTTGGAATTCTGAGGCTATGCATACGATAACACCTTGATGTACAAGGAGAAGGTGAAACGCTGGCATGACTGGCATATCAGACGAAAGACCTTTGACGTTGGATAGAAAGTGTGGTTATTTGATGCAAAGTTGCGGATATTTCCAGGAAAATTAAAGAGTAAATGGACAGGGCCATTTCGAATTGTGAAGTGCGTGACAATGGAAGCATTGCCATATTAGAATTGTCCCCTGACGCACAGCCCTTCGTCGTCAATGGCCAACTACTGAAGCCTTACTTAGAACCAGACACATTCCTGGCCGTTGTTGACTCCGTTCAGCTCATGCACCATGATGACACTTCCACAACCGCCGCAGCATCAGAAGATTCAGACGATGTACTCCAAGAACTGTTTATCTGATTTTCTTCTTTTCTTCTTTTCTTCTTTTCCTTTTCTATTTTCTCTTTGTATCTAAAGAGGTGCCGCCCTTGTAGACAGTTTTCTATACTTAGGACGTACTTGATCCTAAAGTATAGGTGGGATGTGCACCCCGAGTTTTTCATTTCCTTCTGATCCTCTCCATTGTCTCCTCTTCTTGTCTATACTTAGGAGTATCTTACCCTAAGTATAGGGGGAGACAATCTGAGTACGATCTGTGTATTCCCACCCTTGACCCTCCCTGCTTTTTGTACAGTCTGCTATACTTAGGATTACTTGATCCTAAGTATAGGGGGACGGTCAACTTCTCATTCATTCATTTCATTCATATATATTCTTTAGACTTGTCTATACTCAGTACGAGTTATGTCTTTGCTTTTCCTTTCGATCTATGAGGACATAGCTCAAGCTAAATATAGGGGGGTCGTATATACCATGTATATACTATAAGCCATAACTCATACTGAAAAATAAAACATCAATTCAATCTAAAGAGCAATAAGTAACTTTATAATAATAAAAGATGATTGTGAGATCCTCAGGCTCTTTGTACTTATACTGATTATTAAGTCAGAAAAATGTTTTGTGAAAAAGTTTCTTTGAAAAATCTTGTCAAAATAAATTGAAAATAGTGTGTACAAGTATTCGACCTTTGAAAAATCAGTTTTGCGTGTAAAATTTATTTTCTTTGCATGAAAATAAATTGTGTGAAAATCAGTGTGCAAATGATTGTAAAAATTTGATTGTCAAAATTGTTTTGAAAAACCTATCTATGATGTGTAAAACCTTTGTAAAATCATTTTCAAATGAGTGTACATGTTTGCAAAATTATTTTGGACTATAGTTTTCAAAACTCTTGTGAAAGGGATTCTTGAGTAAGTCTGAGGAGTCTGCACAAAAATCTCTCATTTGTAAATAAGGAATAATCAGAAATAAAACTGGTAAAAACCATATTGTACATCAAATACTGTTTTCTTTTTTTGTATATACTGATTAATAAATCAGGTCAGATACCTATACAATATGATTTGAAAAATAGTGTGACCAGTTTGGAAAAATTTGATGTGAAATGATTTCAACCTGCGTGAAACTGTTTTGATTGAAAAACTTTTTCTTTGTGTGAAAGAAAGGATTTGAAAAACCTATGTGCAATTATTTTGAAAAATGCTTGTCAAAATTATTGTGAAAATTGTATATATATAGTGTGACAAATCTTTGCAAAAATAGTTTTCAAATGAGTGTAAATGATTGCTAAAATTATCGTGTCCTATAGTTTGTAAAAATTATTTTCAAAACTAGACCGGAAGAATAAGATCACTACTCCAAATACTTGTAAATCAGAAATAAAATGCATAAAATTCTTTCCCAACAATCAAAATAAACTACTTCATTAAAACATGTAGAGTCTTTATAAAGTCATACAGTTTGTAAATAAAGCGGCACGCCCGTGTAAATAATTGTATGTACCTTTTTGTATGTATCAAGTTTTTATTTGCAAAAAAATTTCTTTATGTAAAAAGATTCTTTGATTCTTTTAAAACAAAATTCTTTGTGACAAATTGCATCATTCATTGTGCATAGCATAAGCATACCATTCATATTCTTTTTGAGTGAGCTTGATGATTGAATCGGTCCAATAAAGTCTCAAATTGGAGCTTGGTTAGACCTTACCGCACCTAATTGCACTGGAACCTTATGGGAACTAGGTTTAAGGTACTTTAGGTCTATGCAGACTTAATTCTTTGAGAAATCAGGGCTGGGTTCAAGTCACCTCAGTGGACTAACTAGAACTTTTCGAGACACACGTACGACTCTTGCCGACCGTGACCTAACTTGGACACTTGCACCTTTCACTTGGCTCAACTCAGTTGGAGTGGTGAGGGGGTTGGATTTGCCAGTCTGAGACACACACGGGTGGAAACATTCGTCCTCGTCTAGGGAGGGAAGTGCACGCCAACCTGGTCCAATAGCCATGAGGTCTAAAGATAGGAGATTGTGGGTTGCGATAAAGCTTCAAAAGAGGGATAGTCTACTGGCTCAAGAGGAAAAACTCCTTATGTAAATGCTGCTGTGAATAGTATGTTGGAAAAAAAATAAAAATAAATATGGTCAGGCCTGTACAAAAATAAAATGCCTGCAAAGTATGTACAAAGTCAATAAGCAAGCTTGAGTTCCAAAGACAAATATGTGAGCCTGCAGCTGGATGACTTGGCTACACTGGTCTTGCATCCCAGGATAGGTAGCTACACTGGCTACCGTCCATTCTTCTCTTCACCCCCTCTTCTTGAGCTGGTTGCCACTTGAACTTAGAAGGGAATACCCTGCTCCTCGAGGAAGGAGCTGTTGGATTGGGGAATCATTGGGTTGTCATTCTGGAGAAGCAGTTCCTTTGTCATTTCAGTTGGGGAGAGCCACCATCACTTACACTGTACAAGTCAGCTTCATAGTTATAAGGGTTTGCGTATGATGTAGACTGGTTCTGACCAGGCTATTGAGGTGGGTTGAACCAAGTTCTGTGACTATCGAAGGCTGTTGTATTTTAGAGCTGGTTCCCGACTAGGTTCCACACACATCTACACCCAAGGTCTGACAGGAGCTCCAAATTCAAATTTTGTAAAGACATGCATTGCACTGAAAGCACCCCTATTCACTCTATCCTTCTTTAATTCTCCTTTTTCTTTTTCTTTATTCTTTTTGTACTTATTGCATAAGTGTTTGCTAGGGACTAGCAAAGGCAAGTATAGGGGGGTGATGAATCTCCATTTCATCACCTTTATTCTATCATTTTGGCCTCAAAAACCCCAGCAAATGCATGTAAATAGCATCAAATTGTACATAATAACATTCATGATTCATTGTATTAATTATACATTAAATACTGTGTTTAATGCCAAAATTATAGAATAATGAAAAGAAAAGAAAAAGGAATAAAATGTTGAAGATATTTTATGACCCAAACCCCGAGACCAAGGCCAGCATGGAATTGGTCGACAAGGAATAAAGTAGGGGGAGATAAGGGCCATTATACAATAAATACCTCATTTATTCATGCCTTTATTTATGCATTTTTGACACCTATTTTGTACACAATTATTTATTCATCAAATAAAGAAACTTTGAACATGAAAGTTGTAGATAATAATGTAAATAAAAATATAAAATCAAGTTTGTGTAAAAATAATACTCAGTGTACATTTTATACACAGAATAAAAAGCCAAAATCCCAACTTCACAGACCCATATCTTGCAGATAAAAACTCCAAATCACCCAAACTCACTTTAATTGTATATAGCTTTCCATGAACTATTTAATAAAATTGGTTTCATAATTTTTGGAGTCCATATGCAAAAGTTAGGTTTTTGGCCCTCATTGTACATAATACCTGAATAAAGTATTACATTTATTCATTATTCATTATTGTAACAAATTTATATTTTTGGAATTTTATAAATAATGTATATAATGCATACACATATTAAAGGTAAAAGAAAACCAAAAATAATTCATAAAATGAAATAAGTCTACAAAATTCATAGACAAAATACCTATACTATATATCTTTATATAAATAAAAAGGATTTTATTCCTTGGTTCTTCTATTCTTTTATATTTTTATAATAATGTATACATTATACATAACTCATTAAAAATGTAAATCCAAAATAAAAATCAAGAAAATACATTAAATAAATTAAGTATATAAAATATATAGGTAAAATACCTATAAGTATACTTACATATGCATATACCTAATTATTTAAAAATGTAAATAAACTCCTAAAAATTAAATAAAAATACCTTTATACTCACAAAAATAAATTATAAATTTATAAAATAAGCTAATAAAATAATAAAAGAAAATAAACAAATTAAAAATAAAATACACAAAAATACATGTAAATACATACATATACACATTATTAAATTAAAACCATAATAAAACACTTCGAAAAATTCAATATAAATCACAAATAAATACTACATGAAAAAATACACATTTTTTATGTTTTAAGAAAATTCAAATAAAATCATTTACTATGGTAAATAAATCAATTTAGGCTTAAATTTCCTGTTTTGTCTTTTAGCGGCCGACGTGGACCAATGTGGCGCCGGCCTTCGTTGACCCCCTGGTCAACTGTCCCATCCCTGCTCTGGCGCTTCTGAACTATCAACTCCCCCAATTTCCTCCATTTTTTGCGGCCATCCCGTCCATCGTTCAAGCTCGCTTCCTTCACAAGAATTGCTCTCTGATTATCCATGATGCCCGCCAAACTCTTAGATCAATCAGATACTCGTTGGATTAAGAAATAATCGCCGGTCAATAAGGCCTCCTGCCAATGTTTATAAATAAGTAGCTCCGCCTCCTTCCTCGAATTTGGCCAATTTCATTCCAACCTAAAGCCTTGATCTTGTTCCTGGACCGTTCCTCGTGACAGGGGGAGTGACCCAGCGCCTCGACTCAGCCGGAGGACGGAGAATTTTGACGCGGCGGAGCTCCGGCGTCCGCCCTGCTCCCTGGTGGCCCCCAGGTATAAGAGCTGTCCTTTTCATGCTTTTTAGTTAGGTTTTAATGTTAGTTCTTAATTCCCGTTGTTAGATTAGTCTGTAGTTAATCCCCGTAGCTTAAAATCCCAAATTCGAAGTTCGCCGGAGCTCCGCTCCGGCGACTTCTTCACCGTAAACCCGACTGTTTCCGACCGCCACGAGCACCCCATCTCGATCCCCATCGCTTTCTCCATCGATCGCACCCATTTGATCAACCCAGGACCCTTGGTCTTGGCGAATCAGGGCTCCACCTCCACCGTTCGTCGGAGCCCCTCCGCCCCACTCCATTTTGCGGTGAAGCCTCAAAACCTTTGGTCGAGGAGGTAGCCCTCTCGCCCCCAGTTCTTCCTCTGCAAGTCAAATGAAGGATAGAGCGCATCTGGGCTCGAATCGAACCAGGAAGAGGTTCCTAGAGGTCCCTTACTTCTCTGACCTCGTCCGAACGACTCGGACCTCCAGGAGCCATGATAGGACCTTCAGGAGACGCAGAAGGTCGCTAGCTACGAGCAGAGCGCGTCGGAGGCGAGGAAGGTGCTCGGAGGAGCCCGAGCTGCTCGATCGAAGCTCGCCGGGGGTGAGCTTCTTCCCTGTTCTTCCAGGCATCTTCAGCACCGTCAGATCGAAGGAGTTGGCCCAGAATGAACCAGAGCCGTCAGATGAAGCGCCACATCGACCGTCTGATCAGCGAGGCTGATCTAATCTCCGCCGTCATCTGCGAATCATCATCGGCTGATAGGAGCACGACGCGTGGCAAGTGGAAGCGGTCCAACCGTCGGATCACACGCTTATTAGGGTTAAATTTCACACCTAACCCCCCGCTTTTTGTATTTATAGTTTAATACCCAAAATAAAAGGTTAAGTTGTAAATAAGTTGTATAAATTGCAGAAGGACCCTTAATGTTTTTATATTTGCGTTTTAGTCCCTCCACACCTCATGTGCAGCACCCACGTGAGGTGCATGATATTTGCATTTAGACCCCGTCGGGTTTTTGTGATTGTAAAATGGCCCTAAAAATAAAAGTGCACGTTTATTTTTATTGTGACTTTTGCATGTATGCCCCTGTCAATTATTTTATTTGCAAAAATACCCCTGCCAGGCCATTTATTTTTTGTATGCTTTGTCTATTTATTTTGTGCTTCATATTTCTTTGAAAAATTTTGCAAAATAGACATAAGCTCCTGTTAGTGTAACATTGCACGCTATATTTTTAGTTTTTAATTTTGTTACATTTTTGCATTTATTAAAAATCAAAAACATGCATTTTATTTACTGTCTAACTTATAAAATACCAAAAAAATATTAAAACACCTCGAAAAATCCCAAAAAAATTAGCTATGGTGTATTTTGACCTATTTCAGTGTCAGTCTAATAATCCCTAAAAATATCAAAAGGAAAACCTTAAAAATTGAAAAATACACAAAAACTTCAAAAAATATATAAAATTAAAGAAAAATCAGAAAAATGTGAGCTCAAATCCTATTTATGCTATATTTTAGTATCTTTATTAGAAAAATAGTGTGGAAAATTTTTGAGGTTGTCTGCTATTTTTAACTCCTATTTTTCTTACAGCCAGCCCCTAATTCCCTGTTTGCCCTTATTTGGTTATTTTAAAATACTAAAAATGTTTTGAAAAATGCCCAAAAATCACAAAAACAGTAAAAAACATGAAAATACCAAAAAGACTTCATTCCTGAATTTTTGACTATTTTTGTAAATTTTTATAAATATTATAGCACCCCTTTATATATATATGTACTCCCTAAAAGAAAAAAAGAAAAAAATATATATAAATATATATAACTACTTACATATATTTATACATATATTTATTAAGATATAAAATCCTAAAATAAAAAAAATATTATTACTATTATTTATACATATATATATATAATGTATGCATTAAAGCTACATTATCACCCTCTATGGGTATACACATATTCATATATTTATATTTTATAAATTCTATATATATATTACCTAATTATATTATTAGAAATAATAATAATAATAAAACATTAAAAACCCACAAAAATAGGCTTAACACATGGATGACTCTGTGATAGATGCACATTGTAGGCTTATGCATTTTTGTATTGCTCTCTGTGGTTCGACCTCTACATGCTTGTTCCCTATACATTTTATGGTAGAGTAATAAAGATTAATTCACATTTCTTTTTTAGCTTAATTATTTTATTCTTTTATTGTGAGTTAATTGCTGATTAACACCGGTCTTCTGTGAGTGGCCGCCTCAGCGACAACATTTTTATATCATGGTGACCCTCGTGGAATATCGTGGTTATCATAGCCTCGAAGGGTCGTCGGGTCCCGAGGCTCTGGCGCACCTCGCGGCGGCGCACGACGGCAAGAGTCGCCGGATCGATGGTTGGAGGCGCCCTCTTCTCTCTTTGACACCCTCCTCGCGCAACTGTCACTCTGGGGAGTAAGGTGGAGGTCCTGGGAGAAAGGTGCGTAGCCAAGGATGGTGTGAAAAGTTTGCTGGAGGCGAAGATTTATATGGCTAGGGGACCGAGAAGAAGAGGGTCAGGCGGGTGATTCGGAGCTCGGACCCCGAGGCAAATCCCCGGACGTGGATCAGGGAAGGTGCAGGTGTAATCAGGACCCGAGGTTTGCGCAAATGGTGCTCGAATCTGGCTTAGGAAATTAGTCGAAGTTGGGTCTGGAGCGAGATCCGCAGGGGAAAAGGTCCAGGGGGGAGTTGACCGGGGGTCAACATCCCCCGAGGACCAATGGGATGCTACCATTTGGTAATTATTTGGAAATTCAATAAAAAATAATAAATGACCTAATTTTGAAAAAGTTAAAACATAAAAAATGTTTATTTATTTTCAAATAATTTTTTGTGATATTTATTTATTTTTTTGAAATAAAAAATATGTATTTACATTATATTATTAATATATATAGGTATATACAATATGAATTTTTAATTTTTAATTTTTAATTATTTATTTTTATACATTTATTCCAATTTTATATTTTATTTATAACATAACATTTGGAATAATAGGTATTTTTAATTTATTTTTATTATTTGTTTACATAGGTTAAATAAAAAGCTTTATATACATATTTACATGGTATATATACAAGGTGGATTTTGATTTTATTTCTTTTTCTTTTTATATTATTTTTATTTTTCTAATTTTTATTTTATTTATTTACACCATGAAATATGGAATGTGAAAATATTTTTATTGTATTTTAATTAGTTATTTACAAAAAGAAAATAAATAGATGGGTGATTCTATATACATGGTCCATGCACAAAGATGAGAGAATTTTATTTCTTTTTTTTTATTTTTATTTTATTTTTCTTATTTTTATTGTAATTTTATATTTAAAAATATGTACAAATTAATAAACACATATTTTTATTTTTATTTTGAGGAAAATAATATTATTTATATACATAGGTATATGTACACACAATTGAGCTTCCCTATCTCTCTCTACTTGAATTCTTTTGCGGTCAGGCCCATGTTGAGCCCTCCCTTGGGATTAGGTCACTCAATATTTATTCTAAATATTTCTCTCTTTTTTTATTTCTTTATTCTTTTATTTATGCACAAAAACATGCTAAATATTGTAATTTACACAATGCATGCTTATTGATAATTTATGCTATTTACATGAATATACAATGTGTTTGCATAGGTTTTGTAGCTAAAATAAAAGAATAAAGAGTGATGAATGGGTATTCATCATCCAACACAGGTAAGCAACTAAATTCATTAAAATTATTTTCTTAATTGATCTATTTCCACTCATTAATAATTCTTCTCATGTTTACATAGGTACCTGCTCCATTTAAGTAAATGTACACAGTTGCCTTTGGGTGTTACTTCTTTAGAGCACATGTACTCTGAGCTGGATAGGGGTGCAAAGATCAGAACATCATCATCACATGTACATTTTATGTCAAACATGTGAAAGCATAGACTTATCTCGATAAAATTAATAATATGCAGGTTTAGGCATGGGAACATGTGCATATTAGAAGAGCAGTTGTGAGACAACGTGCAAGTACACAAGGAAGATCATTGACCCTAAAATGGATAAGCATGAGAAGATTCAAGGAGAATGTGCAGACCACAATGCTTGTTTATTATCGGAATGAGATGGATACACATAAGGATCATCAGGTAAATAGTGATAATAATTACATTTTTTAAACGTAGTGAAGAATTACATGTGATTCTATTTTTATGAATATAGATAAATTGGACGCCCTTTGTTGAGGAAGAAATCATAGAATTACATCCAATATATAGAAGTGGTTAGCCCGTTTGGATGAGTAGAGTACCACTGATCTATTATGATATTGTATCTATGCATCTACTAGATTGAGTGATACGTCAATTTGAGATGCGACAACATATCCCAGCTTTCATTGAGAGGATACATGTCATCTCTCGATGTAATCGTACGTGAATCGGTGGCATCTTAGATTGGTCTTTAGTACATCGAGAACATGTGGACTGATGGGATGACAGAGAAGATGTGGATGTCATTGAGCATTAGGATGCAAACAATGATGTCTACATGCAATGGTATTGGAGTATAACAAGAAGGTGGATCCATACGTAAATTCCACCTCCTACAATAACGTACCAACCACATGGTCCAATAGAAAGACATCTCATAGGTTTCATACAATTGCTTATCTTTCTTTGTAATATATACCAACAATCAAATGAGTTATATCCTTAACATGTGGATACAATTCTATATGGAAGATACCGTCCTGATGCAATTCGACAGTCGACAGATTTGCCTTTGACCACATGGGTGAAAATTGAAGATACCATTACTCTTTTCGATGATACAATTAACATGTTTTCATTGATGGATCCATTCCACCAATATGAACAAGAATACATGTCATGAATATACATGCCATGACAAGAGAAACAAACCTTTGGAGCTTTAGGTTTAGTTTTTCCCTTTTATAATAAGTACAATCTTATAAAGATTTAATGATAATATGATTCCCTTATGTATGGGCTATGGATGATATTTGCGAAAAAGGATACCAACAAGAGAAAACAGCTTTAGGGCTTTAGATTGTAATAAGTTGTTTAGTTATTTATCTCATTTAAAAAATTATTGTTTAGCTTATGAGATATTAATAATACAAATATTTTAGATATGGGCTATGCATGATATGGCAGAGAAAGATGCCAATAAGAGCAACCAAACTTTGGAGCTTCAGGTTGTAATATCTTCTTTAATTAAATATCACATTCCAAAAGATTTTGTTTAATTTTGTGAGACACTAAATTCAATGCAATTCTTATAGGTACATGCCTTGCAAGATATCTAGAAACTTCGAGAGGAACACGGTTTGGAGGATCATCATTTGTAGGTCCTTCAAGTCAATTTGACTCTGGGCCTTCTCAGCTCACACCTCCTACTCAATATGATTCAGAATCCCTTCAAAGTGAGTTGTTTGCTAATGTCCACCATGTTGAGACAAACGACTTTGAGAGATAGTTATTTGGTAATTCGGTGATAATACTGCAACAACCCTTGGGACTGCCTCGAAGACGATCAATCAGAGTTAGGATCAACGAGCCTATGTCATTTTTGTCAGAGCTAGCACGTAATCAATGGTTGAAAGAAGAACCAGTGAACAAATTAGTCAACCACATAATCCTCCATGAAAGTCATTAGCTAAGTCCCAACAACCTAGGCATGTTCCAACACATGTAGAAAAAATATTAAGTAGAAGAAATAAAAAATCTACACATGAAGATAGATGCAAGTCAATGAGAGAAAGTTGAAAAAGAAATGAAGGGGGAGGAGTACGAGACCTAAGCGGATTTTTAAGGTGATGGAGAGATCAGAATCTATTTTTCCATTCCAAGTTAAAGTGATTGAAAAATCTTCTATGTATTTAGTAGAATAATTTAAAAATATTTTTTTATAATTTTAATAGAATATTTTATCTTTTTTTCAATATCCGATGATCTTATTATGTGGAATTTGGATATATATTTTCCTGGACAATTACCTTGATATCAAAAATGATAAGAAATTCGCATTTGTTCATAAAATCATACGAGGCACTCAATGCATAACACTTAAAATGAATAGTTAATATTTTTTTAAAAAAGTCCATTGTATTAGTACTTGTATATGTTAGGAACATTTGTATAATTTGGAGGGCACTCAATGCAAATGTATAGGGTACTGAGGAATTTTACACAATAGTGTCTTGGAGGGGAGTCAATGCAAATGTATAGGATATTGAGGAATTTTTATAACATGCACAATAGTGTCAAGCTCAAATCGGCACCTCATGTAACGATTTGGAGGGCGTATCTCAAATTAGACACCTCATGCGCCAATTGGTGCTTAAAATATTAATTATCAAAAGTTGATGATTATTTAATTAATTATAAAGTAATTAATAACTATTTTAAAAAGTCATTTGCAGACCTCCTTTTTCATACCTTTAATATAAAAAATTGCATTGGGAAATCTCAAAAAGGAAACCCATGAATCAATATTAAATTTCAAAACTAACATACCATGTTCTATTTTCTTATAATATTTATTATTCAACTTTAATGTAGCAATTGTAGTTATAATAACTACTACAGTGCATACTCCAGGCCCATCATATATTGTAAGAAGATCAGAAGGGCAATAACTTGTGATCAACAAATTCATATGATCGCCAATAATGTATCAATGTTTTTTCTTGTTTAATTATTTGATATTTTTAATTTGTATTTTTCGGAATTGCATTAAATCATTACAAATGTAACTATATGTGCTTTTTTGTTGCAAAGAACAAAGATGTAGACCTCCATTGAGTCGGTAAAATCAAATCTATTTATCAAAATGCTTCTCCGGTAGCTCAGGATATCTCTTTTCAGCCGAAGAACAGAATCTTATTTCGTTCCATTTTGAGTCAAATGAATATTTCAAACACATGTGCACTCACCACTTTTTTGATCAAATTGACAAAATATGTTTTCCTTTGATTTCTCCAAAATGATGAATCTTATTTTTATATTTTTAGGAACTGGATTATGGGATATTCATAAATTTTGATTTCCATTTCTGAAGAGGAAGAAATAAAATAACACAACAACGCCCACGATTTTGATCAATTAATCTTCAAGCTTTGAAAACAAGCTAAAACTTTGACTTTATGCCCAATCTATTCGAGTTCTTATTCATCATAAGTAGATACCCTCCACCAATGGATGGATGAAGAAATATTTTATTATTTTTATTCTACAACTACTCTACTTAAATTATCATTATTCTACTTAATATAAATTGCTAATACTTAATTTCATAACTTAATATACTTAAAATATATTGTATATTATTAAATTATATTAAGTATTAATTATCAATATATTATTAATACTAAATTACATTTTATATAATAACTCAATATAATAGAATATAATAATATTTAAATAATTAGAATATGATAGTTCTACAATATACTTTTATATTAGTTTACTATCTTAGATGGTGTTTATTCTAGTCTGATTATTTCATTAAGACTCCGAATTTGAATCTCTTTTATTTTTTCAATCAAAAAATAAGTAGTAAATGAATTATATATTATAGATATCAAATAAGTGGTTTACCAAAATTTTTCGAATCAATCTATTTGTGGGTATGTTAGATTTTTGTTTTAACAATGCAATATAGTAATACTAGTCATACATGTAAATCTAATTAAAATTAGTGAATATTAAAATTGGTAATATTAGAAAAATTAAAACTGATAAATAAAAATAAAATTAATAATAATAAATAATAAATAATTTTATGCTACATTAAAATATTATATTATTAGGTATATATGATTATATAATTACAACTTTTTATTCAATAAATTTGATTGATTGATTCAAGTTTTCTCTTCGTAAACGGATCCATTTTGCATTTTCATTATTATGGGTAGTTCCTAGAAAAGATTGAACTAATGACGCATGCAAAACTTGAATTGTCGATGTAGATGCTACAAAAAAAAGATAAGAAAATAAAGAAAGGAAAAAACTAGAGCACGAGGTATTGGGTGTATTCTCAAAGTTCACTGTGGCATAAGGGATGATTTAAGATATTTATAACAGAATTCACTTATTTCTAATGGTCAAATGGATGTGAGTTAACCACATGGTCCATAATGTAAAAGTTAACAAGTTTGCGAGATTTGGTTTATAATTATGAAGTATACAAGTGTGAGCGGATAATTGACAAAGTTTTTAGGATTCATGGTGTAAAAAATGTATGTCCCGAAAATCTCATGCAAGTCGTGGTCCCCATAGTTCCTTTCCTTTCTTTTACGTGCCATTATCACCAAAAAAAAGATTAACATACACATTAAAGGGATTTTACACCAAGACCCCATATAATCTTTGTAAATTACATCGTGATCCCATAATCTTACTAACCGTCACACTACAATCCTTGGACATCAACATATCTGTTAAATAGAGTTATTCGATTATAAAGGCTGTGGTATAATCTGAGGATGAGAAGAATTATGGTGAATGGACAATATTTTAGTAGCCACGGTGCCACACAAGTGCCCCAGATTTCTAATCCTTTTTCACGAAAAAGAAAAAGAAACATGTATTGTATATATTAAATAAAAATTACCAGATATTTATTTAACACTCATTCATAGCACACCGATCTATATACTCAAATAATACCTAATATTGCACAAAGAAGCAACATGGCAGCAACTCCGTTTTTACAAATTCAAACTAAGTTCATAATGTCATGTATTCGGTGGAATTTCGTTGGGCTAATAATATATTATTATTTTTTTGATCGCTGACCCGAGCAATTATTTGCGCTAATAAATGAATATTATTGTTTATTATACGTGATTGGAACCTCATGATCTCAGGCCAATGGGGCATCACGCTTCCAGAAAACTAAGAAAATGAAAGAAAAGTAAAAGAATTATTTTTTTATCCAATTTTCCACACTTTTGAAGAGATTTCATTTCATGACTTTCGACCCTCTCACGTTTGAAACTGATGAGAAATAAAGAAAGATTTTTTTTAAAAAAAATCTCCTAGTTTCTATATTTATGTGTTGTGCAGCTCCCACGATGCGAATGGAAAGAAACCCCTGGAGCTTTCTCCGCCAGCGGTTTATGTAATGGTTGACCGACTTAAGATTGCAAAGTTACGCTTCTGCCCGGTGGGTCCCCCTTTCTAGTCAAATGAAGGAAAGCTTTGTGGAACTAGAAAAGAGTCCTCTTACCGAGGTCTCGGTGAAGATGAATTATCGGTCCTTAGAGGACTTAGGAGAGAGGGAGTACTCGACTGGTTTCTAGGTCGATTTTCTAGCATTCTCTGAGGTCGATCTTCCTTCAACTAGAGTCATTGCCAGCCGACGAACCCCTCGAACTCCAGAGGTAGAAAGAGGGCAAGCCACACTCCTCTCATCACTTTTTGTGAAGGTGTTCATCACGAGAACTTCAACAAAACGACATGATGAGATAAGGCAATCTACCCCGAGTTAATAGGCTATATGGATATGGTCACAACTATAGATCCAAATTAGCTAGCCACGATTTGTTTCAAGAATGATAATACACACTGGCCGCGATTTGTTTTAGAGCTTGGTATATAAATGTAGATACTATTATACTGTTCAAATTACTTCCAGTTCTCAGTTGTTGATATGCTTGCTAGTGTATCTACGTATAAATATAGAAAATTTCAGATGAGATAGTGTCTTTCAATGGTGGCGGAAAGCCTGCAATCAAATCCATTTATATTTCATGTGAAAACTAATATTAAATGTTTGATGTTGTTAATTATTTTATTGATTAAAAGTCTATTTTGATCATTTTAACATATTCTAGACACACAATGTATGTCAACTGCGTGATGCATGGAGATGGGAGAAGATCCATATCTGCCAACTATTTATTGATTTCTTACCCATACAACATTCAACATCTTCCTCAACAAAAGACGCCACCATAGTCGACATTGCCCTACCACATTCTCTGCCCTTATCATGTCATCGCACACTACCTTCTCTACGCCTCGCATCACTATCACTACATCAACTATCAACAACGTCAAGCACGTCGAAACAGCAATCAACATCTCCTACGTGGTCATTGTGATGAATGATTGTACAACTCTACATAGTAGACTATGTGTTATACATAGTTGATTACATATTCTAATAAATATTTTTTATTTACCAAAATCTATTTATTTTTACATGTTACCTTTTCATAAAATAATTGATATATTACTTATTTTGCATATTGCCATATAAAAAAATAGAAAAAACGCATGATTTTACATGAATTATTGGAGTTCACATGCAACACTATCGAAATATATTGGCTGCAAATATTTTAAAAAATCATATAATGTCGATTCGCTTCTCATTTGACAAAGAACCATACAAAGGATACAAAGATATGAGGAACTTTACATAAAATCACTAGAGTACACGAATGACGGCTAAAAATTACATTGAATATAGACAGATGGATAACAAAAATACCAATTAGATGGAAAAAATAGTAGTTTGAAATATGAATTAAAATTGGAAATTAAAATAAAAAAGATGATCGGAATACTTTTTCTTGATAACCGAAATTGTACATGGGGGTTGCCCCATAGGGGGAGCTAACTTGTCTTCCCCATCCCATTTTTTTATTTTTTTTGAAAATTTCTTTCGAAAAATTTCATCACTATATCCTTAAATTATGTCATTAAAATTTTGTGCGAAACAGAGACTCCTACGACCTCCATCCAGACAGTCATTTTTTAATGGTAACATAATTGCTAAAATCGACCACGTCTGGATGGAGGCCATAGAAGTCTCTGTTTCACACAAAATTGTAATGACAAAACATATGGATATATTGATGAAAATCCACGAAAGAAATTTTCAAAAATAAAAAATAAAAAATAGGAAAAATGGGGCGGGGGAATCAAGTTAGCTCCCCCCATGGGGGCAACACCATTTTACCCTATATATATAGGACTTATCCAGAGAGCCATGTGCCCATTTAAGTTGCGGTGAGCACCAAACGTGGGCTCGTCACGTGTATTTCCATTTGAATGGTTGCATATTTCGAAGGAGCACGGTTTTGGAAGGATTTAATATGTTTGAGCCTTTTATATTTCCAATTATATCGAGTCCTTAAAAAAAGGAAGACAGTTTTAGAAAGATACATTCAAATCATTAATTTCATTCCGAAGAAATAATCATTGTACATTTGATCAGTAATGTACATAATGTACTCAAGTAATTATATGTTGTGAGATCAGTAATACTGAAACAATTGCCAGTATTTTACACCTGTAATATTACATTGTATAGAGATCAGTAATTCATTCATGTTACTCAAGTAATACATATTCAGTTCTCAAGTAATTATTGGTGTGAGATCAATAATTAAGTATGTAAATTACTAGTATCCATACAATAAGTACTGATTACAAATGTTCATTTTACTGAAGTCATTTTGATTGTTACTAATGTTATAGTTACTTAATACTTTGAATCTTACTGAAGCACCTCTTATTTACTTATATAACCTTTTTAATTACAATAATGCATCGAGTGTTACTGATAGCAATACATAAGTTACTGGTCACGTGGTTTTTTATACTTATTCCAACGTACTTATTCCATTATCCTCTTTTACCTACAATTTATTACATTTTACTGATGCTTTTATATATCTTACTTGTTTTATTCTTTGTTTTGAATTACTATCGAATCACACATTCTTTACTTATGTAGTCCATTTAATTACTTGTAATACATCAAGTGTTACTGAAAGCCACATATAAATTACTTAATTATTGTTATTTGATGAACATTCAAATTTCAATTGTTGTCTTATAGTCCATTTAGATGATGTTGTTTTGCTCTCGCTCGTCGTCATAACAACAACTTCTTTAAGATACCAAATTGTTGCATTGTTCTGCACGAAATAATAAGTTAATTGACCAAAAAATATTAAAATATCAAGAAATTGGAAAAGAATACTCATTACTTACAAATTTTCAGTAACATTTCAGGAAGATACTTGCTTCAGTATTATTTTATATCCGAGAATAGTAAGAATTGTAAAAAGGAAAGTAACTCAGCAATATACTCGCTTTAGTAAGAATCATTCAATGACAAGTAACTTGTAATGAATTGTTAGTAACATTTGTTATATGACAAGTAACTTGTAATGAATTGTATTTATAATAGTAATTCAATGTGAAGCATAAGTAATTTGATGAGCTACTTAAGTAACTTACTGAATTGAGATCGGTAAGATAAACTTCGGAATTCATATAAGTAAGAATTCACTATTTCGAAAGTAAGTAGATTCATTTTTGCTCAAAACATCAGTAACTTTTATTTCTATATCAGTAGCTAATAGAAAAGGATCAAGTAAATATTTAAATTACTCAGGTAATTTGTAGAATTTTCATTAGTAATAATGATTATAAGGGCAGTAACTCAATATATCTTCAATGTAACACACGAAAAAGTAACAATTATGTTAGCATTAGTAACATAAAATATCTTATAAGTAAATACATCAGTAACTCAGTATATCTTCAAAGTAACGTATTAAAAGTAACAATCATGTTAGCAATAGTAACATAAAATATCTTATAAGTAAATTAAGTAAATACATTAGTAACTCAGTATATCTTCAAATTAACACATGAAAAATAACAACTGTGTTTACTGTAACTTTTTATTATATGAAAACAAAATACATTCGATAAAAAATCAATTTCTACAGATCATGTATCAAAATGAATAAAAATTGATATTATGAACACCACTTTCTCATATTTCAATCATACTTCTCGAAAAATGATTGCTTACGATAAAAAATATGAAATTTCATAAGCGATCAAATCATGAAATCATGAAACGATGAAATAGAACAAAAATATCATTAAAACAACGAAATTATGATAGAAATAAGCGATCAAATCATAATACAAATCACATACCTCTCTTCTTGCGTTGAAATGAAAAAAAGTACCTTGCGTTGGAATGAATCGATAGTTTTAGCAATCATATAAGCGTGCCCTGCACTTTCCAAAAACGTAACGTTATTTTTATAAAAGTTTTAATTTCCGATTTTGTTTTATTTCCTTATGAAAATTAATTCCTATTTTTTTGGGATTGAATCTTGTAGATGGACGGCTGCAATTGGGTGCTCAAAAAAACCCAAATGGGTACAGGGCTCTTTGGATAAGTTCCCATATATACATACATACATACATACATATATATATATATATATATATATATGAGGAAAAGGAAGCTTTTTTAAGTAACAACCAACTTGGTTGTTACACAAAGCAGTTCCCCCCTCCCTTTTTAAATTTTTTCAAAAATAAAACTATGTATATTCATCTATATATCTCTCCTACATGTCATTCGAATTTCGTCAGAAACGGAGACTCCTATACCCTCCATCTAGAACATGTAATTTTTAATGGTCTGAAATTAGCTATAATCGACCTATTCTAAATGGAGGGCATAGGAGTCTCCGTTTCTGACGAAATTCGAATGACATGTAGGAGGGATATATATATATATATATGCATATACATAATTTTATTTTTGAAAAAAATAAAAAAGGGGGGAAACTGCCTTGTGTAACAACCAACTTGGCTGTTACTCAAAACAACCTCCCTCCCCTCTGTCACTCTACATATGTATACGTATGTTTGTATGTATGAATGAAAAACTTGAAGTGATGTGGCACTTTTCCGCATTTACGATGTGACAAATCTTTTCAGCCTTCTAACCATTCCTCATTAAAACCGTTTATGACATCGAAAACCACTAATCTCATCTTCAGTCAATTGCCATTTTTAGAAACCAACTCTCTCTTCCCATTTCAATCCCCTATTTTTAAAGGATTCATTATCACACTCAATTAATTACCCAAATAATCATTCAAATCAAAGCTGAAATTCCACACTTTTGTTAGACATCTTCCGTCGCGACTTTCTTGAAAATTCCATCGTCGAAACATTCTACCATGATATGCACTAGATCTTATGATGGTTTTGACATTATACATGTAAAAAACTTTCGTTCTTTAGTTTTTCATTTCTCATCATACAATTCTTCAATCGTTCTTTAGTTTTTCATTTCTCATCATATAATCCTTCAACAAAATTTTGTCGATGCCTTCATACCTGAAATAAACGTATGCATATAATAGTTATGTTTCCCTCATTTCAATAGATCTATATGGCATCTAAATGCAGATACAGATCTCTGCTATTTGCGATTTTAAGATCCGTCATGATTTATATTCTTTTAAACGATTTGAAACGGAATGTATACTTATAATTTCTTTGTTATTAATGTAGATATCTATTGAATACGATGGCAGCGGTGAGCCATGGAGGCTTGGAATCGTAGGTTCGTCAAAGATGGGTTCATCGAAGATGTCACATATTAAGGGTTTGGACGTTTGTTTGATTTTGTAAAGCAGAAAACACAATTGCAAAATACGGTAACAAAAAGATGGATTCACTTGTTTCGAGACTTCCTTTTGGATGTATATTTGATATTGTAATTAATGGACATAAAACTTTACCAAGAATGTAAAATAAGGTTGATGGGGTGGCTGCCCCACCCTATTTTTTTGGCATTTTTTTATTTTTTTGAAAAATATCACCATGTATATTCATCTCTATATCCCTCCTATATGCCATTCGAATTTCGTCAGAAATAGAGACTCCCACGACCTCCATCCAGACATGGTCGATTTAAAAAATCCTGTGACCATTAAAAAAACGACGTCTGGATGGAGGCCGTATGGGTCTATGTTTCTGACGAAATTCGAATGGCATATAGGAGGGATATAGGGATGAATATACATGATAATATTTTTCCAAAAAATAAAAAATTTTTACAAAAAATGAGGTGGGAGCAGCCATGTTGGCTGCCCTCTGGGGGCAGCCCCATTTTCCCATGTAAAATACACTTATAAAATGTGGAATATGGACCAAAGTTTAAACTTATATGATTCATGTATCTGACTGTAGAAAAATTTCAAATAAATGTAAAAAGACTATGAAAAATATAAAATAGAAATTAGAAATATATTATATGTGTAACGGTTTGTTTCTAAAAAAAATAATACAGACTGAAACATTTCCGACGAAAATGAAGATAATATTATTATTATTATTATTGTTAATAAGGAAGAGATAATAAGGACTATTATCCATTAATTATACAATAATTATCCATTATCTAGTTATCACTATTATCCATTAATTAAATCCAAATTATTATTACGAATTATCTCTTTAATTGAGTCTATAAATACATGAGCCTCCAATGACTTTCACACACATTGCCTTTGGGAGAGAGAGTCTAGAGAGAGAGAAGCCGACGACAACATTCTTTCGTCGTGTCGTTTCCGAATTCAACATCGACGACCCTCTCCGTCAACATCGGAGTTTGATCTGACGAAATTGAAGGATCAACGACGTGGCTGACAACGGTCCGAATTTGGCGGAATCTTGGACGACGAATTTCTTGCGTCGACGAGGTATGTGTCGAACACATAGGATCGTTAAATAGTGTTTTTTGTATTGATCATTGATTTAGAATTATGACTTATAGATGTATGTGTCGACCCCATATGATCGAGACATAAGTTTTGTGAATGCCTTCAAATTCAAATTACATGTATATAAACATCATTCGATCTTTGTTGTTGTCAACATAAGCGAATGGTGGAACGAAGGGTAATAGCATATTTACTTGTTGTGTGTGTGTGTGTGTGTGTGTATATATATATATATATATATATATATATAATACACAACTCTCCTTGTATCACGATCTCGGGAGACTCGGGATGATTTCTCTACAAACAGGAGAGAACATATTTGTTGTTTTCGTAATCACAAGGTGTTTGTGACACAACATGATACTATTAGACTATTAAAGTTTTGTGATGCAAATGATAAGATAAGAAGTTTGTGGGTAGTAAAGAACTTTTTATATCACATCCACTGAAGTTTATGGGCAGTGCTATTTTGTTTTAAGGAAGTAAATTTCCAGAATAATGTTGATGGTTTGTCATTTTAATAAATCGATGTCAATTATGTGGAATGTATTACTTGATTATTATAACTATATGATCTAAAAAAAGAATTGTCAAAGGTGATTTATTCCTTCAACTTTTGGATTAATTTACTTGTACAGGTTTTCGGTGGATCTAATGCACTATTGGAATTTTCAATTCTGAAATGTTATATTATGCATGCGTTAATTTCACATCCACTCATGATGAATCCTCATTCGTCTCTCTTTATTCTTTTATTTTAGCTAAAAACCTTTGCAAAACATCCTGTATATGTGTGTAAATAAAATAATTTATCAAAGAGCATGCATTGTAAATATTAATAATTAGCATGTTTTTGTGTAAAAATAAAAGAATAAAGAAATAAAGAAAAAGAGTGAAATATTTAGAATAAATATTGAGTGACCTGAACCCAAGGGAAGGCTCCACAAGGGCCTGACCGCAAAATAAAATAAGTAGAGAGAGATAGGGTAACTCAACATGGTGTAAATACCCCTCTTTGTATAAATATTTTATTTTCTAAAAATAAAAATATTTATGTGTTCTTTTTATTTTGTATATATTTATTAAAATAAAATAAAAATGGAAAAATAAAAATAAAAAGAAAAAGAAATAAATTCTCTCTCATCAGTGTACATATACCATGTATATAAAATAAAAGATGTATTTATTTCACCCTTGTAAATAATTAATAAAAATCATTTTATATTCCATATTTTAATATGTAAATAAATAAAATATAAAATTAGAATAATTGTACATAAATAAAATAATAAAAATAAAATTCAAAAATACGTAGGTATATATACCTGTATATAATAATAATATAATATAAATACATGATTTATTTTTCAAAAAAATAAATAAAAATCACTAAAAAATACTTTGAAAATAAAAAATATTTTGTAAATATTTTGAAATAAAGTCTTTTTTTAATTTATTTTGAATCTTTTTCCAATGCCTTTTTCCCATTGGTCCACGGGGGATTGTTGACCCCCGGTCAACTCTCCCCCCAAGACCACTGGACCCGCGGATCTTCGCGCCGACCCGACTTCTTCAAATTTTCGCAGCTCGATCTGATTGCCATTCACTCTAACCTCGGGCCCTGATTAATCACGATTCATCCATGATCCACGCCCGAGGTTTATTCTAGGGGTCCGTGCTCCGATTTGCTTGCCCGACTTCATTCTTGCCGACCCCTACCAGTATAAAACTTCGCCTCCTTCCGCCATTTGCCGCACCTTCGGCCACCATCTTCGATCCATGTGACCTCCATCTTCTTCCTCGAGTGACAGCGAGTGCGGAGGGTGTTCGAGAGAGCGATTGGAGGTGTGTACCCCAGGTCCGGCGACCCTTGTCGTCGAGCTTCGCCGTCGGCGCAGCCCGAGCCTCTGGAGGCGACGCTCCATCGAGGCAAAGACCACCGGAGATCCAGCATCTCCTCCACAATCGATTCCAGTCATCAGGCATCACTTTTAGGCTTCATTTCATCATTTAGATCCGTTCTTTTCCACCTAGCTCCGCAGCTCCGCCTCAGTGGCCAGAGCCCCATCACTTCATCCCATCCGTACCGATCGACTCCTCGCCCCATCGTCACTCTTCTCCTACGATCTGATCACCTCGATCTTGGCTATCCGAGCCAAGATCAGGCTTGGTCCCATCCGCCACCTCCGCAGGGATCCCCCTTCGCTCTTCCACATCGCTTCTCGTTATCATTTTGCTAATAACCCATGCCGGAGTCCTCCTCCGAGCACGAGCTATCTTTTGCAGTTTTATAAGAGCGAAATACCTCCCTCAATTGCATCGTCCACCCTTCGTCGGAGCCACCCAGCTCCCTCCTTCCTCGCTGGAGGATCTAACCGTTGGAGGCTTCATCGGCCACCACCATCTGACGCGGAACGTCATCACGAGGAGAACCCCCCTCTCCGATCTTCCATCGGACGCTCGGAGCACCACCGGCATGCCGGAGAAGCTCGCCCAGGAGGAGTTCTTCCAGCCTATCTCTCTGCCGTCGGATCGACCCTCACCGCCAGTTATCATCAGAGCCGTCCGTACCCTGTGATGAATACCCATTCATCACTCTTTATTCTTATATTTTAGCTACAAAAACCTATGCAAATGCATGTAGATATGTGTAAATAGGAATAATTAGCAAAAGCATGCATGTTTGTAAATACTTATAATTAGCATGTTTTTGTGCAAAAATAAAAGAATAAAGAAGAAAAAAAAGAAAAAAGAGGGAAATATTTAGAATAAATATTGAGCAACCTAACCCAAGGGAGGGCTCAGCATGGGCCTGACCGCATAAAAGCCAAAGTAGAGGGAGATAGGGGCTCATGTGTAAATATTTATGTAAATAAATAAAATTATATTTTCCTCACCCAAAAATATGCTTGTATATATTGTATATATATTTAGAGGATATTAAAAACAAAATAAAAAAAATTAAAAATTAAAAAGACCAAAAATATCCCTTCACCATGTACATAGACCACCTTCTTTAATTATTTAAACTTATAAATAAATAAAATTATTTTCAGAACTTTTTGTAAATATTCTATGTTATATATTGTAAATAAAATAAATAAAAAGAATTAAAACAAAAATCAAATAAAAATAACAAAAATTAAAAACACAAAAATATATTGTACATATACCATGTATATAGATGTACATATCTATTTATTTTACCTATATACATAAATAATAAAAATAGCCTTTTATTCCTCATTTTATTCTATAAATAAATAAAATATAAAATAGGAATGAAAATGTATAAAAATAACTAATTAAAAATCAAAATTAAAAACCCTATATTGTATATATACCTATGTATAGCTATACTATGTGAATACCTTATTTTTATTTCCAAAAATTAATTAAAAATCACAAAAAAATAGAAAAAATTAAAACAAAAATATTTCATGTTTTGAGTTTTTAATAAATCGGCCATTTCCTATTTTATTTTGAATTTTTAAAGCTTTTATGACGTGGCCTCTCCTGATTGGTCCACGGGGGATGTTGACCCCCCGGTCAACTCCCCCCCTTGGACCACAGGATTGCGGATCTGCTTTTGGACCCAGCTTCTCGAATTTGTACCCGCTTGATCCGACTCCTGAATCCGCTAACCCTGGGCGCTAATCCGAGCCTGATCTTCCCTGATCCACGCCCGGAGGTTTGCATGAGGATCCGCGCTCCGTGCTTCACACCCGACTCCCATCTAGCCGGACCCCTAGTGGTATATAACCTGAGCTCCGCCGCACTCCATTTCCATCTTTGGCTCGCCACTCTCATTCCCGTGACCTCCATTGCAATCCCTGAGGTGACAGCTCGCGGTTGCCTTTGTCGCAGTGAGGAGGGGGTGCCCGGACCATTGATCCGGCGACGTTGCGCCGCCGTGCTCCGCCCCGTGCAGGAGCTCGAGCCTCAGGCAGTGACAACCTTCGAGGCGACGACCAGGAGCTACCTTAGCTCCAGCACAGTCTTTCGCACCGCCTAGGTAACCTTCTACCCTTCCCATTTAGCGTAATTTCTAGTTTCCCCCAATTCGTAGCTCCGACGTATTCCGTTGATTCCGGCCATATCGTGTACCTTCTCGATCATCGGAACACACAGTCACCTCCGCCATCCCTCGACGCACCTTCTCCGCCCCTTCACTCAACCCAGCTCGCACAGGAGCTGGGGTTCGAGCTCCACCGTCCTCCGCTCGCCGGAGCTCGCTCGTCCCGACCCACAGTTCACCCTCACGCCGCTTCTTCGGGTCGAGGCACTTTGCCCTCGATCCGCGAAGCTCTTGAGCTGTTTTGCAGGTCAAGAGGAGGCCATCTGAGGCCCCCTCACATCCAGGCCAGGAGCTCCCCTCCGTCGACCTCGCCGGAGCCCCTCCAGGGCTCGGCTGGGCCATCGGAGGCCACTACCAGCTGCGGGACGACATCGCCGACCTTCTCCGATCTTCGGAGGCAGCTGAGGAGGACCACAGTACGCGCACGAGGCCGGCGAAGCTCGCCGGCTGAGTGTTCTTCCAGTACCCTCCACCACCGTCCGATCGTCCTCAGAGCTCCAGTTCCAATCATCGCCGTCCATTCATCAAGGAGCAGCCACCGTCCGATCCTTTCGAGGGTAGATCTGGACCGTTAGCGCAGAGGGAGAGGCACCAGCACCTGAGCACCGTTAGATCCTCCACGTGTCTCGTTCTGCGCCGTCGATCGGCCCACGTGCGGAAGGAGAGAAGCGCCAGCATCCCAGGACCGTCCGATCAGCTACGTGGCGCGCATCCAGCCGTCGACGTAATAAGGGGTAAATTACCTTAGGCCCCCTTTTAGTTTCTGTTTTACGTGTCAGTCCTGTAAATATTTTATGCATTTTATTTACGTAGGGTAAATTGCACATTGGACCTCGTGCTTGTTTATATTTGCATCTATGCCCCTGTGTATGTGAGCCACGTGCTTCGTCACGTGCTTTGTCTGGGTTATTTGCAACTCTTATCCTGTAGTTCTGGAGGTTAATGATTGAATAGAAACTTTTTGGTAATTGCATATATGCCCCTGTGAGTGTTTTTATTCCGCATGTGCGCCTTTTAGTGGGTTATTTACATAACCGTCCCTGGACTTTTTGGTACGAGTTACCAAAAGGTCCTAGGACTTGGTTTTTGTTACCAAAAGGTCCCTGAGTGCCCCAGGCACGCGCCACGCGCGTGACTTGCTGGGAAAATTGCACCTGGACCCCCAGATCTTCGGGTATTTGCACTTAAGTCCCTGTGCACAGTGCCCTCTTTTTGATTTTGAATAAAATATCAAACCACCTCCAAATTCGATGAAAATTTGACACATGGCTCCTGCCATGTTGTAGGATTTTTGAGAATTTTTGAGGACATTTTTGATTTTGTTTGTTATTTTTAAAAATTCAAAAACATCTATTTTAGCTACTGTCTAAGTTTAAAAATCCAAAAAAAAATATAAAAACACCCCCAAAAAATCTAAAAAAATTAGTTACTGTTCTTTTTGTGTTGTTTGAATTTCTAGCCAATTTTGGCTATTTTGCATTGAGCAAAAACCCTAAAAATCTAAAAACATCTAAACACTCATAAAAATTATAATAAATAATCTAAAAGTCCAAAGACAATAATTTTGGTGCCCTAATTTTCCTTGTTTTCTCTAGTACACAGGAAAATTACCTCCAGGTCCTTTTAAGATCCTTAAATATTTTATTTTTGGATTTTGGGCCTGGCTAGACAGTACCTTATCTTTTTAGCACAGTTTGATTTTTAGAAAATAAAATACCCCTTAGAAAAATCCCAAAAATTCATCAAAAACACTAAAAAACCTAAAAAACATAAAAACAATTTTTCTTGAATTTTTGCTTGATTTTTGGTGCTTTTAATAAATTGCTCAAGTGTGCTTTTATTTGCTTTCTTTTATTTTCTCATTATATTAAAAATCCAAAAAAATATAAAAATTATTAAAAACCACTAAAAATTCTTTTATTTTAGTTTATTTTATTTTTACTACTTCGTAGGCCTCTGGCCAACCCGTGCTCCTTGTGTTCGACCCTGGGTGCTATACCAGGTTAATCTCATAGCTAGGTCGCTTTCTTTTGTGCTTGATTGATTTATTTGCTCGAGTGGTCTGATTTTTCTTGATTGAGTGACTCTGAGTGATAGAGGTCGCAACGACCTATTTTGTACCTTTACCTCATTCGCTCGGGTCGCCTATCAGAATGGCGCCGTTGCCGGGGAGCACGGCTTAGTAGTATTTTTGTCTTTATTTTCGTTTTTGTTTTCGCGGTTTTTCGCGGCTCTTCGGAGTCCGCGGCTTTTCGCGGCTTTTGTATCTAGTTTCTTTTTGTTTTATTTTGTCTTATTTTGATTTTCTTTTATTTTTATTTTTGTTTTATATTGTGTGTTTATTTTATTTTTCATTTTTGCATATATACCTTGACTTGTATTTTTATTTCTTTTCTTTTCATTTGATTATTTTTACTGGTCTGACCACTCTTTTCTCTGTCTTGCGAGGGCCCGAGGACCGCGGAGGCGACTTTCGAGGAGCCTGAGCAGCCGAGGAACTTGGAGGTGGCTTCTTTCTCTACGAAGCCGCAGGAGAGAGCGAGAGAGAGTCGAGTGGGTGAGGATAGTTTAGGATTTTTATTTTATTATTATTATTGTAATAATACAGGGACAGGACTTGGACTGTTTGGACTTGTGACCGTAGCGGGTCTGTTTCACCGAGCACCGGTGTGCTCGGGGGACCCATTAGGACCTCGCGGTTTTTTGCGGTTTTTCGCGGCTTTTCTTTTTCTTTCTTACTGTCATTTTCTGATTTTCTTCGCGGTTTTTGTCGAGCCCCTAGATTTAGGACTTTCTGGTGATTGTGACGTAATTAAGTAGGATCCACACACCTTAATGACTTATCTGTTCCTATAGACCGTAATTGGACCTACTTAAAATAAATAATAAAAATAACCGACTCGCTAGCCTCCGTAGCCTACGTGCCGTAGCCCGTCCTGTAAAGCGCTTACTCCTACCCCCGATTTGTCGGGCAGGGGAGGGACGGGCCAAGACCGGACCCTTTGGCTTGGAGGTCGGTGACCGGTTAGACGGTTCTTCACTAGAAGTTGCTCGTCTAGGACTCGGCTTCCCGCTGCATCATTTAGCTTAGTTTAAATTCTGTCTTTATTTTATGCGCGGATCATTTTGCATGTAGAGAGCTGGAGCAAGGTACGCATTTCTGACTTTGCATGCATCATTGATTTCTCGTGCATCAGCTTTTTCGACTTCTCCCCCCTGTTTTGGACTTAATAATCAGGAGAATCGAAAAATTCGTTAGGCGTTTTGTTTGCTTTGAAAAATACCTAAAAAGTGTAACCATAAAATTGGGACTGCTAAGATTATTGACCTTAAAACTCGCTCACCCTAAAAATTTTTGTCTTGGGGAGAGCAACCCCCTCATTGCTTGGTTTGTATGCACGAGAGAGTGACCCGCACCCTAGGTAGAGCCCCCCGTTGCTAAACCCGACTGATTACCGACTCTTCCGTGCGGGCCAGTCGGTTGGGGTTAGCAGCGGATATCCCAACAGGTCACGTAAGCGCTCTGATATCTTGAGTGTTCACCAAAATAAAATTGACAAGATAATTTGACCGAACTTTCACGGTCTTCAGCTCGAGTTGCGTTGGTGAACCGGGGGTTTGTTTTTAGATCATAATTTTTCCAGATCTCATCCGCCCTACTCGCCAGATCAAGATGATGGGTAGACGATCTCTTAGGCAGCCTCTGGCTGCACCGCTTTCGGGCGCGTCTACCTCATCATCTAGGTTGGCTCGCGAGAGCTCAGACCCGCTCTCCGAGCCCGAGTACGACTCCACCCTGTTCCCCCTCGATCCCCTTTCTGACCGTCCTGAGAGACACGAGCCCGAGGAGAGACTGATACATTTGACGGCACCTGAGTTGGGCTCATTTGATTTTGCAGACGTCGAGATGGCCGGAGCAGGCAGTTCTGATGATCACTCCCGTCGACCAGAGCACATTGTACTAGACCAGGGAGCGATCAACTCCACCCTGATCGCATCACTCGATACAGTTCAGCAGCAGCTCCGCGATCAGGGAGCATTCATGATAGAGATGAGGAGAGAGTTGGAGAGGCTCAGAGCAGAGCGAGATGCGCAGAGCGAGCCCGAGGAGATCCCGGATGCAGATGCACAGGCACGAGCCGCAGCAGCAGCTGCCGCGGCCGCCGCCGCAGCGGCAGCAGCCGCAGGAGGAGCAGGACCACCTAGACCGATGCGGGAGTTGCACAACCCCGGATCTACACTGATGCACCATTGGGTTGTGGTTCCGGCTATCGTGGGGGACTTCAAGTTCCCCCCGAACACTTTGCAGATGCTTCCTCGGTTCCATGGACTTGCTACAGAGGAGCCCCACCTCCACCTCCAGGAGTTTTTGATGATATGCAGCACTGTCCACGACAGACATGTGGACCAGGACACGATCAGGATGATCGCCTTCCCCTTTTCACTGGCAGATAGAGCAGCCACCTGGCTGAAACATTTGGGGAGATTTGTCTACACCTGGGAGCAGCTCCGCACCGAGTACTTGAACAAGTACTATCCACTCGGGCGGACGAATGCAGCGAGGGCCCTGATTAGTAACTTCTCCATGTTCCCCAACGAGCAGTTTCACGAGGCTTGGGAGAGGTTCAGAGATCTCCTGGACAGATGCCCGCACCACGACATCACGAAGCCGAACCTAGTTCAGAGCTTCTTCAGTGGGTTGTCACCAGAGCTACAGGGCCTGGTGAATGCTTCTTGTGGCGGGTCCTACTTCGCCAAGGACCACGACCAGGTCTGGGCTATTTTTGAGGAGATGGCAGAGAACTACATGGTGATGTCCCAGACCCGGCTCTACACTCAGAAGACCCAGCCACATCAGCCAGGACCCGTGCAGTACCAGAGGATAGCACGGGTAGATGCAGGTCCTTCCAGTTCGTCCGCAGCAGCAGCAGCAGAGTCATCAGCTGCGGACATGGGTATCATCAGCGAGAAGTTGGACCGCATGGAGCTGATCGAGAAGAAGCAGTGCCAGAGTATCACGCAGATGGAGCAGATGGCACAGGTCTTGAGCGACATGAAGACACAGCTCATGTGTCTCCAGGAGGCACAGACGGCTTCTCAGCCCCGTCTTCAGTCGCGAGGCGACACCGGCAGCAGCAGCAGCTCGTCCCAGCGCTCCAGCACTCCAGTGCAGCCTAGACAGGTTCACCTTGTACAGGCAGAGCCGTACCAGCAGCCGCAGCCCACCTACCAGTCTCCACCATCTCCAGAGATGCAGATGGTGGTCTACCAGCCGGACCAGCCTCTGGCAGTACTCCCGCCAGCCCCCTTTGATGCCGAGCCGTTGATGGATATCAACGGGATTTGGTACGACCGTCCCCAGCCTGGGATCCGACGAGACCATCCCGGATTCAGGTGGGGGAGTGGTGGTGCCCAGCCCCAGCAGCAGCCGTCAGGACAGGGAGGGCAGTACTCCCATCAGAGAGACCAGCACCAGCCGCAGCAGCAGCCCCCAGCGTATCAGCAGCAGTCATCCTATGGTCCTCGTCCCTATCAGCAGCAGGGACAGTCTTGGAGACGTGAGCAGCAGGCTCACCAGGGATACCAGCAGCACCCTCCATCCTACCCCTCTTACCCACCACAGCAGTTCCAGCAGCCTCACCCACAGCGAGGCCACCCGTCGGGCTCCCACGAGAGCCCCGCCTTGGATGATATCGCCCGCCTCCTCACGGACCAGCAGGCTACATTCCGACGGGAGATGGACGAGTTCCGCCAGGAGATGTGGGACCTGGTGAGAGGGAAGGCTGCCATACCAGCCCAGATAGAGCCCAATCCAAACAGCCTCAAGAGGAAATCTGAGCAGGAGCGGTAGGACCCCAGCAGGCAGCGGCGCCTCATCTGAGCACCATCCCGAGGCGCCACAGGAGGAGGAGGAGAGCGGTACTGAGGCCGCTCCAGACGATGACGGTGGTACTGAGGCCACCAAGGATGCTGATCCCACCGGCGGTACTGAGGCCGCCGCTTCACCAGATCTAGGAGGTGGTACTGAGGCCACCCATTCAGCCGAGCCAGCCAGCGGTACTGAGGCCGCACGACGTCTACCAGCAGCAGCAGCAGAGCCAGCCCGTGGTGGTACTGAGGCCACCGGTGTTTGTAGAAAGAGAGATGTTGTTTTTCCTCGTGTTCATGTATCTCGGAACTCTGCTATGAATAAAGGAAAAGGTTTACTTTCTTCTGGTCCCACTGTGGTGCATGATGTATGTGTGGATCCGGTCCTTGAACCGTCTAGACCTTTTCCTAGTCCTTCATCTGAGAAGGACCCAGTGATCCCCTTCCCTAGAGCCCTTCAGATGGGGAAGGGGAAGAAAAATGATCCAAAAAAGAGAGAGCTTGAGGAGTTCAGCCAGAGCATGATTGACCGATTCCATATCCAGCTGACCCTCCAGGAGGCTTTGCAGCACATCCCCCTTCTCCAGCGTTCTTTGAGAGAGAGGACTACAGCTAGGAGGAGGAGGAGGAACCACACTTCAGAGATACATGTGCTGACCAAAGCCACGTGCTTTGCGATCCAAAACCGACTGCCAGCCAAGAGGCCAGATTCAGGGGCCCCGTATGTCAGATGCCAGATCAGTGAGCAGTGGTTCGACCGTACTCTTCTAGATAGCGGATCGTCGATTAACCTTCTTCCGGCAGCCCTTCTCGACCGCTTCGAGTTGGGCACTCTTCGACAGAGCAGGACAGTCCTTCAGTTCGCTGATCGATCTGTCAAGAGGCCGAAGGGGTTATTACGAGACGTTATCGTCACGATTCAGGGCCTGCAATTCCCCGTGGACTTCGTAGTGTTGGACATGGAGATCCCTGAGTCAGTGACCGATACCCCCATCATCCTTGGTCGTCCGTTCTTGGCCACAGCCAAGGCGGTGACCGATCATGATAGCGGGAAGGTGTACTTTCGCGTCCAGGGCGAGAGTATACAAATAGAGACGGTCGAGGACTATAGAGCCAGATTCAGATCCCGCTCAGATGTGAGTACCGACTCAGAGCAGCTGACAGACACAGAGCCAGACATCCACCAGGACTGTGATTTTGTGATCACAGATGATGAAGCAGCTTGGGCAGACCTTGAGACACAGACTACCCTCTCACTTTCAGACACAGCTGACGCAGAGATGACAGCAGAGGAGAGTCTGGAGAGCACAGACCTGGTTCAGGATACTATTGAGGCAGCAGAGCCGGTCCTCGATTGCAGCACGATGATTAGTGATGGTGGTGCTGAGGCCACCTTGTTTCCCGGTGGTACTGATGCCACCGTTTCTGATACAGATCCCTCGGATTCAGAGTCTGATTGGGCCGATTGCTATGATCAGATGCCAGACCCGAGTCCATCTGAGCCTATTGATGAGGAGGAGGTAGATGCAGAGCCGAGCAGAGACAGTGCAGTTGAGCAGCCTTCTCCCGATCCAGTTTGCGAGAGTACACTTTCACTTTCCCAGGCAGATTTGGCCGACCTTGCAGCTTTCACTCAGTTTCTTCCACAGCCAGATTTGCCGGCACCCAGCATTCCAGAGCTGAAGCCGCTCCCTACTTCGCTGAAGTATCGATTCCTTGCGGGCGAGCCTGAGATGTACCCAGTCATCATCTCCGCCGAGTTGACTGGAGAGCAGGAATCCCGTTTGATGGGGGTTCTTGAAAAGAACCGCAAGGCGATCGGATGGAGCGTAGCAGATCTCCATGGGATTAGTCCATCAGTGTGCTCCCACCATATCTATCTCGAGGAAGGGGCGAAGCCGTCGCGTGAGTTCCAGCGGCGTCTGAACCCCAACCTGAGAGAGGTTGTGATGAAGGAAATATCAAAATGGTGGGGTGCAGGTTTTATTTATCCCATTTCCGACTCCAAGTGGGTCAGCCCCTTGCATGTGGTGCCCAAGAAGACGGGCATCACGACTGTGATCAGTGAGTCGGGAGAGGAGATTGCTACACGAGTACCTACCTCTTGGAGGGTTTGTGTTGACTACAGGAGACTCAACCAAGCCACCAAGAAGGACCATTTCCCCCTGCCTTTTATTGACCAGATTATTGAGAGACTGGCAGGGAAGAGCCATTATTGCTTCCTAGATGGGTACTCGGGCTACAACCAAGTGGCCATCGCTCCTGAGGATCAGGAGAAGACCACCTTTACCTGTCCCTTTGGCACATACGCTTTTCGACGCATGCCATTTGGGCTATGCAACGCCCCTGCGACTTTTCAGAGGTGCATGCTCGGACATGGTAGGGGAGTGCTTGGAGGTCTTCATGGATGATTTCTCGATCTACGGCGACGGATTTGATTCTTGTCTTGACTGCCTAGATCGAGTACTCCAGCGATGTATTGAGTATCACTTGGTGCTATCTTGGGAGAAGAGTCACTTCATGGTGACTCAAGGGACGGTGCTTGGCCACATCATCTCCAACAGGGGCATGGAGGTTGATCCGGCCAAGGTTGATGTCATTAGAAAACTCACACCGCCGTCCAATTTGAGGCAGTTACGGTCATTTCTGGGGCACGTTGGATTTTATAGGAGATTTATTCAGGATTTCAGCAGGATTGCCCGGCCGTTGACTGACCTCTTGACGAAAGACACCGAGTTCCTTGTCGATGACAAGTGCCTTTCGTCGTTCGCTACTCTCCAGCAGTGTGTTATTGAGGCTCCTGTCCTCCAGCCGCCTGATTGGTCTCTCCCATTCGAGATCATGACGGACGCCTCCGATTTTGCCGTAGGGGCAGTGCTGGGATAGAGGAGGGATGGAGTACCATTTGCTATACACTATGCTAGCCGCACATTGGATTCCGCCCAGCGGAATTATACAGTCACAGAGAAGGAGATGCTAGCCGTAGTGTTTGCCCTGGATAAGTTCAGATCATATATCATTGGATCTAGAGTGACTTTGTTTACAGATCACACCGCCATCAGGTACCTCATGGCAAAGAAGGATGCCAAGGCCAGACTGACTAGATGGATCCTTCTACTCCAGGAGTTCGACATTGAGATTAAGGATAAGCCTAGAGTCAAAAATGTGGTGGCGGATCATCTCTCCCGATTAGAGCAGCCTGAGGATTCTGAGCAGATTGATCCTATTAGAGATACCTTCCCAGACGAGGCGATCCTTGCTATCGCCTCACTCCCTTGGTACGCCGATATTGTGAACTTTCTCGTTGCTGGGAAAGTCCCACAAGATTGGCCCAGGCAGAGGCTTGAGACCTTCCTAGCGAAGGCCAAGTCTTACCATTGGGAGGATCCCATCCTTTATCACGAAGGAGGGGATAGCGTCTGGCGTCGGTGTATTCCTCAGGAGGAACACCATAGCGTCCTCACTTACTGCCACAAGCTTGAGGCAGGAGGACATCATTCTGGGAGGAGAACGGCACAGAAAGTGCTCCAATCCGGCTTGTGGTGGCCTACCCTCTTCAAGGACTCAGATGAGTTCGTGAAGAGGTGTACTGACTGTCAGAGGATGGGCACTTGTGGACAGCGTGATATGATGCCGATGCATCCCATTCATTTCTGTGAGGTTTTTGACGCATGGGGCATCGATTTCATGGGTCCATTCCCTAAGAGTCAGGGATTTGAGTACATTCTGTTGGCCGTTGATTATGTGAGTCGTTGGGTGGAGGCTATCCCCGCCCGAGCCGCTGATGCGAGGACAGTTTGCAGATTTTTGAGGAAGCATATCATCACGCGGTTCGGGGTTCCACGAGTTCTCATTTCTGATGGGGGATCTCACTTCATCAACGACCAGGTGAAGGCACTTGCTAGCGAGTTCGGCATAGATCATCGTGTTGCTACACCGTACCATCCACAGACGAATGGTCTGGCCGAAGTGTCGAATAGGGAGATCAAGACTATTCTGCAGAAAGTCGTCCGCCCTGACCGAAAGGATTGGTCACAGCTTTTGGACTCGGTCTTGTGGGCATATAGGACGTCTTTCAAGACACCTTTGGGTACATCTCCCTTTCGCCTCGTATATGGCAAGCCATGCCATTTACCTGTTGAGCTGAGGCACAAGTCACTTTGGGCAGTTACAGACATACTTATGGATCCAGATGGTATAGGAGACCAGAGGAGGGCAGAGCTAGCTGCCCTGGAGGAGCTTAGAGATTCAGCTTTCTCAAGCAGCCTACATTATAAGGAGAGAGTCAAGGAGTGGCATGATTCTCATATTAGCCACAAGCATTTTGAGATTGGACAGAGAGTATGGCTGTTTGATGCGAGGCTTAGACTATTTCCAGGGAAGCTACAGAGCAAGTGGAAAGGACCTTATCTGGTTCGGAAGGTACACGACAACGGTAGCATCGACATATCTGAGTTGTCTTCTGAGAGTACCTTCCGAGTGAACGGCCAGCGGCTCAAGCCATTTCTAGATCATGAGCCGCGGGTCGTTGATATTGCCCCTATTCATTTTGCGTGAGATGTGGTCTTTGACTCACATCTAATGCATCTCACGCCTGAGCTTTACTGATCCTCCGCTGTATATAGATCCAGATGTCCATATCACCACATTCCTTAGTCCCACATCCCTTTCTTCATCTTGTGATTATGCTATACTTAGGGTGCACTTTACCCTAAGTATAGGGGGGATGTGAGACCTTTCGGGTATTTCTTTTGTTTCTGTCTACCCCTGTTTTGCTGCCTATACTTAGGGGTATCTTACCCTAAGTATAGGGGGGGTAGACCCTGTACATTCTCCACTCGGTTTTCCCTTCGTGTACAACCTGCTATACTTAGGATTACTTGATCCTAAGTATAGGGGGAAGACCCGAGTCCATCTTGACTTTTTCATTTCCTTTTGTATAGCCTTTCTTTTCACTTCCCTATACATAGCACGAGTTATGTCTTCTTCATCGCTCTTGACTCCGAGGACATCGTTCGAGCTAAGTATAGGGGGGTGTGTATATATTTCATATATACTTTAGCCATAACTCGTACTTTGTGTGAGTGTGTTAATAAATAAAAATGGCTAAAAACCACAAAAATTAAAATTTTTCATGTACATAATCTTCTTTTATTTGCACATACATAGCTAGTGTACAAATTATTTTTGTAAAAATGATTTCAAAAATCTTTTGTGTGTAAAGCTTGTGTAAATATTTTTGTATCAAAATTATGTATATAGTACAAAATTTTTCCAAAATGTTTTGAAAATCAAAAAGTTTGCAAAAATCTTGTGTAAATGTGTGTAAAAATCTTTTTGCAAAACTTGCACTTCATGCATCATCATTCATGATTTCAAAACATTTTTCAAAAATTTTGCTTGATTGTAAAATAGTGTGTAAATATGCATCTTTTGGTACATATGTATATAGTTTTTCTTGGATGATAGTTGACATTTAAACTAGCCTGGAATCAAATTGAGAAATGGAGCTTGATTAAGATCTTAATCCACCTAATTCTAAGAGGAACCTTATAGGGCTTAGGCTTAAGGCTTTTCAGGTCCATGGTGACTTAATTCTTTGAGTCCACTAGGCTATGATCACATGTCATCTCAATGAGCCTAAGTAGAGCACTTAACAACAACACATGACTCATATAGATTATGGCTTTACTTGAACAACCGCACTATGCACCGAGCTCTCTACGGATGAGGTGGTGAGGAGGCAGTCTTCTTTGACTTGGGGTAGCATATGAGGGTAGTACTTCTAGGCGGAACCTCTCTTCTTCTTATAGTGAAGGAAGTGCGTCTCAACTTGGTCTGGTTGCCATGAAGTCTAACGACGGGAGTTATGGGTTGCAATAAAGCTTCAAAAGAGGGATAGTCTACTGGCTCAAGAGGAAAAACTCCTTGTATATATGCTGCACATGTATATGTTGCATAGATGCACTCGAAAAAAAAAATGCAAAAAGAAAAGAACTCCAAAAAAGTGGTGGGTCTGAGAGAAAATGATAATCCCACCGGAGTATGTATATAAGTGCAATAAGCAAAGCTTGGTTTCATGATCCACCTGTTGTAGCTTGCAGCAGGGAGACTTGGCTACACTGGTCAAGCTCCCAAGGGTACTTGGCTACACTGGCCTTGACCCATTCTCTTCTTCCCCCTCTTCTTGAGCCGGTTGTACTTGAACTTAGAAGGGAATACCCCGCTCCTCGAGGAAAGAGTGGCCAGATTGAGGTCATAGAGTTACCTTGTTGGGGAGGGTTGTCAAGTTGCCATTTCTGAGGTGGAGAGCTTAGACCTCACTTTCACAGGACAAGAAAAGATTCATGGTCTTCAGGGTTTGTGATTGATGACTTGTTCTGATCTGGAGCATTGAGGAGTCTTGGTTATAGAATAGTGGAACTTAGAGGCTGTTAGGTTTTAAGCTTAAGTCTAAATAAGGTTCCGACACATTAATAATCCAAAGATCTGATTAAGCTCCATACCCCAATTTAATGAAGGCAAGTTTAATAATCAACCTTGATCCATGTACATTCTCTTTTTTCTTTTTCTTTCTTTCTTTTTCACTTCTTTTTCAAATAAGTGTTTGCTAAGGGACTAGCAAAGTATAGTATAGGGGAGTGATGAATACCCATTCATCACTCTTTATTCTTATATTTTAGCTACAAAAACCTATGCAAATGCATGTAGATATGTGTAAATAGGAATAATTAGCAAAAGCATGCATGTTTGTAAATACTTATAATTAGCATGTTTTTGTGCAATAAAGAAGAAAAAAAGAAAAAAGAGGGAAATATTTAGAATAAATATTGAGCAACCTAACCCAAGGGAGGGCTCAGCATGGGCCTGACCGCATAAAAGTCAAAGTAGAGGGAGATAGGGGCTCATGTGTAAATATTTATGTAAATAAATAAAATTATATTTTCCTCACCCAAAAATATGCTTGTATATATTGTATATATATTTAGAGGATATTAAAAACAAAATAAAAAAAAATTAAAAATTAAAAAGACCAAAAATATCCCTTCACCATGTACATAGACCACCTTCTTTAATTATTTAACCTTATAAATAAATAAAATTATTTTCAGAACTTTTTGTAAATATTCTATGTTATATATTGTAAATAAAATAAATAAAAAGAATTAAAACAAAAATCAAATAAAAATAACAAAAATTAAAAACACAAAAATATATTGTACATATACCATGTATATAGATGTACATATCTATTTATTTTACCTATATACATAAATAATAAAAATAAAATAAAAATAGCCTTTTATTCCTCATTTTATTCTATAAATAAATAAAATATAAAATAGGAATGAAAATGTATAAAAATAACTAATTAAAAATCAAAATTAAAAACCCTATATTGTATATATACCTATGTATAGCTATACTATGTGAATACCTTATTTTTATTTCCAAAAATTAATTAAAAATCACAAAAAAATAGAAAAAATTAAAACAAAAATATTTCATGTTTTGAGTTTTTAATAAATCGGCCATTTCCTATTTTATTTTGAATTTTTAAAGCTTTTATGACGTGGCCTCTCCTGATTGGTCCACGGGGGATGTTGACCCCCCGGTCAACTCCCCCCCTTGGACCACAGGATTGCGGATCTGCTTTTGGACCCGACTTCTCGAATTTGTACCCGCTTGATCCGACTCCTGAATCCGCTAACCCCGGGCGCTAATCCGAGCCTGATCTTCCCTGATCCACGCCCGGAGGTTTGCATGGGGATCCGCGCTCCGTGCTTCACACCCGACTCCCATCTAGCCGGACCCCTAGTGGTATATAACTTGAGCTCCGCCGCACTCCATTTCCATCTTTGGCTCGCCACTCTCATTCCCGTGACCTCCATTGCAATCCCTGAGGTGACAGCTCACGGTTGCCTTTGTCGCAGTGAGGAGGGGGTGCCCGGACCATTGATCCGGCGACGTTGCGCCGCCGTGCTCCGCCCCGTGCAGGAGCTCGAGCCTCAGGCAGTGACAACCTTCGAGGCGACGACCAGGAGCTACCTTAGCTCCAGCACAGTCTTTCGCACCGCCTAGGTAACCTTCTACCCTTCCCATTTAGCGTAATTTCTAGTTTCCCCCAATTCGTAGCTCCGACGTATTCCGTTGATTCCGGCCATATCGTGTACCTTCTCGATCATCGGAACACACAGTCACCTCCGCCATCCCTCGACGCACCTTCTCCGCCCCTTCCTCAACCCAGCTCGCACAGGAGCTGGGGTTCGAGCTCCACCGTCCTCCGCTCGCCGGAGCTCGCTCGTCCCGACCCACAGTTCACCCTCACGCCGCTTCTTCGGGTCGAGGCACTTTGCCCTCGATCCGCGAAGCTCTTGAGCTGTTTTGCAGGTCAAGAGGAGGCCATCTGAGGCCCCCTCACATCCAGGCCAGGAGCTCCTCTCCGTCGACCTCGCCGGAGCCCCTCCAGGGCTCGGCTGGGCCATCGGAGGCCACTACCAGCTGTGGGACGACATCGCCGACCTTCTCCGATCTTCGGAGGCAGCTGAGGAGGACCACAGTACGCGCACGAGGCCGGCGAAGCTCGCCGGCTGAGTGTTCTTCCAGTACCCTCCACCACCGTCCGATCGTCCTCAGAGCTCCAGTTCCAATCATCGCCGTCCATTCATCAAGGAGCAGCCACCGTCCGATCCTTTCGAGGGTAGATCTGGACCGTTAGCGCAGAGGGAGAGGCACCAGCACCTGAGCACCGTTAGATCCTCCACGTGTCTCGTTCTGCGCCGTCGATCGGCCCACGTGCGGAAGGAGAGAAGCGCCAGCATCCCATGACCGTCCGATCAGCTACGTGGCGCGCATCCAGCCGTCGACGTAATAAGGGGTAAATTACCTTAGGCCCCCTTTTAGTTTCTGTTTTACGTGTCAGTCCTGTAAATATTTTATGCATTTTATTTACGTAGGGTAAATTGCACATTGGACCTCGTGCTTGTTTATATTTGCATCTATGCCCCTGTGTATGTGAGCCACGTGCTTCGTCACGTGCTTTGTCTGGGTTATTTGCAACTCTTATCCTGTAGTTATGGAGGTTAATGATTGAATAGAAACTTTTTGGTAATTGCATATATGCCCCTGTGAGTGTTTTTATTCCGCATGTGCGCCTTTTAGTGGGTTATTTGCATAACCGTCCCTGGACTTTTTGGTACGAGTTACCAAAAGGTCCTAGGACTTGGTTTTTGTTACCAAAAGGTCCCTGAGTGCCCCAGGCACGCGCCACGCACGTGACTTGCTGGGAAAATTGCACCTGGACCCCCAGATCTTCGGGTATTTGCACTTAAGTCCCTGTGCACAGTGCCCTCTTTTTGATTTTGAATAAAATATCAAACCACCTCCAAATTCGATGAAAATTTGACACATGGCTCCTGCCATGTTGTAGGATTTTTGAGAATTTTTTAGGACATTTTTGATTTTGTTTGTTATTTTTAAAAATTCAAAAACATCTATTTTAGCTACTGTCTAGGTTTAAAAATCCCAAAAAAATATAAAAACACCCCCAAAAAATCTAAAAAAATTAGTTACTGTTCTTTTTGTGTTGTTTGAATTTCTAGCCAATTTTGGCTATTTTTCATTGAGCAAAAACCCTAAAAATCTAAAAACATCTAAAAACTCATAAAAATTATAATAAATAATCTAAAAATCCAAAGACAATAATTTTGGTGCCCTAATTTTCCTTGTTTTCTCTAGTACACAGGAAAATTACCTCCAAGTCCTTTTGAGATACTTAAATATTTTATTTTTGGATTTTGGGCCTGGCTGGACAGTACCTTATCTTTTTAGCACAGTTTGATTTTTAGAAAATAAAACACCCCTTAGAAAAATCCCAAAAATTCATCAAAAACACTAAAAAACCTAAAAAACATAAAAACAATTTTTCTTGAATTTTTGCTTGATTTTTGGTGCTTTTAATAAATTGCTCAAGTGTGCTTTTATTTGCTTTCTTTTATTTTCTCATTATATTAAAAATCCAAAAAAATATAAAAATTATTAAAAACCACTAAAAATTCTTTTATTTTAGTTTATTTTATTTTTACTACTTCGTAGGCCTCTGGCCAACCCGTGCTCCTTGTGTTCGACCCTGGGTGCTATACCAGGTTAATCTCATAGCTAGGCCGCTTTCTTTTGTGCTTGATTGATTTATTTGCTCGAGTGGTCTGATTTTTCTTGATTGAGTGACTCTGAGTGATAGAGGTCGCAACGACCTATTTTGTACCTTTACCTCGTTCGCTCGGGTCGCCTATCACCCTGCTCCTGTCAGACCGTTGGATCCATGATCTGACGGCCACGTGCACCCCACATTTGATGCCTTGTCAGCACCGTTAGATCTTCTAGGAGGCGCCATCACAGCCGCACACCATCCGCCACTCACCGCTCGACACCTGGCACTCACGTGCCCCGCACGCGCTTTGGCTGGGTAACTAACGCCCTAACCCTTGCAGTTTACTTTAGTTTTTATTTAGTATGGTAAATAAACTTGTACACTTGGTTAATTTGCATACCTGGACCTATAGTTTCTTGTATTTGCTTTTTAGTCCCTACTTTGTGGAGACGTGCTTCGACACGTGATTTTGTGGAATTTTTGCAGTATTGATCCTATAGTTCTTGGTTGTTATAGTTTATATTTTTATAAAAAGGATTTATAGTTTCGTCCCTCTGAATGTGAACCATGTGCTTGTCACGTGGTACCTTGGGCTTTTTACATTATTTGGGTTGCGGTTTTCTGCTTGTTATGGAATGAAGTTTATGTTTTGAATATTACAGAAATGCCCCTGTGTGTGGTTATTTATAACATGTGCTGAATTGACGTACATTTTATAGTAATGCCCTTATAGTTTCTGTGCATGTTTTTATTTAGCCATGAAACTTTGTTTCTTTGCACTTAGGTCCCTGTGTGCTGTAGCTCTTAGATTGGTTGAATAAAATATCAAATAAAATCCAAATCTTGTGAAATTTGGAAACGTGGCTCCTGCCACTGTGTAAAAATTTCATAATTTTTTGGGACATTATTATTATTTACTATTTTTAAAAAATTAAAAAACTTCATTTTTATTACTGTTTGCTTTATAAAATCAACTAAAAATATAAATAGACTTCTAAAAATTCTAAAAAATTTAGGACTTGTGTGTTTTAGTATTTTCTTGCTTCGATCCAATTTTTGTTGAATTTGGATTTATAAAACCTACAAAAATTATAAAACCCTAAAAACTTATAAAAAATATTACAAATTACATAAAAATAAAAAAAAATGAAATTTTAGTTTCTGTAGTTTGGTTTTTATTTCTACTTCTCATGAAAATTGCCTTGAGATTTTTATGGCTAATTATCTTATTTTAATTAGCATTTCAAATCTGACTGTACATTTATTCACTGTTTTTGACTTTTTTGATTTTTATAAAATCAACTAAAAATTATAAAATTCTGAAAAAAATCATCAAAAACACTTAAAAATATAAAAAACATAAAAATAATTTTATTTGAATTTTCTGAGTTATTTTAAAGTGTTTAATAAATTATTGATTGTGTGCTTTTTATCCTCTTTTTAAATTTCCTTTATAATTAAAAAGAAAAAAATTAAAAACATATAAAAACCCACCAAAAATACCTTTCTTTATTTTATTTTATTTTTGACTACTTCATAGGCTGATCCGGCCAATTCGTGCTCCTTGAGTTCGACCCTGGTCGCTATACCAGGTTAAATAAATAGCGAGGAATGCTCTTTGATTTTATTGATTTATTTCGCTTTATTTGGTGGTCTCTAATTTTCTTGTTGACTGGGTCTCTCTATTCGGGTCGCAACGACCCGTGGTTTTATACCTTGGCCCGATATGGAGAGCTAATTTCTCGGTCATCAACTCACACGAATTATTTTTTTCTAATTATATCTAGGTCTAATAGGTCAAGCAAGGCATACCAAATAAAGGATTTTATTGTTAAATTTAGTAAAGAGTATAATTATTGTAATATTTATGCATTTAAAAACATGAATAGATGACTTCACCGGGGAACAAGTTTGGCTGAATTATTGCAACCAGTGCATCAATATAATTGATGGTATACAATTTCTATGGATGTGTTAAGCATCTATGAATTGAGTTATTAAGTAATTAGATTGATTAATAAGTTTTCGGCACCGACTCGAATTAAGGGGTCGTAAGGGCCTAAAGGGCCAACGCCTTCCGGGGGCGTGAGGTAAAAGATAAGTCCTCTACAGTTGTAGCTACACTGTCATGTTATGTATTGATATGAACCGCTTGTGCTGACGGTAAGCCATCAAAGCCGCCTAAGAAGTAACAATCAAGACCATTCTAAACATGAAAAATGTCATGGGCATATGTGCAATATCTGTTAATATTATGTGCATATATGCAATTATGTTACTGTTATGGACTTATGTGTAAGCTCCGTTAAAGTTAAGTGCACATATGAAATTTATGTCAATGTTATGGGCATATATGTAATTTATGTTAATTGGTATGTGCATATTTGCCATTTATGATAATTTTAAAGGTACATGTGCAATTATGTTATTGTTAAGTGCATAGGTGCAATTTATGTGAATATTATGGGCATACATGCAAATATGGTAAAACTTACGGGTATATGTGCAAATATGTTATGTCATTCATGGTTATGAAGGAAATTTAGTTATATGCATTAAATAAGTTGATTTATGATTTTTATGATAATGACTTTTGTGACTTGTTTTCTACGCTAGCCGGTTTGACCCCAACTCGACACATACTGAGCGTTATGCTCATAACATGCATTGCCAATCTTTTTAAGGAGAACGTGAGGACTAGATCATTAACGGTTTAAGGGAGACGACACCGTGTTCAAGAAGTAGGAGCAGTATGGAACTACTGCGCTTTTGTTGGGAGGATGTCTTTATGCCAACTGGAATAAGGAAATCGTGGATATGATTTCGTCTAGTTTATTTATCTTTAATTAAAGAACTCTTGGAATTGTGACCTTATTATGATTATAGAAAGGTTTTTTTAGTTGGTTCTTTACTGCTCTTTTATGCTATGATTGATGCTATGAGTAACATTCCCAAGAAGTCCGCTGAGTTTCTCGCTTCCGCATCATTCTTAGACGATCGGGTTCATTACTGGTGGTATCAGAGCAGGAGTTACTCTGGGCATAAGATATCCGACCAATTCAAACTTAGATCCACTAGTTTTAGAAAATATAGGATTTTGACCGTAAATTTCACATGTCATCATTTCAGATGGCCCCTCGTCGTGGGAATGAGGCGAACGGAGATGGTGACTCTTCGTCTACCCAGGATATGGCTATGGACATGCAACATCAAATGTTGGAATTGATGACTATGATGGCTCAGCAACAAAAGCACCAAGGACATGGTTCTGGTGGATTGACCCTGAAGACTTTCATTCAGCATGATCCGCCTATCTTTAAAGGGGAACCCGAGCCGGATAAAGCTGAGCATTGGTTTAGGGAAATGGAACTTGACTTTGAGGCGACCGATTGTCTTGAGGAGAAGAAGGTGATATTTGGCATGTATCGTCTACGCGACAATACGAAAGAATGGTGGACTTTTTGTAAAAGCATACACTTTGCTGATAAAATTACCATCAAATGGAAGGACTTTAAGGAACGTTTTACCAAGCGTTACATTCCTCAACATGTTCGAGAAGCAAAAAGACTAGAATTTATTGAGCTTCGATAAGGGAGTTTGTCCGTTGAATATGCTTCCAAATTCCAAGAGCTGGAAAAGTACGGAAAAGGAATATGCGAAAATGAAAGACAATGTGCTAGGAAATTTATCGAAGGCTTGAATTCAGGGTTGGGTATGAAGGTGCTCACTAGAGGCCCTCGGACTTTTTCGGATGGAGTTTCAGCGGCTGTGGAGATCGACTCAGCATATAAAAGGATCCAACAACAAGGTGGTGGAAAACGTCCCATTCTGCCGACAATAAGAAGGTAAGTATGATAAGGATAAAGGAAAGAAGCCCAGAATCGAGAATACCATGAAAGATAGGCCAATATATCCTCTATGCCCTCACTGTGATAGAAGGCACACGGGAGAGTGCTATAAGGTTACAGGAGCTTGCCTGGCTTGCGGACAGAAGGGGCACTTTATTAGAGATTGTCCCAAGAAGAAGGAATAGAACTCTGGAGATCAAAAGAAGCACGTCAAAGGACGGGTATTCGCTCTACCCTCAGGAGAAGAGGAAGATGGACACGCTACAGTAGAAGGCACTCTTTCTATTGCAGATCATTTGAGCTATGTTTTATTTGATTCTGGTGCATCGCATTCTTTTATCTCCCATCGATTTGCCAACAAGTTGAATTTGGTGGTTATTGAACGTCCATATATACTTAGTGTGACTTCACTGATGGGTGAACACTCTACTTTGGGAACCTACATGGCCGACGTACCTGTCCTTGTTGAAGGACACAATCTACTAGCCAATTTAATATTACTATATATGAATAACTTTGATGTTATTTTGGGTATGGACTGGCTGTGACTATGCGGCCATATATTGCAGACAAAAGAAGGTGGTTTTTAATAAACCACATATGACAGAATTGGTCATTCGGGAGACAAGAAGAGAAGTCAGATGATTATATCAGCTCTAAAAGCACACCGATTGATAGCTACCGGGTGCACGACTTATTTGGCTAGCATAATAAGTACAAAACCCTCTATGGTGCAACCTGAGGATTTGGACGTCGTACGAGATTTTCCAGATGTTTTCCCAGATGACCTCCTAGGTCTTCCGCCTAGAAGGGAGATTGACTTCACTATTGACGTATTATCGGGTACTACACCCATCTCTAAGGCACCTTACAGAATGGCTCCTGCTGAGTTAGATGAGCTGAAAAAGAAATTGCAAGAACAATTAGATAAAGGGTTCTTGAGACCAAGTGTTTCTCCTTGGGGTGCTCCTGTATTATTCGTGAAAAAGAAGGACGGATCCCTTTGACTCTGCATTGATTACACAGCGTTGAATAAAGTCACCATCAAAAATAAGTACCGCTACATCGCATCGATGATTTATTCGATCAATTGCAGCAAGCAGCGGTCTTCTCCAATATTGATCTTCGATCTGGTTACCATCAACTCAGGATCAAGGATGAAGACATATCAAAGACAACATTCAGGACAAGATACGGGCACTATGAATTTTTAGTGATGCCTTTTGGCCTCACAAATGCGCCCGCTCCATTTATGGAGTTGATGAATAGGGTATTCCGAGAATACCTGGATAAGTTTGTGATTGTCTTTGTTGATAATATTTTGGTTTATTCACCAGATATCGAACAACACCGAGTGCATCTCAGATTAGTTCTTGAAACATTGCAGTAACACCAGCTTTATGCCGAATTATCCAAATGCGACTTTTGGCTTCAGGAAGTTGCATTCCTTGGTCATGTTGTATCCAAGAATGGTATTTCTGTGGATCCCGCAAAGATGGAGGTTTTTTAAATTGGAGTCAGCCCAAGAATGTCTCTAAAATCCGCAGTTTTCTAGGACTGGCAGGGTATTACAGGAGATTCATCCAGAATTTTTCTAGAATCTCCCTACCTCTGACTCGATTGTTGAGAAAGGACGTGAAGTTTGAATGGTCTCAAAAGTGCGAGCAAAGCTTTCAAGAGTTAAAGGAAAGATTGACGACTGCTCCTGTACTCACGCTACCATCTGGTAGTGGTGGATTTGTGTTTTACACTGATGCGTCAGGCTCCGGTTTGGTATGTGTCCTCATGCAGCATGGAAAAGTTGTGGCTTACACATCCCGACAGTTGAAGGAAGCTGAAAGAAATTATCCGACACATGATTTAGAGCTTGCAGCGGTAGTTTTTGCACTAAAGATATGGCGTTATTATTTGTATGGAGAGAAATTTGAGGTATTTACTGATCATAAAAGCCTCAAGTATATCTTCTCTCAGAAGGAACTGAATTTGAGACAAAGACGATGGTTGGAGTTTCTATCAGATTATGATCATTCCATTGACTACCATCCAAGAAAGGAAAATGTAGTTGTTGATGCTCTAAGTAGGAAATATGAAGGGAAGCTCGCAAGTATGAAGTTGCAATGGCAGCTATGAAAGATTTAGAGGAATGGAACCCTTTTATTGAAAGAAAGACTAGAGTTCTTATGGCTGGATTGAAGATACACTCATCATTGATAGAGAAGGTTATCTTGGCTCAGAAGGATGATAATGACCTTCAAAGATTGATAATCGCTTCTCAAAAAGAAGGATCTGATTTCTCAATCGGGATAGATGGAGCATTGAGGTTCCGTAATAGACCGTGGGCTCCAGATAATAGTCAATTAAAGCAAGAAATTCTTGTAAAGGCTCACAGGTCCATGTATACCATTCATCCCAGCAATACAAAAATATACAAAGACTTACAACAGAATTTTTGACGGCCTAAGATGAAGAAGGACATTGCAAAATTTGTGTCGGTATTTCTTATTTGTCAGCAAGTAAAGATTGAGCTCCAGAAGCCTACAGGTCCTCTGCAATCACTAGAGATCCCCGAATGGAAATGGGAGCATATCACTATGGATTTTGTTTGCGGGTTGCCAAAAACAAAGAAGGGTCAATTCAACACTATTTGGGTGATTGTTGATCGCTTAACGAAGTTAGCACATTTCTTACCCATCAGATTGGATCAATCTATAGAGAGCCTTGTTGAATTGTATGTGAATGAAATAGTGAAATTGCATGGTGTCCCGGTAAAAATCGTATCAGACAGAGATACGAGATATACCTCTCGGTTATGGAAAAGCGTGCAGGATGCATTGGGTACAAGTTTGAAGTTCAGCACATCATTCCAACCTCAAACTGATGGACAATATGAAAGAACAATCCAAGACATGTTGAGAGCTTGTGCCCTCGACTTTGCTAGAAATTGGGATAGACATTTTCCTTTGGTTGAATTCGCTTATAATAATAGCTATCATGCAAGCATTAACATGGCTCCTTTTGAAGCATTATACGGCCGACCTTGTAGATCCATTATGCTGGAGCGGTGTTGGGGAAAATTACATACTGGGACATGAATTAGTCCAAGTTTGTACGAGGGGTGTGGAGGTAATTCGGAAGAGACTTTTAGCCACTCAGAGTAGACAAAAGTCTTATGCTGATTGTCGAAGGTGGGAATTGAATTTTGAGGTTTGTGACCATGTGTTCTTAAATATTTCTCCTACCAAGGGAGTAGTACGATTTGGCAAAAAGGGAAAATTGAGTCCTAGATATGTGGGACCTTTCGAGATAATAAAGAAAGCGGGAGAGGTAGCATATCAGGTTGCCCTTCCACATCATTATTCCAAGTTACATGATGTTTTTCATGTATCAATGTTAAGGAAGTACAATCCTGATCCATCGCACGTGATCGAGCATGAAGTTCCGGACATTCAGCCGAATCTAACATATAAAGAAAGACCAGTACGTATCGTAGACCGTAAGGAGCATCAGTTGCGGCGTCGCATAGTTCCAATGGTCAAAGTACTCTGGCAACACCACCAGAGTGAAGAAGCGACTTGAGAGTTAGAGGACGAAATGCGTCAACATTATCCACATCTTTTTGGTAAGTCTCTTTTTACAGTATAAATTTCAAGGACGAAATTTCCTTAAGGAGGGTAGAATGTAACGGTTCATTTTGAAAAAAAATAATACAGACTGAAACATTTCTGACGAAAATGAAGATAATAATAATATTATTATTATAGTTAATAAGGAAGAGATAATAAATTAGGACTATTATCGGTTAATTATACTATAATTATCCCTTATCTTTTTATCACAATTATCCATTAATTAAATCCAAATTATTATTGCTAATTATCTCTTTGATTGAGCCTATAAATACGTGAGACTCCAATGACTTTCCCACACATTGCCTTTGGGAGAGAGAGTCTAGAGAGAGAGAAGCCGACGACAACATTCTTTCGTCGTGTCGTTTCCGAATTCAACATCGACAGCCCTCTCCGTCAACATCGGAGTTTGATCCGACGAAATCGAAGGATCAACAACGTGGCCGACAACGGTCCGGATTTGGAGGAATCATGGTCGACGAATTTCTTGCGTCGACGAGGTGTGTGTCGAACACATAGGATCGTTAAGTAGTGTTTTTTGTATTGATCCTTGATTTAGAATTATGACTTATAGATGTATGTGTCGACCCCATATGATCGAGACGTAAGTTTTGTGAATGCCTTCAAATTCAAGTTACACGTATATAAACATCATTCGATCTTTGTTGTTGTCAACATAAGTGCATGGTGGAACAAAGGGTTATAGCATATTTACTTGTTGTGTGTGTGTGTATATATATAATACACAACTCTCCTTGTACCACGATCCCGGGAGACTCGGGATGATTTCTCTACAAACAGGAGAGAACATTTTAGTTGTTTGTGTAATCAAAAGGTGTTTGTGACACAACATGATACTATTAGACTATTAAAGTTTTGTGATGCAAATGATAAGATAAGAAGTTTGTGGGTAGTGAAGAACTTTTTATATCACATCCACTGAAGTTTATGGGCAGTGCTATTTGGTTTTAAGGAAGTAAATTTCCAGAATAAAATTGATGGTTCGTCATTTTAATACATCGATGTCAATTATGTGGAATGTATTACTTGATTATTATAACTATATGATCTTAAAAAAAAGAATTGTCAAAGGTGATTTATTCCTTCAACTTTTGGATTAATTTACTTGTACAGGTTTTCGGTGGATCTAATGCAGTGTTGGAATTCACTATTCTGAAATGTTATATTATGCATGCGTTAATTTCACATCCACTCACACGAATTGTTTTTTTCTAATTATATCAAGGTCTAATAGGTCAAGCAAGGCATACCAAATAAAGGATTTTATTATCTAAATTTAGTAAAGAGTATAATTATTGTAATATTTTATGCACGTAAAAACATGAATAGATGACTTCACCGGGGAACAAGTTTGGCTGAATTATTGCAACCAGCGCGTCAATATAATTGATGGTATACAATTTCTATGGATGTGTTAAGCAGCTATGAATTGAGTTATTAAGTAATTAGATTGATTAATAAGTTTTCGGCACCGACTCGAATTAAGGGGTCGTAAGGGCCTAAAGGGCCAACGCCTTCCGGGGGCGTGAGGCAAAAGATAAGTCCTCTACAGTTGTAGCTACACTGTCATGTTATGCATTGATGTGAACCGCTTGTGCTGGCGGTAAGCCATCAAAGCCATCAAAGCCGCTTAAGAAGTAATAATCAAGACCACTCTAAACATGAAAAATGTCATGGCATATGTGCAATATCTGTTAATATTATGTGCATATATGCAATTATGTTACTGTTATGGACTTATGTGTAAGCTCCGTTAAAGTTAAGTGCACGTATGACATTTATGTCAATCTTATGGGCATACATGCAATTTATGTTAATTAGTATGTGCATATTTGCCATTTATGATAATTTTAAAGGTACATGTGCAATTATATTATTGCTAAGTGCATAGGTGCAATTTATGTGAATATTATGGGCATACATGCATATATGGTAAAACTTACGGATATATGTGCAAATATGTTATGTCATTCATGGTTATGAAGGAAATTTAGTTATATGCATTAAATAAGTTGATTTATGATTTATATGATAATGACTTTTGTGACTTGTTTTCTATGCTAGCCGGTTTGACCCCAACTCGGCACATACTGAGCGTTATGCTCATAACATGCATTGTCAATCTTTTTCAGAAGAACGTGAGGACTAGATCATTAACGGTTGAAGCGAGACGACACCGTCTTCAAGAAGTAGGAGCGGTATGGAACTACTGCACTTTTTTTGGGAGGACGTCTTTATGCCCATTTGAATAAGGAAATCGTGGATACGATTTTATCTAGTTTATTTATCATTAATTATTGAACTCTTGGAATTGTGGCCTTATTATGATTATGGAAAAGTTTTTTTAGTTGGTTCTTTACTGCTCTTTTATGCTATGATTGATGCTATGAGTAACATTTCCGAGAAGTCCGTTGAGTTTCTCACTTCTGCATCATTCTCGGACGATCGAGTTCGTTACAATATGGTAATGAAATGACGGGTTAAATTATTATGATACTTCAGTTTGATCGAGTGCTCGACACTGAATTGCATGAACGCAAAATATTGTCACATAATGTAAACGAACAACAATGAATGTGGAATACATGCTATTTGTTTAATGTGAAATGCACGTAAATTATGCAAAATACAATGCTCATTATTTTATTTTCCATTGTATTTCAAAATATGGCATTTGTGATATCTTGCTCTCTTTGAAATTACTCAAGAATTTAATAGTCCATTATTTTAAGAAGTTTAGTTGCAAAATATTAGCATTTCTTTAATTATCGTGTCTTTTTCCCGTGCAACAAATACGGAAAATACATTAATTATCTCAGTTCAAAACTGACCTCCTCTAATTTAGGAAATACAACTACACAAAAACACAAATTTTCGAGACTTTTTTCGAACATCAATGGTTATGCTTTTTTTATTTATAATAGGAATTTATAAAATATCTTCATCATTTGTAAATTTGATAACAATTATTTCAAAATACAAGTCATTATTCCATCATATTTTCTAGAAAATTCAATATATCCTACTTTACATATATCTAAATATAGAATGTTCAATGACGTGTATTTTACTAAATTAACACTAATTTAATCCAGCCCTTATATTAGAAATGTTAGTTTGCATAAAAAACATCTACTGGTTGAAATCCCACTCGTATACATATCATCCAACGACTTAAGATGGCACCTTTCCATAATCAAGGAAAGGTGTCACCTCATTTGAAAGGCTCCATATATATATATATATATATATATATATATATATATATATATATATATATATATATATATAGGGGACTTATCCAATGGGCCCTGTGCCCATTTGAGATGAGATGAGCCCACTCATATTTTACCGATATATTCTATCATTTTGAGTTCAATGCTTATTTATTTACAGTTGTTATATCATATTCTTACTATTAGTAACTATTTTCATATAAAGAAAACCTTAGATTCATAGGAAATGGTCATTAGTAAGAATAAAAATGACACTAGTAATACGGATAATCATACAATCATTTCGTATGAATCTAAGGTTTTCTTTGTATGAAAATAGTTACTAATAGTAAGAATATGATATAACAACTGTAAATAAATAGGCATTGAACTCAAAATGATAGGAAATAATGGTAAAAAATGAGTGGGCTCATCCCATCTCAAATGGGCACAGGGCTCATTGGATAATTTCCCTATATATATATATATATAGGGGGCATTTCAAATAGGAATTGGTCCTTCCATCCTTATGGAAGGCCAATGATCCTAGCCATTAGATTCAAATCTAACGGCATCATCAATTTATTTGCTCAAAAGGGCATTTTGGTCATCAATTTTTGCATTAATTATGTACACCAATTAATATTCTGAAATACTAAATTTAGCTATTTTTATTTTTGGTATTTTTCGCAATACCATAATTAAAAAATGTCTTGTTTTGTACCGGACGACGTTACGTGGGACAATGTTTGTTTCCTAATGTGTTTTTTTTGTAGAATCTGCAGTTCCTTTTGCAACGATTGCATGTTTTTTGTATTTACTGTGGTTCCTTCAAAATTAATCAGGTATTTGTAATTTTGGTTTGGTTCTTTGTAGAATACAATTCATATTAGCAATTAATACGTGCTTCTTTGTAGCGATTTTATGATTTTTTGTATAATAAATTTTATATTGTTCTTTGTAAAAATGCAGTAGACATTCACGCTAAATCCATAAGTAAAATACAACCATATATGTACAATACTCATCCACAATGTATAATGCACATTTAAAATGTATAATACATATCAAATATACAAGATATATAAAAAAACGACAATTTTCATTCGCACGAAATTGTTATGTAAAATATATATCAGATATGTATAATACACATCAAATTTGTATAACAGACATCGATATTGTATAATACAAACGAAAAATGTATTTCTACGTAAAAATTCTGTGTTGCCCACTTCTGCCTTGTTGATGACGATGCGAATGAGATCGTTAACTGCTCCATGTCGATGTTGAAGACGGAGATGAATGGATGAAGAACTTCATGTCGACCATGCGTAGTTGTCCACGTGAGGACGGAGATAACACCGAGCTCCATACCGACGTTGAAGACATCGATGAAGGGTGCGAAGAACCACCCGCCGGCCATGTTGACAGTGAAGATGGAGACGAAAATGACGAAGAGGATGACAAGGCCTGTGAAGACGACAAAGACGAGACATGTGACGTGCGCACGATGGAGATAAGCGATGACGGAGACGAGCGACGAGTGACGGTGGAGATGGAGATGGAGACGAGTGGCGGTCGACATCCTCTTCTTCCTCCCGCGGTCGACGTCCTCCTCCTCCTCCCTTTTTTTTGAATATGAGATTATGAAATGAATGGAATGATGAGAGAGTTAATGAGATATTTGAGATGTACGTGTGTGATTTTTGGAAAGATTGGGAGAGAGATTAATGAGGAGATTAATTGGGTTGTTACATACTATATTTAGATAATGAACAATGACCAAAATGGGTTTTTGGTTAATTAAATTATAATTATAATATGCCTTTAATAACCACCGACGGATTGAATATGGATGCATGGGATTGTTGGCCTTCCATAGGGATGGAAGGACCATGTCTCATTTGAAAGATATCCTATATATATATATATATATATATATATATATATATATATATATATATATATATATAGGGGACTTATCCAATGGGCCCTGTGCCCATTTGAGATGAGATGAGCCCACTCATATTTTACCAATATATTTTATCATTTTGAGTTCAATGCTTATTTATTTACAGTTGGTATATCATATTCTTACTATTAGTAACTATTTTCATATAAAGAAAACCTTAGATTCATAGGAAATGGTCGTTAGTAAGAATAAAAATGACACTAGTAATACAAATAATCATGCAATTATTTCATATGAATCTAAGGTTTTCTTTGCATGAAAATAGTTACTAATAGTAAGAATATGGTATAACAATTGTAAATAAATAGGCATTGAACTCAAAATGATAGGAAATAATGGTTAAAAATGAGTGGGCTCATCCCATCTTAAATGGGCATAGGGCTCATTGGATAATTTCCCAATATATATATATATATATATATATATATATATAATGAGCATAGTCATTTTGACAAGTGTTTCCCACATGAACAAATTATTCATTTTTTATAAATATTATATCACATTCTTAGTAAAAAGATTATTTTCATAAAATCTTAAATTAATATGAATGAACACTAGTAAAAATTGTTAAGAGAAATAATGTTGCATTCTTTTTTCCATTATCATACCACAAAAACGTAACATATATTCCATCATGTTCTCAAATACATATATAAATCAAATGTGCCATTAGAGTATAAGTACATGTATCACAAGATGTCTCTCAAAATTATAAGAATGGAAAATACGAAAGCAATTGTACGATGCAAACTATCAAAACACACACCATATCTGGTGTAAAATAATACTGAAATTACAGAAAACCTCCAACCGGAACTATTGCGATGGTGACTCTTGAACACCTCTTAGACTACACAAAAAGGGTATGTTATAAGCAGTTACTCAGTATGGAAACATTACCAACCACTACTGTAAAAAGAAAGGTAACATAATGAACAAATACTCAACAATATATGCACACAATCTAGTGCAAATGGCCTCTACAGGGCAACTCGCTCATTGGCACACATCTCCTACATGTAGTATTATTATTAACTATTTAATTAATTGTACATCTCATCTCTCCAAGAGAACTCCGACTGGTTGAACCATATTATTATTTCTTTATTTAACCATGATACGCATCCTCTCATATGAGCTAACTTCAAAGGTTGAGGCTAAAGCACAACTTACACAACTATCGCGGAACCGTCCAAGTCCACTACCCATCGGTGAAAGTCCATGATATCTTCGGGTACGAGTCAGTGCAAAAGATCATATTCACTACATTAGATCAATCACCTAAGTAGTCGAAAAAACCTAAGACTACCTCTTCTTTTCTATGGATATTAAAAAACAATACAACTCCTCTTTTGCTGAAGTCCTTCCGAAAACAGTCCTCAAATAATTAACACTAGGAAACCAACTCGAGTGGTCAACCTTAATTAGTCTCTAGGTACTAACTTTATGTCTGAAAGCGAAGAGCAAACTACCAACCACACAACTTGACATGTACTCCATTGAGCAGCTTTGTAATCTACATTGAACACCAAGTACTACATGTCACCTAATTTATGCAATTGGGTTGCGACCATATGAGCTTCTACTCAAGGATCTAAGGATACATTCCCATCCCTTACGATTGTTAACTCAACTACCCACTTCCCATGGGAAATCGCATCCGTGTGCAAGGCGAGACATAACCACATGAAAGAGAATTCTCGGGCAACACAAACCCACGTGGGAAAACCGTCCATGGCCACAAAAACAATCATATATCATCACCGCATGATATACACAGATCAAGATATCTTTAGGGTTCGTTTGGTTGCAGGGTTGGGCAGGGGTGGGTTGGGCAGGGGTGGGTTGGGTTGGGATACTATTCATAGAGGTACCCCCTCCTCACAGTTTACTATTCACAGTTTGCAGGATCGTATATGATGCTCTCTCTCATGATGCTTACCACGTTGTATACCTTTATTCTTTTACATGTTGGAACATATTTCCATTATATATATGTATATATCAATAGACAGTATTTGCAATAATTAATTACATCTCATAAATTCTGCATATATCTATAATATTTGTATTTCAAAAATTCTAGTATTGAAGAGCATTTTCCACCGGTCAGATGTTCCTCACAAGGCGGGAACACCATTGTTGTAGCGATCAGATGAGAACCACTAATCAACAATAATTAACCCACAGTGTAGATCAAGTAATGCAGAAATAAAAATGTGGAGTTAAAATTTATTATAACCCTACAAAGATGTATATATGTGAAGTATGTAGAGGTCAAACACAGGGAGCAAGGGGAATACATATGCACAAATTGGCAAAAAAGACAATAAATATTTTTTACAGGGATTTTTTATTTTTTTGTGGGCTTTTAATATTTAATTTTTTTGGAATCTTTAATTTAGATATATTTTTTATTTTTTTTATATTTTATATTTTCGGATTTGTAATTTTCTTTTATGTATATATACTATGTATATAAGATATATAAGTAGTGTATACTATATAATATAAATATAGAAAAAATATAGAAAAAATAAGAAAATGCCCTAAATATAGTCGTTTTTTTATTTTTAAAGGGTTTTTAATAATATATAGGGTATTTTTATTACTAATAATAGGGTTATATGGGGCTGCTCCCATCCCATTTTTCGTCAATTTTTTTATTTTTTTTAAATATCACCATGTATATTCATCGCTATATCTCTCCTACATGTCACTCGAATTTCGTCAGAAATAGAGACTTATATGCCCCCATCTAAAATTGGTACGATTACAGCAGTTCTAAGACCGTTGAAATTACACGTTCTAGATGGAGAGCATAGAAGTCTCTGTTTCTGACGAAATTCGAATGACATATATGAGGGACATATGGATGAATATACATGGTGATATTTTTCAAAAAAAATTAAAAAAATATTGCGGAAAATGGGGTGGGGGCAGCCATGTTGGCTGCCTCCATGGGGCAGCCCCATTTTTTCCATAATAATAATATGAATAAATGTAGCTATATATAGTATATATATACTAGTATATATATATATAAATAGTTATAATACTCAAAATAGCAAAAAAATCATTTATCTTTTTCTCTATTTTTGGTATTTTCTTTTAATTTTTGCTAATTTTTATTTTTAATTAAATAAAATAGTAAAACAATTAGTAATAATATATAGCTGGATTGTTTTGAGATTTAAAAATATTTAGATAGCTTAAAATTTTCTAAAACTATTTTTAATATATAATAAGTAAAATACAGAAATAGGAAAATACAATTTTTGGATTTTTTAATGACTTTTTTATATTTTTTAGGGTTGGTGTGGGTTTGTATTTTTTTTCTTTTGTATCGTTTAGTGATTTTTGGTCTATAGGTTCAAAATACATTAATAAATAACTCCTGATTTTTTATAATTTTTCAAATAGTTTTCTAACTTTTATGTATTTTTTAATGTAAATAGGGAATAAATGCACTATTTTTTGAATTTTTAAATATAGAAAATTATTTGAAATGGTCGTGTGAAAAATATATGATGTCGAGCACTTAAATTAAATTGCCTACGATTTTTTATGCAAAATGATATTTTTAATGCAAGAAATAAAGAAAATAAAAATACAATACTAATAGGGACTGAAATGCAATTTAAATGAAGTTAAAATGCATTTTAGAATTAAAATCCAAAGTCTAGAGGCCTCTATGCAATTTTTCCCGATTATTTAAATCATATAATGCAAGCAAGGTTATAAATGTAATTTCTAAAAAGCGTAGGGTATACATGCAATTTATCACAAAAGGTTTAAATCAGATACATATTTAATGGACCAAATAATAATCAAAAGTCTCAGGGGGTCCCTGTGAATATCCCACCACCTCTCATGTATGAGCACGTGAGGTGACGTGGCAAGGGACTTGGATGCAAATAACATTAATACGTGGGTCCACTTACAGAATATCCTAAAGTTTTTACGCTAGAAAGCAAAATGACTAAAAATAAAATACAATCGGCTAAGAGGTATATGGCAAAATTATCCACTTAGGCACAGACAGGTGATGGATGCTTCCATCTGTCATGCGTCGCTCGCTCAATGGTGGATGATGCTTTGACTCTAGATTGCCTAGATTAGATCTGGGTAGCTAATCGGGCGGTTTTGAGGCGATGCATCCAACTGTTGCTAGAATACCTGGAGCGTGCACCTGATAGGACGACTTCGAACCCCATGGAAGAATAGGGAAGAACTCAACCATGTCTGAGCTTCGATCATCGATAGCTCCATCCTCCAGTGGTCTAAGGTTCTCCTCCAAGGTGCAAAAGCTTCCTGGAATCTGATGAATACTCATTCATCACTCTTTATTCTTATATTTTAGCTACAAAAACCTTTGCAAATGCATGTATATGTTTGTAAATACAAATAATTACCAAAAGCATGCATGGTGTAAAAACTAATAATTAGCATGTTTTTGTGCAAAAATAAAAGAATAAAGATTAAACAGAATAAAAGGGAAATATTTAGAATAAATATTGAGCAACCTAATCCCAAGGGAGGGCTCAGCATGGGCCTGACCGCAGAAAAGCCAAAGTAGAGGGAGATAGGGGCTCATGTGTATAAATATACCTGTAAATATAATAAAAATATTTTCCTCCAAAAATAGAATAAAAGTATGCTTGTACATATTTGTATATATTTATAAATATAAAATCCAACTAAAAAGTGAAAAATTAAAAAGAAAACAAAAACCCCCTCACTTGTGTACATTCATCATGTATATAGTCCCCTCATCTATATTTATTTCACCCTATAAATAAATAAATTAAAATTCCAAAAATTTTGTATATACTCTATCTTTTATGATGTAAATAAATAAAATAAAAACAACAAAAACAAAATAAAAAGAATAAAATTAAAAACCAAAAATACCATTGTATATATACCATGTATATATATGTACATATCTATTTATTTAACCATTGTATATAAATAATAAAAATAAAATAAAAATACCTTTTTATTCCTAATTTTATGCTATAAATAAATAAAATATAAAATAGGAATAAAAATGCACAAAAATATTAATTAAAAATCAAAAATCAGAAACCTATATTGTATATATACCTATTTGTAGCCCTATTATGTAAATACCCTATTTTTATTTCAAAAAAGTAATTAAAAATCACAAAAAAATAGAAGAAAAATTAGAACAAATATTTTTCATGTTTTAAGTTTTTAATAATTTGGCCATTTGCTAATTTTAAACTAATTTCTAAATCATTTCCAGATGGTTGCTTCTCATTGGTCCACGGGGGAATGTTGACCCCCCGGTCAACTCCCTTCTGTGGACCACTTCCCACGGGTCGTGACGCCCGACCCGACTTCCCCGATTTATCGCGTCACGACCCGACCTCAATACACCCAAACCCAGGGTCCTAATTACACCCCAATCATCCGGGAACCTCGCCCGGCATCTTGCCTAGGGGTCCGTGCTTCATCGAGCCGGACCCGATCCATTCTTCCCGGACCTTCCACCAAATAAAAGCCGAGCTCCGCCACCCATTTCCACATCTTTGGCTCCCCACCTTGCATTCCTAGGATCTCCACTGCCATCCTCGAGGTGACAGCTCGCCCCTGGTGGTGTCGAAGAGAGGAGAGGGTGCCCGGACCTCAGATCCGGCGAGCTTGCGCCGCCGTGCTCCGCCTGAAGGAGGAGCTCGAGCCTCGGGCATCGACGACCCGTGAGGCAATGACCTAGAGCTCCAGCAGCTCGAGCCCAGTCGATACGTCCACCCAGGTAGCCGTAGTTTCCCTTCCTTTTCTTTGATTTTGATTTTGCCCCAAATCCGGTCATCGCCGACGACCTTCGATTCAGTCCACATCCTTCTTCGACTCGATCATCGGACCATCCCATCACCCTCGCCATCGTCCCGCGCACCTTCTCCGCCCCTCCATTCAACCCAGCTCGCACAGGAGCTGGGGTTTCGAGCTCCTCCGCCGTCGTATCGCTGGAGCTCGACCGCCCCGCCTCACCGATCACCGTCACCCCCTCTCACAGGGTCGAGGCACTTTGCCCTCGACCCGCGAGCGTTCTGTTGTGCTTTGCAGGTCCAGTCGAGGTCGTCTGAGGGTCTCGACCATTCGAAGCAGCTGCTCCTCCTCCGCCGGACTCGCCTGAGCTCCTCAGAGCTCCGTCGAGTCATCGGAGGGTACCAGCCGACGCGGGAGCCCACAACGATTCTTCCCCGACCTTCAGCTGCCCGCGAGGAGACCTCTAGTGCCTTCACGAGCCCGGCAAAGTTCGTCGGAGCCCAGTTCGTTGAGGATCCTTCCCTACCGTCCGATCGTCCCCAGGCTCCAGTTTAGATCCTGACCATCCATTTGAGGAGCAGATCTGACCGTCCGATCCTTGGGAGGCTCGATCCGGACCGGTCGATCGTCGAGGTTTAGCTACATAGCCTCACATACGGCTTTTTGTGGCTTTTTATTTTTCATGTATTATTGTTTTATTTTATTTTATTTTTATTTTTATTTTTGCTTGTTTATTTTATTTCTGTTTTTGCACATATACCTCTGTTTTATTTCATTTATTTTTCCTGCATTTATTTGATTATTTTTATTTGGTTGATAACACTTTCTTTGTTTCTTGCGAGGGCCCAAGGACCGAGGTGGCGACTCTCGAGTAGCCGATGCAACCGCGGGATTCGGAGGCGGCTCCCTTCTGCACGGAGCCGTAGGAGAGCGTGAGGAGCAGCTTAGTGTAGAGTAGCTTAGGTTTCTTTCAGCACATTTTATTTGAATTGTAATAATACAAGGACAGACAGTGTGGACTTGGACTTGGACTTCTTAGCGGGTCTGTTTCGCCGAGCACCGGTGTGCTCGGGGGACCCTTAGGATTTTCGCGGCTTTTTTTCGCGGTTTTGTTTTTCTTTGCTGCCTTTTACGGTTTTACGTGGTTTTTCTCGAGCCCATAGATTTAGGACTTTCTGTTTGACTGTGCCATAATTAGTAGGATCCAAACACTTAACTATCTTCCTGCACCTATAGTTCGCTAATTGGATCTACTAATAAAACATTAATAAAAATAACTGACTCACTCCCTTCGAGCCTACGTGCCATAGCCTGCCCTGCCAAGCGCTGCTCCTGAACCCGATGCGTCGGGAGGAGGAGGGGTAGACCGAGACCGGACTCCTTGGAACGAAGGACCTGTGACCAGTTAGACGGTTCTGTCGATTAGAAGTTGCCTGTTTAGGACTCGAGTTTTCACTGCTGCACTATATAGGTAGTTTCTTTCCTGTCTTTACATTTCTGCGCGGATCATATTGCATGTAGAGTGTTGGAGACAGGTACGCATTTCTATCTTTGCATGCATCATTGATTTCATCGCGCATCGGCTTTTTCGTCTTCTCCCTCTGTTTTTGACCTAATAACCAGGAGAACCGAAAAATTCGTTAGGCGTTTCTTTTTATTGAAAAATATCTAAAAACAAAAACAATAAAATCGGGACTGCTAATCACACTTGACCTAAAAGACACTTCACTAAAAATCTGTCTTGGGGAGAGTAACCCCCTCCTTGTTTGGTTTGGATGAGCGAGAGAGTGATCTGCACCTTAGGATAGAGCCATCCGATCTTTCTCGACTGATTACCGGCTCTTTGGTACAGGACAGTCAGTTGAGAGATATCGGATTCCTATTACCTCACGTAATCGCTCTGATAGACTGAATGATCACCTAAAATAAAATCGACTAGATAATTGATCGATCCCTGTCGGTCTTCAGCTCTGTGTGCGTAGGTGAATCGGGGGTTTGCTTGTTCATCTTGTGTGATTTCCAGATCCCTTCGATCCTTCCACATCCTCCTTTCTATCCATCTGTTTCCCACCCTCCCTCCCTTCATTCCTCTTCTCTTCTTCTCCTTGACCCATGGATGATGGATTCCCCTCACTTCGAGCCGACTCTTGCGGCTTTTTCTTCATTATCTGACCATCGCTCCAGTCCACCCTCTAGGGAGGTCGGATCTCCGACCAACCTCCCGTTCCCTCCCTCCCATCCCTTTCTCTACTCTGGGCATGCTGCGTTTGAAGTCTGAGAATACCAGATAGAGCAGATGCGAGATCCGGACGATGCTGTTGCTGAGTTGAGAGCGCACTCTGTTGATGATCAGAGAGAGCAGTGGAGATCAGCAGACATATCTATTCCAGAAGGATGGAGGAGCAGATAGCACAGGGAGCTGAGTCAGCTTCTACATTACGTCCATTCGTCTTGGATTTGGATTACATTCAGCGACTGCCGACATTTTCAGGAGAGGCGCACAAGGAGCCTTATCTTCACCTATCCGCATTCGAGGAGTTTTGCAGAGTACAGAGATATTCAGATATCACTGCAGAGGAGCTGATGACTAGGACCTTCCCATTCACACTTCACGACAGAGCCATGAGATGGCACCACCGATTGGGGAGGACATTCGAGACGTGGGGAGAGTTTCGCCGAGAGTTCTTACATAGATACTTTATCCCGCGTAGAGCAGACTTGATGCGGTCTTTGATCACCGACTTTTCAGTTGACCCCCAGGAGCCATTGCATGAGGCATGGCCGAGGTTTCTTGACCTCTTGAGGAGATTTCCAGACCACGGACTTCCACTGACAGACTTGATAGAGATCTCCATGCGGGGGATGACCGCAGAGCAGATAGCACTGGTGATTACCACATGTGGCGGTTCACACCGCAGTTCCGACATTCACCTATTGGACACCATCTCGAGCTTACTTTCACAGAGATCATCCTCACGAGATACCGTCATCAGGACAACACATGAGGATGTTGCAGAACCAGTGCGGTGTGTCGTATTACATGAGACAGTTTCTACACACCAGCCCGAGGACTTGGAGCATACAGCACCACCGACAGAGGAGATGACTGCGATAGCAGAGGATCGGACCCAGAGTTTACTTGAGTTCCCGTTGGTTTTCTAGCTGGAGTTCGAGGCAGCCCTGGAATTTTCATTAGACGAGTCTTGGATATCAGATATTCTGATATTCCAGGAACCGGAGGAGCCCCCGTTTTTGCAACCATTGACTCAGCTACTTCAGTTTCCAGTCCCGGAGGAGTCAGTTTCCTTTCTGCAGAGATACTTCTTGGATGCGGACAGCTACCAGGACTCAGCCCAACAGCCACAGCTCAATGAGGGACACCACTTTCGGAGTACAAACACAACGAGTCCCATATTCGAGCCTTTTGTCCTCCACTCTGACGAGATAGACACCTTTGTTGAGGACCAGTTGGCAGCCAGCATAGCCGCAGAGCGAGGATCAGCCACAGACACTTCGCCGGCTTCCGCGGTGTTCACCAGTACCTTCTCCTGCTTCCAGATTGCCGATACCTACACTTCCATTGATGATGCAGCCTGGTGCACTGAGTGGATACTTGATAGCAGTGCAGATGCCCATCTAGATCCTGATCCTCTTCTTCTCACTTCTGGTCCTACATCTCTCCCCGAGGGTTATCTGCGGGAGGATGCCACACTCGATGAGTACTCGGTTTCACCTGCTGAGAGTGTTTCAGATCTGGCGGAACATGAAACCGAGTCTTTAGATCATTCTGATTCTGAGTCTTCTCACCTCGACGACCCTCGCGAGGATGAGCCCATTCTGGAGATATTCGATGATTTGCCTGATCAGATTCTATTTTATGCATCGGATATCAGTCTACTTAGAGAGTCTCCTTATCTTGATTGTCCACACCTGTTTGAGACACTGATTGACGTGGAGGATTCTATTACTGATCCATCCTTCTCCACGTTTGATTTCTTCAGCTCCACACTTCCACTCCAGTCTGACCCAGAACCGACGACTTCTTTTGTGCTACCGGATCCCGATCACTTATTTCCAAATCATTGGCCGGTAGCAGACACCCGCCTGATTGCATACCTGGGTGTCAATCTTTACACTATTGAGTTCGTCGCTGTTCTCACACCGAGACTTCGACGACAGTACGGTATTCGACTTACCAATGCCATCCTGAACCTGGATACTGCTTTATCCTAGCCTTTGCGCCCAGCTAGGGGCGTAAAATCTAGCGCTAGTTGAGAGGCACCTCAACATTGTACTCTTTTGTATATACGTGTTTCGTATTAGTTTGATCTTTCTTTCTTCCGTTCTTGTTTTCACCCCAGGTCTCGCTTAGAATTATCTTTGCTATACTTAGGATATTGTCATCCTATGTATAGGGGGGTGGAAACACCGGGTTGTTCTTCGTTCTATTTAGTCACTTCTGTTGTTGCCTATACTTAAGGTTCTTCGCCTTAAGTATAGGGGGAGTGATGACCCTCCTTCTTGTGTATATTCGTGATTTTCTTCGTGTCTTTCTACCCCTGTTTTGCTGCCTATACTTAGGGATATTTTACCCTAAGTATGGGGGGGGGGGTAGACCCTGTACATCCTTCACTCAGTTTTCCCTTTGTGTACAACCTGCTATACTTAGGATTACTTGATCCTAAGTATAGGGGGAAAACCCCGAGATCCTCTTGATCTTTTATTTCATGCATTCGTCTTTGTATATAGCCTTCCTTTTCACTTCCCTATACATAACACGAGTTATGTCTTCTTCATCGCTCTTGACTCCGAGGACATCGTTCGAGCTAAGTATAGGGGGTGTGTATATATTTCATATATACTTTAGCCATAACTCGTACTTTGTGTGAGTGTGTTAATAAATAAAATGGCTAAAAACCCTAAAATTCACAAAAATTTAAAAATTTTCCTGTACATAAACATTCTTTTATTTGCACATAAATAGCTAGTGTACAAACTATTTTTGTAAAAATAATTTCAAAAATCTTTTGTGTAAAGCTTGTGTAAATATTTTCTTATCAAAATTATGTATATAGTACAAAATTTTTCCAAAATGTTTTGAAAATCAAAACGTTTGCAAAAATCTTGTGTAAATGTGTGTAAATACTTTTGCAAAACTTGCACTTCATGCATTCATCCATTCATGATTTCAAAACATTTTTCAAAAATTTTTGCATATTTGTAAAAATTGTGTAAATAACATCTTTGTATATATGTATATAGTTTTTCTGGATTAAAGTTGACATTTAAACTAGCCTGGAATTAAATTGAGAAATGGGGCTTGATTAAGATCTTAATCCACCTAATTTATAAGAGGAACCTTATAGGGCTTAGGTTTAAGGCCTTTCAGGTCCATGGTGACTTAATTCTTTGAGTCCACTAGGCTATGATCACATGTCATCTCAATGAGCCTAAGTAGAGCACTTAAAAACAACACATGACTCATAGGGACAATGGCTTTACTTGGACACCAGCACTTAGCACTGAGCTCTCTACGGATGAGGTGGTGAGGAGGCAGTCTTCCTTGACTTGGGGTAGCATATGAGGGTAGCACTTCTAGGCGGAACCTCTCTTCTTATTTTAGTAAAGGAAGTGCGTCTCAACTTGGTCTGGTTGCCATGAGGTCTAACGACAGGAGTTGTGGGTTACAAGAAAGCTTCAAAAGAGGGATAGTCTACTGGCTCAAGAGGAAAAACTCCTTGTATATATGCTGCACATGTATATGTTGTATAGATGCACTTGAAAAAAATGCAAAAAGAAAATAACTCCAAAAAAGTGGTGGGTCTGAGAGAAAATGATAATCCCACCGGAGTATGTATATAGTGCAATAAGCAAAGCTTGAGATTCATGTCCCATCTTATGTAGCTTGCAGCAGGGAGACTTGGCTACACTGGTCAAGCTCCCAAGGATACATGGCTACACTATCCATGGTCCATTCTCTTCCTCCTCCTCTTCTTGAGCCGGTTGAACTTGAACTTAGAAGGGAATACCCCGCTCCTCGAGGAAAGAGTGGCCAAATTGGGGTCATAGAGTTACCTTGTTGGGGAGGGTTGTCAAGTTGCCATTTCTGAGGTGGAGAGCTTATACCTCACATTCACAGTACAAGGAAGATTCATGCTCATCAGGGTTTGTGTTTGATGACTTGTTCTGATTTGGATTATTGAGGAGTCTTGATTAGAGATTAGTGGAACTTAGAGGTTGTTGAGTTTTAAGCTTAAGTCCAAATAAGGTCTTGACACATTAATAATCCAAAAATCTGATTGAGCTCCATAATTCAATTTAATGAAGGCAAGTTTAACTTTCAACCTTGATCCTTGTGCATTCTCCTCTTTTTCTTTTTCTTTCTTTCTTTTTCACTTCTTTTTCAAATAAGTGTTTGCTAAGGGACTAGAAAAGTTAAGTATAGGGGGGTGATGAATACTCATTCATCACTCTTTATTCTTATATTTTAGCTACAAAAACCTTTGCAAATGCATGTATATGTTTGTAATTACCAAAAGCATGCATGGTGTAAAAACTAATAATTAGCATGTTTTTGTGCAAAAATAAAAGAATAAAGATTAAAAAGAAAAAGAGGGAAATATTTAGAATAAATATTGAGCAACCTAATCCCAAGGGAGGGCTCAACATGGGCCTGACCGCATAAAAGCCAAAGTAGAGGGAGATAAGGGCTCATGTGTATAAATATACCTGTAAATATAATAAAAATATTTTCCTCCAAAAATAGAATAAAAGTATACTTGTACATATTTGTATATATTTATAAATATAAAATCCAACTAAAAAGTGAAAAATTAAAAAGAAAACAAACCCCCCCTCACTTGTGTACATTCATCATGTATATAGTCCCCTCATCTATATTTATTTCACCCTATAAATAAATAAATTAAAATTCCAAAAATTTTGTATATACTCTATCTTTTATGATGTAAATAAATAAAATAAAAACAACAAAAACAAAAACAAAAACAAAATAAAAAGAATAAAATTAAAAACCAAAAATACCATTGTATATATACCATGTATATATATGTACATATCTATTTATTTAACCATTGTATATAAATAATAAAAATAAAATAAAAATACATTTTTATTCCTAATTTTATGCTATAAATAAATAAAATATAAAATAGGAATAAAAATGCACAAAAACAACTAATTAAAAATCAAAAATAAAAAAACCTATATTGTATATATAACTATATATAGCCCTATTATGTAAATACCCTATTTTTATTTCAAAAAATTAATTAAAAATTACAAAAAAATAGAAAAAATTAAAACAAATATTTTTCATGTTTTAAGTTTTTAAAAATTCGGTAATTAGCTATTTTTAAACTAATTTCTAAATCATTTCCAGATGGCTGCTTCTCATTGGTCCACGGGGAATGTTGACCCCCCGGTCAACTCCCCCCTGTGGACCACTTCCCACGGGTCGTGACGCCCGATCCGACTTCCCCGATTTATCGCGTCACGACCCGACCTCCATACACCCAAACCCAGGGTCCTAATTACACCCCAATCATCCGGGAACCTCGCTCGACATCGTGCCTAGGGGTCCGTGCTCCATCGAGCCGGACCCGATCCATTCTTCCTGGACCTTACACCATATAAAAGCCGAGCTCCGCCACCCATTTCCGCATCTTTGGCTCCCACCTTGCATTCCCAGGATCTCCACTGACATCCTCGAGGTGACAGCTTGCCGCTGGTGGTGTCGAAGAGAGGAGAGGGTGCCCGGACCTCAGATCCGGTGAGCTTGCGCCGCCGTGCTCCGCCTGAAGGAAGGGCTCGAGCCTCGGGCATCGATGACCTGTGAGGCAACGACCCAGAGCTCCAGAAGCTTGAGCCCAGTCGATACGTCCACCCAGGTAGCCGTAGTTTCCCTTCCTTTTCTTTGATTTTGATTTTGCCCCAATTCTGGTCATCGCCGACGACCTTCGATTTAGTCCACATCCGCCTTCGACTCGATCATCGGACCATCCCATCACCCTCGCCATCATCCCGCGCACCTTCTCCGCCCCTCCATTCAACCCAGCTCGCACAGGAGCTAGGGTTTCGAGCTCCTCCACCGTCGTATCGCCGGAGCTCGACCGCCCCGCCTCACCAATCACCGTCACCCCCTCTCACAGGGTCGAGGCACTTTGCCCTCGTCCCGCGAGCGTTCTGCTGTGCTTTGCAGGTCCAGTCGAGGTCGTCTGAGGGTCTCGACCATTCGAAGCAGCCGCTCCTCCTCCGCCAGACTCGCCTGTGCTCCTCAGAGCTCCTTCGAGTCATCGGAGGGTACCAGCCGACGCGGGAGCCCACAACGATTCTTCCCTGACCTTCAGCTGCCCGCGAGGAGACCTCCAATGCCTTCACGAGCCCGACGAAGTTCGCCGGAGCCCAGTTCGTCGAGGATCCTTCCCTGCCGTCCGATCGTCCCCAGGCTGCAGTTTAGATCCTGACCATCCATTTGAGGAGCAACTCTGACCGTCCGATCCTTGGGAGGCTCGATCCGGACCGGTCGATCGTTGAGGTTTAGCTACAGAGCCTCACATCCGTTTGATCTCCCATGTGGCGAAGCCCTGGCCGTTCGATCAGACTGAAGACTCCAACGTTGGGCGCCACCCCTTTCTCAGTCGTCGATCAGCACACGTGGCGCCCATCTAACGGTCTACTTAATAAAGGGTAAATATTCCCTTAGGCCCTTAGCTTTATAGTAGTTTAGTTTTAGTCCTGTAAATATTTTTAGTGTTTTATTTGCATTAGGTAAATTGCACTTTGGACCTTGTCTTTTCTGCTATTTGCATGTATGCCCCTACCTGTAGTGTATCACGTGCGTTGACACATGTTTTGTTGGGATATTTGCATGATTAGCCTTGTAGTTCTGGGTTGTTACTGAATGAATGGAAATTTTTAGAAAATTACAGATATGCCCCTGTGAATGATTTTTATGCACATGTGCGTTTATTAGTGGGTTATTTACATCGAAGCCCCTGGACTTTTAATACTTGTTATTAAATAGTCCAGGAACTTTGTTTCTTTGCAATTAGGTCCCTATGTGCCCAAGACATGCGCCTCGCACGTGACTTCTTGGAATTTTTGCACCGGACCCCCTGGAACTTCTGGTATTTACATACAGGTCCCTGTGCACTATACCTAGGTTTTTATTTTTAATAAAATATCAAACTAACTCCAAATTCAATGAAAATTGGAGACATGGCTTCTGCCATGTTGTATAATTTTCTAGAATTTTTGGAGATTTTTTTTGTTTTATTTACTATTTTTAAAAATTCAAAAACAAGCTTTTTATTCACTGTCTGACTTGAAAAATCACAAAAAATATTAAAATATATCTAAAAATTAAAAAAATTAGGTATTGTCTATTTTGCCTTGCTTGATTTTCTGACCAATTTTGATCATTTTTCATTATATAAAACTCATAAAAATTGAAAAACACTAAAAACACTATAAAAATTCTAATAAATAATTTAAAAATCCAAAAATAATAATTCTAGTGCCTAAATTTTCCTTAAACTTTCTAGTTTACAGGAAAATTACCTCCATGAGTTAGAAGGGCCTTTTTGCATTTTAAATTGGCCTTTTACTCCTGACTGGACAATACCTTCATTTCCCCGCCTTGTTTGATTTTTAGAAAATTCAATAAACATCGGAAAAATACCAAAAATTACCCAAAAATAGTAAAAATCATAAAAAACATAAAAACATTTTTATTTGAATTTTTGAGTGATTTTTGATGCATTAAATAATTGTTTGTATTGGCTTGTTTCTTTGTTTTCTTTATTTTTTTATTAATTAAAAATCCAAAAAAATATATAAAAATTAAAACCCCACCAAAAATAGTTGCTTTTTATTCTATTCCCCTTTTTTGACTACTTCGTAGGCCGCGAGGCCATCACGTGCTCCTTGTGTTCGACCCTGGCCGCTATACCAGGTTAATATAATAGCGAGACCGCTACTTGTGTTTCTTCGATTTTTATCCGATTTGGTGGTCTATTTTTCTTGATTGGCACCGCTTGGTGACTTGGGTCGCAACGATCCTTGACGACCTTTTACCCGAGTTGCTCAGGTGTGTCATCAGAATCCTTGCGCATCTGCTGGTGGGCTCAGGCAAGGGCAAGAAGGTCTCCGACGAGCTCCCAAGGTTGAAGAAAGGATGTGGCTCTAGGAACCTCCAGCTTTGTCAAAATTGCCTTGTTTGAGGCTTCTGAGCTCCGTGATCTACATGGTTAGCTAAGCCAAGAAAAATGAGGGGCACGAGGCTTGGATTGATAGGAAATTGAGTTTAAATGGGGTGCGATGGAGGGCTTCTGGTGAGCGACAGAGTTGAAAGCCATGTTCTCTTGATCTAAGTAGGATCAAGGTGAATGAGGGTGCTTGGGATGTAGCTAAAGCGTCAGGGAAGAAAATAAAGGTGAATGTGGGTTGGAGAGCAACTGAGATACAAGGAAACAGTGGCCGGAACAAAGCTCCGGCGAACTACGTTCTAGGAATTCTACAAAGTAAAATACGATTTTAAGCAAAACTACATCCTAATATATACTAAGGCTCCAACCATGAGATGATGTTATCTTTCAAGAAGCGACATACTCTACGGCTGTTTGCGGTTCGGGCGGATCATGACATGGATCGACGGATGGATGCTAGCAATGAAGTATGAAATAGACTCCATGCATAAAAATGGTGTATGGACCCTAGAGTATCCACCTAGAGGGGTAAAACCCATTGGGCGTAAATGGATCTTTAAGAGAAAAAAGGGACCTGATGGGAAGATAGAGACCTTCAAGGCACGGTTCGTAGCCAAGGGCTACGCACAGAGAGAAGGCATCGACTACGATGAGACATTCTCTCATGTGGTTATGCCTGAGTCTATCAGGGCACTGCTAGCTATAGCCGCATATCTTGACTATGACATCTGGCAGATGTACGTCAATATGAATTTTCTCAATGGATACCTCAAGGAGGATATCTATATGGAGCAACCCCAGAACTTCGTAACCAAGGAATGCAAACTATGCAAGCTGAAGAAATCCATCTATGGGCTCAAACAAGCTTCTCATAGCTAGAAAATTAGATTCGACAAAACCATAAAGAGTTATAATTTTGTGCAGAATCTTCATGAACCGTGTGTGTACAAGAAGCTTAATGGAAGCGCCATTGTGTTCAACTTGCTTTACGTAGATGGCATCCTTATCATTGGGAATGAGATAGAGATGATGACCAGTGTTAAGATTTAGATGTCTCATACCTTCGAGATGAAGATCTTGGAGAAGCCTCTTATATCTTGAGTCTGAAGCAGTTCAAAAACATAGATAAGAGGATTTTGAGATTGTCACAACATGGGTACATTAAAAAGATCTTGTAACATTCCCGTATGGAGAACTCCAAGAAAGGCTTCCTTCCGTTGAGACATGGTATTCACATGTCTAAAGGGATGGCTCCTCAATTTTTTGAGGAAAAGAAAGCCATGGTTGGATGCCCCTACGCATATGTTGTAGGAAGCTTAATATGCGCCATGATGTACACAAGGCCAAATATATATCATGCAGTAGGAGTGGTAAGTTGTTACCAATCCTGCTATATATAGAAACACTGGAATGTAGTGAAGAACGTCTTCAAGTATCTAAGATGGACGCAAGATCACATCTCAGTCTATGAAGATAGTGATCTCCAAGTCTTAGGATACACAGATTCTGACTTCCAATCTTATATTAATGATCGAAAGTCGACATCAAGGTTCGTTTTCCTATTGAACGACGGTGTTGTGAGTTGGAGAAGCAAGAAGCAAGATACTCCAGTTGATTCATTAACAGAAGCCGAATACATTGTCGCATCAGATGTTGTAAAGGAGGTGGTGTGGTTGCATAAGTTCATCCTAGAGCTTGGCGTAGTTTCCTCTGATACTCCCATCCCGCTACTCTGTAATAACACGAGAGCCATAGCCTAGGCAAAGAAACTCAGATGGCATGAAAAGAGCAAGCACGTGAAAAGGAAATACCACACCATTCAGGAGATTCAAAAGCATGGTGACATCATCATCACCAAGATGACCTCTGCCGACAACATTGCTGATCTGCTTACCATACCTTTGACACAGAAGGTTTTCAACCAGCATGTAATGAGTTTGGATTTCAGGATTGTACCTAAATGGTTCCGAGGGCTAGTGGAAGATTGTTAGCCATGTGAGCCTGAGGCGAACCATTCCTATAATAATTGTGATTGTAATTTTTGATATATTAATAAAAGTTATTGGTTTATTTCACATCATATCTAAGATTAAATGAATGAATGCACTATAAGGTCCCTTTGTACAATTAGGGTTATGTACCATGGCCATTTAACGATCATACAATTGTTGATTCAATTGTTAAATCCTAGAGGTTGGTTCTTGGAAGAATATCTAAAGAGTTAAATTGAGAACTCATCAAGCACCATCAATGATTATTTAGAGATGATCTCCAGCCTGAGTAGGAGATGGAAATCTTTCTCTAATATGATGGTATTTGATCGACCTCTTGATGCAGGTCCTCTGCATAGGAATAGAGATTCAGAGGTAGATAAGTTAGGTCAAAGAGTTGACTTAGCGAGATCGAGATAACCAAAACCTATGTTGTATATTTTCATCATATAGGCATGCATCCTATGATTAGAGACAAATATATTGCTATATGTCTGAGTATGTACATTTGGGAGACCAATAGGTTGATGGCCCAATCAAGGTCTATACACCGGCGATCTGGTGTGCATACAATGGCATATTAGTAATACAATCTCTCAAAGGGATCATACAGGTTCACTTATGAATCGGAAGATATGAGCTCACTCATGAGGTATTTGGGACCAATCAAATTCCATGCATGGTCGTCTTGCTTTGGAAGCATGACAAGAATTTATTGGTATGATATATGCTTTTGGAAAGCATATGATGGATACCAACTCCCAATGACCGAATGAGAAACTTAGTGATAAAACCCTGAAGATGAAGGTGTAAAATTGATCTTTATCTTAAGGTTTATTCTAGGTCTTCCAGTATGTAAGATGTATAGGTATTAGGAATACCTGAGGGTGATGTGATCATAACAAGTGTATAACCATGACGCTTCCATTTCGAGGGAGTGATAAACATGTCTGCATTTTAATGACCCCTCTTATTAGAGATGTGATCTGATCTTAGTTCAAATGTTGGATATTGGTCTGAATGAGATTCAGATGCAATGAAAATATTAGATCTACATCCTTGATTTAATCAAGTATCCAGGAGGGGTCCCTAAGATTTGGATTTGAGATGTGAACTCAATATCCAAGTCACTATACGTGGAATGTACAATCGTCATGTCCTTATCTCCAAGCATCCACGGACAAAATGCATTATTCTTGAAAGAGTTCAAGAATAATTTCATTAATAAATGTGTATCCAAGAATTTAAAAAATAGATAATTAAATGTGATTTAATTAACATGAATAATGTAGATTTGATTCATATTATTTAGATGCATGAGAATGATGATCCAATATAATTAAATGTGATTTAATTTTAATGGATATGAATAATATGGATATTACTATCCATATTAATCAATATATGTATATATATATTATAAATGTGATTTATAATATATAAGAGAGAGCTATTAGTAAATAACATTTAAAGTTTATATTTTTATGTGAATTGGATTTACATTGGACAATTGATGAAAATGTAATTTACATTTTATTTTGGGTGTGGATAGGATTCACATTTTTCCAATGGCGTGAATGCAGTATTCACAAAATAATTTTGCATTATCCGTGTGAATAAATTTACGATAGATATTGCTGTAAATTATAGAGATTATGGGATGTGTAATCTCATGTAATAGGAGAAGGAAGACACCTTCCTAATAGGGGATGGTGGATGGCCACCAAGTCCTAATTGTATTAGTGGACGTCCCCTACCCATATGGGAGAAGGCTTGCCTCCTTTTTATTTCTCCAAGGTTGATTGATTTAATTAAATTTAATTATATTTATTATTATTCAATATATATTAAATTTACATTAAATTAATTGTTGTTATATTTTTACAACAAAATTATGGTCATTGAAAGAAACACAATCAATCTCAACCATTGATTTTGTGTTATCCATGTATTGTGATCCATGGACTCCTAAAAAATTAGAAAAGAAGAGGAAAATAGCTCTTCGTTTTTAGACAACAATTGGATAACATCTCTCTCTCCTTCTCATCAACATACACGTGCCCCCTTCTCTCCTACAAGAGTTGTCATCCACCTCTTGCCCTAGAGAAGACCGTCATCGTCGCCACATCGTTGTGTTGCTGCTTCGACCGCTCGTGGGTCTCTTTCCCCTTCGGTGCACCTCACTTGTGAAGAAGACTTCAGATCTCATGTGACAAAATCAGGAGATTTGATGTCTGAATTACCGACTTGGATTGCGAGGAATACATGTTTCATAAACATGCATGCAAGCGTCTCCTCCATCGGATCGGACTTGAGACAGAAGGCCTCTTGCTTTAGAGACATGATCGCAACCATGCTTCAAGAGGTATTGCAATATCTACTTTGTATTTTATATGAAATGATTCGATAAATGTCCTCTGTCATGCGGTTTAACCGGTTCTTTTAAAATTCCTGCTGCATAAAACAACTAGTGCGACTAGTCGCTCCCGGTCGCATATGATGTGATCTTCACACTTCCGTGATGTTCTTAAGGCTCTTTTCATAACCTTCACGTGGTATCGGAGACTTGGTCGAGGTCTTGCCAAAACTCTACGCGATCAAGGTTCATGTTTCATATGCGTGGGAATAAGTATTTTTAGAATGGATGCAAGATTCGAATTGGTTTTTTTGCTAAAATAAAATCTATTATTTATGCACTATTTGGACATGTTTTGTTATTAAATGTATTTATAATGTCTAAATATGTCTCAAAAATAGTAACCTAATGTTGGTAACAAAGTGCTTGAAAAAATTCAAAGAGTTCCCGCCATAAAAAATTGATTTTGCATGCATTCGCAGATTTGTAAGAAAATTATTTTTTCTTACTGTTTTCTCATCATGAGATATGAAATAAACACTTGAATTAAGTATAGAATCAAACCAACAAACCTCTCTAATTTATTTCATGTGATTTTGACTATATTTGCCTTAGATATTCCATTTTTAGTAGAGATGTGGCAGAAGATGATTAGATCATCAACTCTCTTTTCTTAATGTGTTTATAATTTAATGAAAATCATAGAAATTATGATTTTTTTATTATTTATGATGTGTAATAATTGTGAAAATAATAATCACTATATACCATTGAATGTAAGTTTCATGAAAACTCAAGTTTATCCTACAATAGTTGTAGGATAAGCTCTACATGCAAAATATTGTTCCTTGAATAGGATTGGGGATTTATTTAGCAAATTTCCTTATATAATTAATAAAAATGATTTTGATAAATATTATATGGTATACCTTCAGTTGAAAACCTGAATATCATCTCAAATACAAAATGATCAAATCACATTATCCTGACCTGAGGCGGATATGGTGTCTAGTCGGAGATAGTTAGGGTAGCAGGTTGCTCCATGAGTGGTCTATCGTAAATCCTATGCATACTAGCCATGACAGTGGGTAAGAAAAGGATAATATTTGAAATGATCATGATGTATCTTTCTAATTATTAAAATTTGAATAATACGTATTTTGAGATTATACCATCCTTTAAGTCATAATCAAGATTGTTTTGTTGGTTGATTGTATTGGACTATTGATTGATTTAATATGATTAAATTAATTATATATAATTAAATACTTTTTTATTAATAGAGTTGTATTTTCCTTGGAAGAATTAATTATATGAATATGGTTAATGATAATTAATTAAAAAATTTTGAACATGATGTGGAGGATCACATAAGTTATATCCATGGTCTCCCGTCAAGGCGAAGGGTTCCATCACCATAGATTGTATGTAGGAGATGCATGTCTGAAGTGACAGCTCTTGCAAACAAGCACACGTGGATCATGATCTTTGCTTCTCAAAAGAGTAAGGTCGTATGCATAGTGCAATATCGGTTCCTCATATTATTAGACGATATTGGATTGTGCATATCAAGTTCTATTCCTGATGACGGTTGATTCAATTAACGATGGGTCAACATCGTCTTAAGGTTAGTGGGATTGGATGTTAAAGATCAAATTAGGAATGCAAGTTGAACTTGCAAGGCAGAATGTGTTCCTGCTTCTTTTTACCCGAGTTACAGTTTCTCAAATTATTGGTATGTAATAAGGTAGAAAAGGATATCTCGGTTCTTGCTAGAGATATAGCAGTGAGTATATCGCTTACTTTAAAAGTAATTAAGGGAAGGAACTTTCAGAATTGAAAAGGCAAGACTAATTTGATTAAAAAAACCTTAATCAAATAATTTAATTTTGAATATATAATTATTTGTATGTTCTAATATAGTGTATTTTTTAATTTCAGACAGTGAAGTCCATGAACCCACTCACCAAGCTTCTGGAGGTCAACAAGTTGACCTTGACAAATTACTCGGATTGGATCCGTAATTTGGATCTTGTCTTTCTGCAGAACACATATCTTATGTTTGTCTAAGGATAAGCTTGCATACCCTAAGACATTGAAAGAAATCAAATACAATGAAAAATATGATGAAGATCATACATTGGTCAGATGTTATATTCTGGGATCTCTCTCTAATTTGCTCCAAAAGAAACACATGGAGATGGATAATTGATAGGATATAATGTTGAATCTCAGAGAGATGTTCAGCAATCTCACACGTGAAGCAACAATGAGACTTCGAACTTTGGACCTAATGCTAAGCAAACAAACATCATACAAAATTGGATTCACCAACTCAACACGTGTGAAGCCGTGAAATTTTGGCTATTTTTATCTTTTCAGTTTTAGAGTTGTGATTCAGGCAAAAATATTATCATGAGTCCTTAACAGCTAGCCCTAGAGGAGAGCTTATACTACCAGGAAAGTATCTCCGTACTTGTTCTACCTCCTTTGTATCCTGTGATATGCACTTTTTAAGTTCTTAAATACCGATCTTGGGTGGTTACTCATCTAAATAAAAGAGAAAGAAAGCCGATAGATGAAACCACTACTTTCCCCAGAAGTGGGATACTCGGACGCAAACCGATGAGACAAACACACCCGTGAGGGTGTGTCCTAGGCTCAGTACTTCTGACCAAGTCAGATGCTCCACACAATGAGGGAACACCGTCGTTGACAGGGTCCTGCCTGGTCACATACGATAGAAGCGTCAATACTTCAGCGGTCCCAGGTGATAGTTGAGGCAGACATAAATCGGGGTTCTGGTCATATATCGGGCACTCCAAGAAGTTCTTCGTTGTGCCTCGCTTAGTCTGGAGTGTACCTGATATAATGTGGGCTATATGAACCCCAAACAATGATGTTCATTACGACTTTTAATTAGGTCAAAGTGCAATTAACAGTCCCCTTGTTTTAATTTTTGATTTTCTCTTTTTAAGCATTTTCAATGTCAAAATGCCTAACGATTTTTTTATTTCCTTTTTTCCCTAAGTGCTTAAAATAAGAGGGAGAGAACAACAAAGCAATGTAAGGTAGATGGAAATCTTACCTTGATGCCTAAATGATGAATGCTTAGATAGAGGGTTTACAGTGCTTCCCAGTGCTCTTCATGTGGAATGCAAGGCAAAGAATTTATAAAAATAATCATTATTTTGATATGCAAACAAAGAAATCACCCTAAACAGAAATTTCTATTAGCGTGAAGAACCAAATTCTAAATACTAGAAGAGAAACTTATAGTCCGATCTTGGAGGCTCCTCGGGGCCAACCAAAGTGGGTCCAGCAAGAATTGTATGCGGACCTCTCACGATACGTGGTTTCAAGTTCAAATATCCAACAATTAATTTTTGACCTAAGTCCAAGCATAGAAGCTATAGGTACATGAAATATATTAGGTGTTTGGTCTCAGATTATCGAGCAAGCAATCCTACAAAACTAAGGGCTCATTCCACAAAACAAGTGAAAATAAGGAGAAAAACTCAAAACATGAAAAATAAAGAAAATAAAGGTGATAAAATCATGAGAAAATCTGATGAGCTCCCAAGTGAACAAACACTTGGAAATTAGGCCCGAATGTTCAAGTCCAAGTCCACCTGTATTATTACAAATTAAAAGTATAAAAATAAAATTAACTCTCTCACCAAATAAAAGAAAATACTATGTTAAATCTCTCTCTCTCTCTCTTGCTCTATCCCCAATTATCAAGTCCTCCTGAATTGGGTGCCCCAACCTCCTAAGTGGTCGTCATCGCCTCGAGGACCCTCGCAAGAAAAATATAAGAGAAAATATTAGCACAATTGAGAAATTATATCAACTAAAGAGAAAATGAAACAAGAAAAAAATGAAACCAAAATAAAACCCAAAATTCTATCCTATGTGTTGCTCCTCGACAATGGCTCCATTTGAAGAGTCGGGTTTGGCGAGGATCTAAAATATCCTTGTAAAGATAAGACACAATTGCATTGAGGCGACCACTCATAAGACCCAAGCAATTCAATAATTAACCCACAACTAGATATAGCAACGAAAAATAGAAGTGGAGTTAAATTTTATTATAACTCTACTAAAAATGTATACATTGAATAAGTAGTAAAGTGTCTAAATTAGGGAGCACCTGATATAGTAACAATTGTTTTTGGGGTTTTTGTGAGGATTTTTATTTTTAATGGTTTTTTTAATATTTGATTATAGTTTTTGCTTTTACATGTTTTAATATGTTTTAATTTTATAATTTTCATATTTCTTTTTATATTTTTTATTTTTAAGTGTCTTTTTCTTTTTAATTAATTATATTATAAGTAGGTATAGTATTTAGATGTGATATATAAAAGAGATAATTAATATACAGAATAAAGATAAAATCTAGAAAATACCCTAAGGTACAATCATTTTTTATTTTTTAAAGTTTTAGAAAATATTTTTTTCATGAGGAACGCATGCGGGTAATTTGCAAGGGTTATCGCATGAGGAACACATGCGGGTAATTAAGCTAATTCTGCTGCATCATCGCCCGGATGCAGTCCAAAATTTACAAGGGTTCTCACATAATGGACGCATGCGAGTAAAGACGTTTTTCCAAAAGAGATTGCAATGGAAGTTGTGGACTGGTAGTTGGAATATTGGCACTTTGACAGGAAAATTGATGGAGATAGTGGATACGATGGAAAGAAGGAAGATTCATATACTATGTCTTCAGGAAACTAAATGGGTTGGAGAGAAAGCAAGGGAGATCGAGAAGACATGCTTTAAAGTTTGGTATTCAGGTAAAGATAAGGGTAGAAATGGTGTTGGAGTGGTTGTTCATAAGGATATGAAGGATTGTGTGGTTGAGGTGCAAAGATTTGGGGATCGGATTGTTTTGCTAAAATTGGTACTTGAAAAAGAAATTCTGAATATAATCTCAGTTTATACACTGCAAATTGGTTTAGATGAAAGGACTAAACAAACTTTTTGGGAGGATCTAGATAAGGTTTTACAAGGAATTCCACAAAGAGAGATGATTTGCATAGGTGGAGATCTAAATGGACATGTGGGAAAAGATGCTTCGGGGTTTGCTAGTGTTCATGGAGAACATGGTTTTTGGGATAGAAATGAAGAGGGAAAAGTCATCCTGGATTTTGTATTGGCATATGATCTTTTCATAGCAAACAATCTCTTCAAGAAGAGGGAGGAGCATTTAATTACTTATAAGAGTGGGCCAACGAGAACACAGATAGATTACTTTGCGTTGAGGAGAAGAGATCAGTTGTGTTGTAAAGACTACAAAGTAATCCCAGGAGAGAGTTTGACCACCCAACATCGCTTGTTAGTCTTGGATGTACAAATAAAAGGGCTGGTAAAGAAGAGGAGGGTTCCTAAGATCACTAGAACTATATGGTGGAATCTTCTAATGAAGCAATCGAGCTTCAGGGTGAAGGTTTTAGAAGATTTATCTTGGGATTGTAGTGGAAGTGTAAACAAGATGTGGGAGGTAGTAGCATCTTGTATCCGAAAGGTAGCCAAAGAGATGCTAGGTGAGTTAAAAGGAGGATCCCCAGGTCAAAAGGAGGCTTGGTGGTGGAGTGAAGGGGTGCAAGATAAGCTAAAAATTAAAGAGCATGCTTTAAGTATATGTCTAAGGATAGAACAGAGGAAACTATCATAAACTATAAAATAGCAAAGAAGGAAGCAAAGAAGGCAGTAAGCGAAGCTAAGTCGAAAGCTTATGAAGTTTTGTAGAAAAATCTCGACTCTAAGGAGGGCCAGAAGGATATATTCAGGTTGGCCAAAGCAAGAGAAAGAAAGACCAAAGACCTTTCTCAAGTGAGATGCACTAAGGACGAGGAAGGTCACGTCCTTGTTACTCAGAAGGATATGGAGACTAGATGGGGGCAATACTTCCATAAACTTTTCATTGGGGAAGGAAATAGAGAGATCACTTTGGGTGATCTAGCTAGTAGTGAAAGTTACTTAGATCGTGCAAGCTATAGACGAATACAAAGAAAGGAAGTAGAGGAGTCTTTGAAGGTTATGGGACCTGGGAAAGGTGTAGGACCAGATGACATCCTTGTAGAAGTATGGAAACTTTTAGGTGAGCTTGGTTTGACTTGGATTATGAATCTATTCAATGTTATTTGGCGAAGCAAGAAAATGCCTGAAGATTGGAGGAGGAGTATCGTGGTGCCTCTTTATAAAAATAAAGGATACATTCAAAATTGTTCAAATTATAGAGGTATCAAGCTGATGAGTCACACTATGAAAATTTGGGAACGTGTGATCGAGAGAAGGTTGAGGCAAGTTTCCAAGGTCAAAGAAAACCAATTCGGATTCATGCCAGGTCGATCAACTATTGAAGCCATCCATTTGCTAAGGAGAACAATGGAGATTTATAGAGCTAAAAGCAAGAACCTCCATATGATCTTTATTGATTTGGAGAAGACTTATGATTCTGTCCCATGAGAGATATTGTGGAGAGTTTTGGAGAAGAGACAAGTGCTTGTCCTATACATTAACCTCGTAAAGGGCATGTATGATAGAGCTTTATCTTGTGTAAGGACGACGTCTGGGAAGACTGGCTATTTTGACATCAACATTAGTTTACATCAAGGTTCATCTTTGAGTCCATTTCTTTTTACTTTGATTATGGACGAGTTGACAAGTCACATTCAGGATGAGTTACCTTGGTGTATGTTATTTGCTGATGATATTGTGTTGATTAATGAGACTAGAGATGGAGTAAATGAGAGGCTCAAGGTCTGGAGACATGAGTTGGATAGTAAAGGATTTCGTATAAGTAGGGCTAAGACAAAATATATGGAGTGCACCTTTGATGGAAGTAATGGTGAAGGAATTGAGGTGAAGATTGGTGATGATAACATTCAGAAGAGAGATTCTTTTAGATATCTGGGATCTATTTTGCAACGTGATGGGGAAATTGATAAAGATGTTACTAAAAGAATAAATACAGGTTGGATAAGTGGAGAGGAGCCTCTGTTGTTCTCTATGATAAGAAAATTCCTTTAAAAATTAAAGGAAAGTTTTACAAAGAAGCCATGAGACATGATATGCTTTATGGATCTGAATGTTGGCCTGTGACCATAGACATGTGCAATGGCTGTAGCAGAAATGAAAATGCTAAGGTGGATGTGTGGGCACACACATGTAAAGATCGGATTTGGAATGATGCAATCAGAAAGAAAGTTGGTGTTGCTCTGATCGAGGAAAAGATGCGAGAATACCGCTTAAGATGGTTTGGTCATTTGCAAAGAAGATCAGCCGATGCACCAGTTAGAAGATGCGAGTGTTGGGATGTTGATCCGGCTAAGAGAGGGAGGGGACGGCCCAAGAAGTGTTGGAAAGAGACCATACGAAGGGATCTTTGTTTTGTGAATATAAGCCCGGGATTGACCCAAGATAGATCTGAATGGAGGTGAAGAATCCATGTAGCCGACCCTACTTAATTGTGGGAAAAGGCTTTGTTGTTGTTGTTTAGAAAATATTTTTGGTCATTTTGATAATTATTATAATAATATAAGTAATTATAGTTATGTACGATAATGTAAGATTTTGAGATTTATAAAATAGCTACATATACATCAAAAATAAGAAAATAAAGTGTTTTTGTCTTTTCTAAATTTTTCACTATTTTTACTATTCTTCTCAGAATTTTTACATTTTTTTGTAGTTTAATTGAATAAAAATGTCAAAATAGTGACTTATATTAATAGACTGAATTATTTTGGAATTTAAAAATACCTAAATATCTCAAAAAGATCCAAAACTAATTTTAATATATAGTAAATATACTATAACAAATTTAGAAATAGAAATAATATTTTTGGAATTTATAAAAGTTTTTTATAAATTTTATAAGTATTTTAGAGCTTTTTAATTTTTAGTGTTTTTCTTATATTAGAGTTTTTTGGTCTGTAGTTACCAAATGAGGTATTAAACCAAATATAATTTTTTGGAGATTTTTAAATGATTTTATATTTTTTATGGATTTTTTACTGCAAACAAGGGTTAAATCCAAGGTTTTGGAATTTTCAAAAATAGGAAAATACTTTAAAATTCCTAGCGAAAAATATATGTGATTTAATATGTTTCCAGGTATTTAAATATTTTTCATAGAATTTTTGGAGGCAAGATGGTATTTTTAATACACAAAATAAAAGAAATAAAAACTAATGTTCTAATAGGGACCAGAATACAATTACCCAAAAATATTCTTCAATTCCCGAACCCCCTACAGAACGATGGGGCTAAAAATGCAAAAAAGTCCATAATAAATAATTCAATCCAGACTAGCAGGGGTATTTTTGCAATTAATAATAAATGGCAAATCAAACTTCTTGGAGGCTCCCCGGATCGGTCAGTGGCTTCATATGGCTCCAGAACACAATGATGGGGTCCTGATGAGTCAACGAAGGAAGGAGCTCCAGAGAACCTATCCATTGGTCAAAATCACTCCCCAGAGGCTTCGACCTCTAGTACTTGCAAGTAGAAGCTTGAGCGCACAAAAAGAAGGGTCATGGGATCTATGTTAGTAGGAAATGGGCGGAAATAGGGTCAGGCAGAGGCTCGACAACAGAAGGCTGAGAAGGAGAGTTGAGATCCAGATCAGAGCATGATCTGGTTAAGTGACATGCATGGGGCGTAGGGAACGCAGAGAGGAATGATATGGAGGCAAAAAACGGGTTAGAAAACAGGCGAGCGACGATGGAGAAGGAGCTCCGACGAACTTCGTTTTTTGGTTTTATGAAATAAAGTGTGAGATTAACTGCAAAAAAGGACAATCTATGATAATATATATTCTAGGAATAGAAAAAATGCAGGAAGATAAATTCTCACTTGTCTGGAGTAGCTGGGAGCAGAGATCACGACGGAGATGGCCGGCAGAGCTGAATAGGCACGTTTCATCACCCTCCTTGCTCGTGTGTCCTTGGCGATGCTCCTGCTGTCATCAAGAGCTTCAATAACTCTTGGGATTAGGGTTTAGATTGGAGAAGAGGGGTAAAAAATGTGGTGAGGTGGAGGTATATGTGTAGGTCAAGGTTGACTCGAGGAGTGCGCTTGACTCAATGGCTCATCAATCGAAATAATATGCGTACATGAAAGTAAGGATCGAGGAAGAAAACCTCAGAAGGAATCATGGCAAAAGAGTGAAAGAATTGGGAAGATAAAATCAAGGAAGAAGGGGTCTAACGTGGTCTGGCTGACCTAGAGGCGCAGTAAGCTCAGTTGACCAACAGGTCAACTGAGGCTGCACACCCATTGGTCCACATTAGGTTGCTAAACGACAAAACAAAGATAAAATTGAAATTAAAATAGTAAATGATTTTATTAATTTTTGATCAAAATATAAAAAGTTCTTAATATTTTATGTAGTATTTTAATATGATTTTTATTTATTTTTATGAGTTAATTTATTATATTTACTTTTTACATGTACATTTATAGGTATATTTACCTTTTTTAGTTATTTAATTTTTATTTTGTATTTTATATTTAATTATTTTATGAACATATTTATATATTTATAACGTATTAAATGTATAGAAATATTTTTTATTTTATATTTCTAAATTAATTTGTACACTTAAATAAATATAGGTATTAATTAGATAGGTATAAGAATATTTCATCTATGTGTTAGAGTATATTTATTTATTTTAGGGTATTTCAATTGTTTAATTTTGTTTATTTATGTACCTATGTTAAAATAATATTTACCAAATTATAAAAATATAAAATATTGAAGAATATAAAGAATAAAAAATGAATATAACATGTATACTATTGATGAATACCCATTCATCACTCTTTATTCTTTTATTTTAGCTACAAAACCTATGCAAAACACATTGTATATTCATATAAATAGCATAAATTATCAATAGGCATGCATGGTGTAAATTACAATAATTAGCAGGTTTTTGTGCATAAATAAAAGAATAAAGAAATAAAAGAAAAAGGAAGAAGATATTTAGAATAAATATTGAGTGACCTAATCCCAAGGGAGGGCTCAGCATGGGCCTGACCGCAAAAGAATTCAAGTAGAGAGAGATAGGGAAGCTCAATTGTATGTACATATACCTATGTATATAAATAAAAGTATTTTCCTGTAAATAAAAATAAAAATGCATTTTTATTAATATGTACATATTGTAAATATAAAACCAAAATAAAAATGGGGAAAATAAAATAAAAATAAAAATAAATAAAATTCTCTCATCTTTGTACATGGACCATGTATATAGAATCACCCATCTATTTATTTTCTTTTTGTAAATAACTAATTAAAATACAACAAAAAATTTCCATATTCCTCATTTCATGGTGTAAATCAATAAAATAAAAATTAGAAAAATAAAATAAAATAAAAAGAAAATAAAATAAGATCAAAACCCACCTTGTATATATACCATGTAAATATGTATATAAAAGCTATTTATTTAACCTATGTAAAAAATCATAAAAATAAAATAAAAATACTCTTTTATTCTAAATTTTATTCTATAAATAAATAAAATTTAAAATTGGAATAAATGTATAAAAATAAATAATTAAAAATAAAAATAAAAAATACCTATATGTATATACCTATATATAATAATCATATAATGTAAATACATAATTTATATTTCAAAAAAATAAAAATCACTAAAAAATTATTTGAAAATAAATAAACATTTTTCATGTTTTAAGTTTTTCGAAATTAAATCATTTGTTATTTTTAAATGAATTTCCAAATATTTATTGATTGGCGGCCTGTGATTGGTCCACGGGGGATTGTTGACCCCCAGTCAACTCTCCCCCCTGGACCAGACAACTCGAATCTGTGCGCCCGACCCGCTTTTCTCCAAATTATCTCTGCGTGATCCGAGCCCCAAATACCCAAACCCTGGGTCCTAATCACATTAGACACATCCGAGATCCACGCCCGGTGGCTTTTCCTCGGGATCCGAGCTCCGACAACTCGCCCTACCTTCTTCTTCTCGGACCCCTAACCGTATAAAGCCTCGCCTCCGGCCAACTTTTCACTCCATCTTTGGCGCTGCTCCTTCGTCCCAGGACCTCCACCTTACTCCCCAGAGTGACAGCTTCGCGAGGGAGGTGTCGAAGAGAGGAGAGGAGACCTCCTGCCACTGATCCGGCGACTCTTGCCGCCGTGCGCCGCCGCGAGGTGCGCACGAGCCTCGGGACCCGACGACCCTTCGAGGCTACGGCCCAGAGCTTCCTGAGCTCGTCCCCAGTCGACTCCTTCCATCAGGTAGACGATTAGCTTCACTTCCATCTTCCATTTCGATTTTCGCTTCTTAGCTCCACCAGCTCCGCCCTAGTGGCCGGAGCTCCGCCAGCCCATCCTACCCATACCGATACCGTCACCGACTCATCTCCACTCTTCCTTCACGATCTGATCATCTCGGCTTTGGCCACCCGAGCCAGGATCGAGCTGGGCTCCTTCCGCCGCCTTCGTCGGAGCCTTCATCCGCCCCCACGTCGCTTCTTTCATCCTTTTTGCAAATAACCCCCGCCGGAGCACTCCTCCGAGCGAGCCCTTTCTCTTGCAGGTAAATAAGGAGCAGATACCCCCCTTGGCCGTGCTTTCACACCTTCGCCGGAGCTCCTCCAGGTTGCTCGTCCCTCGTCGGACGATCCGACCGTTGGATGCTTCATCGGAGGTGACCACCCGACGCGGACAACCATCGGGAGCAGGACCGTCCTCCCGATCGTTCATCGACCGGCTGGATATTCTCCGGCGAGCCGGGGAACCTCATCTGGGAGGAGTTCTTCCTCATCTATCGCCAGCCGTCGGATCGTCCTGTCGCTCTAGATCACATCCACACCTTCCGATCACTACGATGTCAGACCGTCAGATCATGGTCTGACGGGCACGCGTCACCCACGTTCGCCACGCGCCTCCACCGTTGGATCGTCCAGGCGGCTGTACCAGGACCGCTCATCAGCAACCAACCATGCCTCGACACCTGGCACCTCACGTGCGCCACCACGCACCTTGACTGGGTAATTGCACCCGTACCCCTGCAGCTTTCTGTTGTTCTAGTTTAGTTTAATAAATAAATATTAGCTCTTGGACCATATTGCACTTAGGACCTTAATGTTTCTGTTATTTGCATTTTCGTCCCTACCTGTGTGATACACGTGCTTCGTCACGTGATTTTTGGACAAATTGCATTGTATGGGCCCGTAGTTTCTATGTGTTATGGAATGAAATTTACTTTCTGATATTTGCATCCATGCCCCTGTGAATGGTTTTATTCGACATGTGCTGATTTATCTGGGCATTTTGCATGTTGTTCCCTAGGATTTTAGCACGTGTTGCTATTAAGCCCCTGAAACTATGTTTTTCTTACATATAGGTCCCTCCGTGCCTGGTACACGTGCAGCGCGCGTGAATACTTGTACTTTTTGCACGAGGGACCCTATACTTTCTAGATTTGTTATTGTTGAGTCTCTGAAAATACTTTTTCTTACATATAGGTCCCTGTACACTGTGAGCCCTTGTTCTATTTAAATAAAATAGTAAATTAAGTCCAAATTGCGTGAAATTTGGATACGTGGCTCCTGCCACTGTGTAAAAATTTCACCAAAAATTTGGTACATTTTTTTGATATGTTTTGATATTTTTAAAAATTCCAAAAATAGTAGTTTTTGTGACTATCCAGTTTAGAAAATCATAAAAAATATAAAAACTATTTTAAAAATTCTGAAAAAATTAGGATTTGTCAGTTTTTGTGTGTTTGATTTTCTATGAAATTTTGGCTATTTTTGGATATATACAAACCTTGAAAATTAAAAAACCCTTAAAAACTTATAAAAATTCTAAAAAATTATAGAAAACTCAAAAAATAATAAACTCTTTTTCTGAATTTTCCTTGTTGCTTCTATTTCTCATAAAAATTACCTTCCGGCTGTGAAAAACCCATTTCATATTTTTCATGGGTCTGTGAAGTCTGGCTGGACAGATTGCTCATGTTGTTGCCCTTTTTGATTTTTAGAAAATTTTATAAAAATTGTGAAAATATGAAAATTCATCAAAAATACTAAAAAACTTAAAAAACTTAAAAATATTTTTGTTTGAATTTTTGGAGTGTTTTTAAGTGTTTAAAA